>JACXIV010000023.1:3208015-3601383 GCA_014737475.1 Bombus confusus | reverse complement strand
GTGTGTTTATTGTACAAAGATTTCTCGTTTAATTTCTAATCATTCAGACGGTTGTTTTGATTGCAAATATTTATAAAAAGACATTTGTAAATATTTGAATATTTATATTCGTAACGATTTAAGAAAGCTTAAAGGTAAAGGCTTATTTATCAATAAATATAAATATATCAATGATAATAATAAAGATACTAAAGAGAATAAAGATTTCTCGTTTAATTTCTAATCATTCAGATGAGTGTTTTGGTCGTAAATATTTATAAAAAGACATTTGTAAATATTTGAATATTTATATTCGTAACGATTTAAGAAAGCTTAAAGGTAAAGGCTTATTTATCAATAAATATAAATATATCAATGATAATAATAAAGATACTAAAGAGAATAAAGATTTCTCGTTTAATTTCTAATCATTCAGATGAGTGTTTTGGTCGTAAATATTTATAAAAAGACATTTGTAAATATTTGAATATTTATATTCGTAACGATTTAAGAAAGCTTAAAGGTAAAGGCTTATTTATCAACAAATATAAATATATCAATGAGAATAATAAACTAATTATACGATAAAGTTTCGAAATTGAATATTTCAAAGACCAAAGTTCTAACAAAATTCTTCAGAAGTCGGATAATTCTTTTGAAAAGTCTGACATCGAGTTTCCTTTAGGATCGTGGAGAAATTCTTAACAAAGTTCAGATAAAAATTCTTCTTTCTCTAAATGTCTCACTTTTGTATCCTTCGTTCGTCCGTCGTCGTTAGATACAGAGCGTAATTAATTAATATTCGAACATCATAAAACTTTTATTTTATCACACTATACATTTGCTTTGTGACAAAGGAAAAGGTATTTAATTTAAATTTAAACGTTAAAAATTTCTATAAATCTTTACCAACTAGTATAAGGTTAAATACAAAATAAATATATAGATACGAAATAAAATGTATTTTTCACGGATGGTTTTCGTTAATTTTGTTAAAAAAACGATAGAATTATCAGTGTCCATTCTTTCCACTATGAATGAGTAAGAGACACGATGTACTTATTCAGCGATTACGTATCACATGCGAAGAGGAACAAGACCGCGGATACGCGCTTACGTCATGTTTGAATACGCTGACTTTTCGAATATTTCTCATCGTGCGCTGCAATAGATTCCTATAGTCGAAGAAGAAGCACACGGTACGAACTGAATGGAAGAAGTTTAATATTAGAAGAAAGCGCGTAGCGTAGGAGAAACTTACCTCGGCCGATGTTGCAGCGAACGCGCCTTGTCACTGCATTGATCTGTACCCAACAGGATGCATACAGTGGCTCGTGAAAATATTCGAACACCTATCGCAGAATTTTTTTATGAATATATTCTATACATTGTATGAAGCTTTTCGGAATTTCGTTAGCATTGAATGAGCTAGAACTAACACTCTAAAATACACAAAATTATATATATCGACAAAATTACAACGATAGAATATTACGTAAGTAATGCAGTGAATGAAATCGGCAAGTTCTATTTAAGTAATGTAGTACCATATATAATGTAAACGATCCAATGTTCGCTTATTGAAAAGTCCAATAAGTCAGACCAACGTTCAAGTACGTAAAACCGGAAACAGAGATACGTATCCACAGATGGTTGACAGAAATCAGAGGAATGAAGGTTCTACGAAGGCAAGAGAGAAAGGCGAAGATCGAGTGCATTAATGCGAAAGATCGTGTCATGCTTTCCATACTGTCATGCAGCATTTTAGCCGGGAGCGATATAACAAAAGAGTCAATGCAAACGTCTTATCGAGTCGACGTCGATCCGATCTTTTCACAAAATTTACGTTAAATTTCAACGGCTGCGTTCTCGGTATATTTGTTTCGACGAGTGTGCTGCGTCTTTCCTCGAGCATCGGCCTGGATTTTGTGGATTGGAGGAAACGTGATGGCAAACGGATCGAGGTATTTCAAAGCGGAAAAGGACGAGCAGAGTCAGACACATCTACCTGGCATCTGCAGGAACGAAAACTGGCATGCGTCGTCTGGTAAACGGTCGGCCATGTTTCTAAGAATAAAGGAAAGGACGGGAACAAAGGATCGGCGACAGCGGATCGACAGAAAGATGTAGTACCTTGGATAGGACATAAAAATTATATCCAGACGTCAGGACGCTCGTTTCTTACGTAGGCATACGGATACGGGAAGACAGCGGCGGTATCTAGAGCGCAAACGAATTCCAGAATTCCACGAATAAATACGTCGAGCATCGGTGCTGGCTTGTAGACGAAACTCGAGACTCCCTCTTCAAGGTATTTCCCTCGAAAACCACGGTCCATCCGGTAGCCCAGTGGTTTGCAAACTTTATGAAGTCGTGCGTGGAAACTTGACGTAACTATCCGGTTCGAGTATACAAACTCGGAGGTCGCCAACGCTTGCTATCATTCCTATGGTTCGCCACGATTAGTTCCCGCCTGAAAAATAACGCGTCGACTTCACTGGAATTTATTACAAGAAAATTTCCTTCCCGTTTGGCTATACCTTGGCACGTGGTTGAGCTATATTCATTTTGGAAGCTCTCTTCAGTTTGGCAAATTGCTCGAATATTCTGTTGAAAGGAAAAATGGACTCCCTGATAAAGGTGTTTTATTTAGAAAGATTTGTTACAATTTAATAACGAATCATCTCTACAGGAATGATCGTTAAGTATGTTTCGTTTACTTTAATGAAAACTACATATTTTTGCGCTCTGGCACGATCTGTTTGAAACTGTCGGAAAAATTTCGTATGTGAAACTACAAAACAGGAAGCAGTAGTGGGGATACCTAAACATAATCCAAGAAAACAGCGAGCGTATACTTGGACGAAATGCAGAAAACAAAGTTTCCCACGTTTTGTAAATCACACTTTGGACATCGGTCTAATACGTACTCTCTCTCTCTCTCTCTCTCTCTCTCTCTCTCTCTCTCTCTCTTTTACGGTTACAACGCACGTATAAGCTCGGACGAACCGCTCGATGATCACCGCTTAAAGCAGAGAGCACCGGCTCAAAATGCAGTCACGTCGGCGAACGAGCCGGTCGTGTTAGTATTTACTCAGCTGTCTTCGGTAATCGTTCCGACTATGAAATAATCAAACCGAGGATACAGGCCGGCAGAAGAGCAGATACGTGCGTGGGATTTATTACCGAACGAGCCTGCATGCCGTTAGATCGACGGGCGTTGGAAATCAGCACAATCCATCATGCGAGGAAAAACGGGCGTTTACCGAACGCTTACTTTAGATGGAAATGAGCGTGGATTATTGGCAAACGCGACAAAGATGCTATTCTGTTGTCTTATAATAACCACGCTATGTTCAGGTAGAATTAATAGCGTCAGGCTTTTGTAACGTAAAAAGAGCTGCAATGGTCAATGGTTAAATGTGATAATTACATCCTTATGCGTTTATGGGAAATTTAAAAATATTCAAATTCACGCAATGCATATAATATACGAAAGTATATCGAATACTCAAAGTGTGATATTCGTTATAATACTTAATGGGTAAAAGAAGTGTGAATTTGCATAAACATCCGCGATCTAGTGATGATAAATTTATGTCTACGATAAGGTGAGAATGATACAGTACATGTGTATTATACTGTTAAGGATTAACGCTGCTAATCGTAATTTTGGTTAAACATACTAGTGTCTAGTTTGTACTGCCACAGTGATACATGTGTATCGATCAATCGATATAATTAAAATATAACGATTTAATTACGTAGTGTAAGAAGAGGAAAGGTAATAAAAAAAAGAAATTGCTAACGAAAGCGTCTGTGAGTGAATTTTCAAATCATCAAAAAAGTTCCTTCCATATACATACCTAGAATAGTTTATTACATTTATACTTCCCTGATTTACATTTTATCAAAAATTTGCATAAGAAGATCGGATATGATACATTAGAGAAATGATAGCACGTATAAATGAAACGAATTATATAAACATCTGTGAATTTAATTGAAATTTCATAAATAAAATATAGGATTAATCTATACATTTTGTATTCGTGTATTTCCAGATGTATATTATGATCCAATCTGAAATTCGAAATCAAACAAAAGTTCAATGTGCATATCTTTAAAGTAATACAGAATATCAAATTAACAGGTTAGTATATTTTTGGTTTTACGTTTTTCCATTGCACACGTTACGTATCGCTGTCAACCCGATTCGTAATTTAATATTTGATTTGCAGAAATCAAATTCACGAGTGAAATTAATTATAAATTGAAACCTTAAAAGATTAAATGAAACTTCTAGACAATGGAGAAGATCATTTTACATTTCACAAATAAATATTGTGATTCTTCGCTACTTTAGGGTAAAATTATTAAACTAATAGAATTACTAATGTTACTAAAAATAACTAAAATTTTTGTTACATTGTCTTCAATTTCTTCTGCGAAATGAATGCATTTATTTTATTATTAATCGATACGTGTAATTTTATAACACTTCAAATGTGAATTAGTTCAATATTTCAACAAATATAAGGTTGTCCGGAAGGTTTCTTTCGTTTTATAAGGAAACAACGGAAGCACGACATTTTTTGTTTCATAATATTTTATCGAATTACGTATGATCGTAATAATAAACACGGAACAAAATGAATCATACATGATTCAGTAAAATAATAATAAACTTTCCGAACAACCTAACATAATTCAAATATGATTCAATTAAAACTAAAGTCACACGACTGCACAATCGCAGGAGTATTTTTATCTAATCTATTAGCGTGGAATCTACCGCTTATAAATAATATATCACTTTGCACATCATCTTTCGTCAGTCCAATAATATGCACGCGACCACCACTCTCACGCCATGCCATCAATAGCAACCTTTTGAGTTCTCTTCTCATCAAACGACTATTGTTTAGTCGTGAAAGAAATTTCATTCGCATGCTTCGGCCGTTTGCACGACTTCCGAAGCCTACATCCGTTCTCTTTGCTAAATTCTCGTCAGGAAATGGGAAAAAAAGAAGTACCCTAGCTGGGTAGCAACTAGGCGCGTGACAAGTTGTCGAGCAAAAATCGAATGCGAACACGAGCGTTGAAAAATAGCGAAACTTGATCGTGGGTGAAACCACGGAAACACACGGGTCAGCAGAGGTGTACGAAAAATCGAGGTTGAAGAGTACGAAGATATATATTCGTGCGTGGCGAAAGAGGAATTAAAAGATACAAAATTAACGGACAGCGCGGACAATTGCAGGAAGCTGGACGGGGCTTTCCGCTTTTCGGCGAAAGCGGAGGCCGGTTGTTTCGCTGATTGCAGTCGGTCAAGTGAATACACGCTGGCCGTGCCGTAAATAATTGCATAAAAGCCAAAAAATTGTGGGCTCAGGTTCGTCGCGGCCAAACGTCAGGAAACAAAGTCTAGCGAAGACTGGACGAAACAAAAAACAATCGACGTTACATCGATATCACGCAACTGCGGATTTGTATATCTTGTACGAATGCGTGTTTTCAATATTCGCTTAATCATTGCAGAATCAATCTAAAATCAGATAACAAATACATTTCTCCGTGTAAATTAATTAATATACTTTTGAAAATATAAGGTACAAATACCTTGATGTGGTGGAAAGCAATTATCAAATTGCCGCTGAATTTTTAATTAATTATGTAAGTAAGCATAGCATACGGATTTATCTTGTTGTACGGTTTTATACGAGCTTCCCTTATTCGCGAATTAAATCGTGTGGATTATTCCATTCGCAAGATTATGAAGCCTATGTTGACAGTGAAACACAATCCTAACGTGAACGTTGTTAGTCAAATTAATCTTAAGGGGCCTGCATACGATCAATAATATTGTCAATATTTGTCGGTTCGGGTTAGGTTTGGTTAGTATATACGGTTCATATTGAAATGTTGAGATTGAAGATTGGCGAATATTTGGATGGTACAAGCATTATGTGGTTGAAGCTGAATATTTGAAATCTTTCTGAAAAATACTTGACAATAGAAAGGATTTAATATACAGTCGGGCAAAGAATATTTTGTATTCCGTGATACAAATGATGTCAGCTCAATCATAGATCGTATCACTGGCCATGTGTTTGCGTGATATTGGTATTGTGTCGTTAATAAAAATCGTTTAATAACGAATATATATATATTATTACATACACACATATGTATGCATATATTTATGAATAATCCATTTACCATATTTTATTCATTCGTCATCAGAGGCAACAGGTTTATTGCGTTTCTTTAGTTACTTAGAACAAAGGACCTCTTATTATGCTTTTATCGCCATAATCCTTTTGTCACAAGGGATGAGTTATTATTATCTACAATATATTAACATCTTGTCTCAGTGGTAATTCTATTTTATTCGGAAACGTGTCATAAACTTGCCAATGAAAATCCTCGCGTATTCTGTTCCGTCGGATGGAACAGTGTGCGAAGGGAGAAGAATACGTACCACGGATACGTAATATCTTGTCTTCCAGATATGAAAAGAAATACTGAAAAGCTCCTATTACGCAACTGGAGATTGTCTAGCTCATATCCTGAAAACATAGTATCAAAAGTAGATTTTTACTCTAGTCGTATCTACTTAATTTTAGACGAAATTCGTTGCTGCTTTTTCTTGTCCGCGCTTTTAAATGAAGTGACTAAACATAATAAATGAAAGACATCGATTGCACGACATATCTATCGAAGAATCGTAAATCGTATAATTGTTCACATGCTTCAAAGGATGTTTCAGGAAATGGAGTTTAAGATACACGACAAATTTACTATCGAACCCGAGAAAAAGGCAAATACAGTACTCTGAAAGATAATAATTTATTCCTAGCCAGAACTTGAAGTTTTATGATACTTTAACAACAAGCAAAGAGATATAGGCATAGACACGTTAAAATAAAATTTTTGAATACAAAATATATTTATTTGGAACAATACTTCTCCTTTGCTATATCATCTGAATGATTTTCCATGATTAGTGAGTCTGCAATTATTTGGCGAATTAATTTAATATGGAGATGCTTTAAGAGCAAATAATTTGTGACAATTAATACGTTTGTTATCATATATGAGAAGTCATAATTTATTATTTCGCGCGATTATTTGATGTAACCAAATATGTATTCTGCACACAGATCGGTTTAAAATAATTTATTTCTTCAAATAAGTTTATTTGTTATATACAGCGGAATAATTATTTGTCCTTGTTTATTATCTTCATTTTGGATAATAAATACTCGACCCAGCCTATATCATGAAAATTTACTTTTTTTAGCAACTAACAGCCTAGTTAATCATACAGTTGTGCAGAATTATTTATTTGAAAACTGACACAACTCATTCGATTGTAAAATATTCGATTTTTTGCTTTCGATGTTTTAATATTTACTTTTGGGTCCATTTTGGTAAACGTTGCTTCAACTGTTCCAATATTACAGCGCTGTTATCGTTTTTGCTTTTTTTTTTTTACAACAAGTCTCCACTTACAACTAAACGTAAATAGAATTTACAATGTGTATAAAAGAGAATACAGCAGCTTGAATTTGGTAACGTTTAGCTCCTAGATTTTACTTCATTAAATATTCAAATATCTAGTAACGTATACAAAGTTCTCAATTCTATTACCAATAGAAGCTTCGATAGAAAACCTCGGTCCATTACATTCACTCTCCACCATTCTGGGGTGATTACCTTTAACAGCGAGTAACGAAATGGAACAACCATTTCGAAAAAGTCTCGTTTTTGTAAATGGTGCGTGATCGTTATTAACTTTCACGATATTGCTCGTTCGAACGGTATTCTCTTGTTTTCTATTCACGAGTCGGCATATAAATTCTTTTGCCGAACCATATGTGCGGACATCATCATCATTTCAATTTCAATTCGATCCTTCTCGCGGATAAATCGCCGATTCTTCGCTTTAACAGGTCAATTATTATAACGAAGAAACGTAATGTCGTTACGTGAAAAATAACGAATGAAATAGTCGCGACTAATTAAAAAGAAGTGGAAATATAACGAAAGCGGTTCTAACGAATAACCTGAAATTCGTTACCCGAGGCAACCTCTTAAAGAAAACATTAGACGCGCGCCCTCCGTTGTCGCATGCACGTTGAATTACGTAGTCGGTGCAGCAGCTGGTGCTCGCGTGCGAGATCAAGCGCGTCTGTGCTCATTAAAAGTAATTAATTAAACTGTCACGGGATGAGTGGCAAAATCGTGGATAAAAAGAGTGTGCGGCATCAACCGTCTGCTCGTCTCCGACAACTCACCCTCCGTGCAGACTTACCTACAGAAATAACATCCACCGCATACATACAGCGAGTGGCAAAAATGAGTATACCCCTTGCAAAAATGAAGTTCGTACAATATCGATTTATTAAATACAATACTGCGCGACTTATATTAACGATACGTG
Organism: Bombus confusus; assembly: GCA_014737475.1. Lineage (NCBI taxonomy): Eukaryota > Metazoa > Arthropoda > Insecta > Hymenoptera > Apidae > Bombus > Bombus confusus. Next base: position 3,592,955 of record JACXIV010000023.1, on the reverse strand, counting down.
GCTATCAATGAAATATACGAACTAGTGGCAAGCTAATGATCGAAAGGAATATTTATTATCCTCCTGTGGAATCGATACACATATGAGATATCGATCGTTTGTTTAAAACCTTATCGATGGTATGTTATAATTAAATACACCCTCTGACGAAGAATCTCTGTTTTATATTCGCGCGTAATGATAAATCAGATTTATTTTCCTCGGCAACGGAGCCTGTTTCTTGTGAAAACGCTTTATTTCAAGCTTTTGACTTATTTTCACAATAATCTCCTGTAATTCTTCCTAATTACGTGGCCCTGCCTAGCCCGGAGTTAGCCAAACCCGATCTACCTGATAAAGTTTCAATATCCATTTTATCCAAAAAGATCTCATTCCTTTGTTTCGACTTATTTTTGCCGGCTATGCTACTATTTTCGCCCTACCCTGTATAGAGTCTGTATACAGTCTCACGTGGAGAGAGAGCAGGTGCGCGCGTGCACGCGTCCGTTGCATCGTAGTACGGCCATTCTTCAAGCCACGTCGAACTCAATTATAGCACAGAGTTTACTCCATGCCACCGTCACTCAGCCGGACCTGCCTCGAGAAATCGATGGTGAACGATGGCTTTTTTCCCTTTCTCCGTGCCTCTTTCGCCCGTGACGTTTCGCATCCTCCTCCGCCCTCTCAACAGTCGCCTCGGTCGGTCGTGAAGCGAACTTCCAGCCGCCCCTGACACGCTCGTCCGTTCAAAGATATCGGGAGAGATGACGTTCCACGAGAAGCAACGGAGGATTCGCTTCAGGAAACGCTCTAGCTGCCCTCGCCTGACCAAGAGAAAGATGCACAGCCGGAAGATGTTGTGCCGCTTATGAATTTACAGATTCCATAGAATACGCCGTTATGCGCTCGCGGCGGCGTTGGCTTCCGCCAGAAACCGCACGCCTGCCCTCCTCTCAACTTCCCGCACCACCTTTCCCGATTGCGTAATGGAAATTGGATTTGTTGGGGAGATCTGGTTGTTTTACAATCCACCCGCCGAAGTGCCTGAAAATCGTTGCTGAGCAAAGTATGCGCTTTTAAGTATTTAAACTAGTTTAAGGCTTATCCAATGTAAAATACAAATTAAAGGTTGTAACTTATTTAACGATATCGCGTGCCAACGTCGACGTTCATTTGTTCACACGTCGATGCTTTACACGCGCTTAACGTAACAATGTTGTTGTTGAAGGATAAAGTTAACAAAAAACTGGCGAGAATTTCCTATTAAATCCATACGGTACTCTTTGCGCGGTTTAACCGCTATGGCATCTAAAAACCATACAATTTTCTTTCTCGTTTAGTCTTCTTAGTTAATCTTATTATTTAAAAGATACGAGAACTGAAAAATTTCCAAAGGAATGTTACATATTACGATTAATAATAAGTCTTTATAGATCGAAGCGAGCAGAGACTAAAACGAACGTTAATTTCTTTATTTCACAAAATGCTGTCCACTTCGTTTGTTTTCGCGTTTCCAACATTCGTTTCACTATAACCGGACAATATACAAATCAGCATTTCTATTTTCAATGTTCGCAACCAGTTCTAATAGCCATCCATCCTAATATTTACTTGTCGATTAAACGCAACAAATTTCCAAGCGGAAGGTTGAATTTTCAGCGTATTTGTACCTACAAACCTTCGTCGGACTCCGGGTATGTCGCGAGCTATCGATGTTGCACGCAACGATTCTCAACGATATTCGCACGCAGGGGTAATTAACTGGCTGATTAATGCGTGATTGTTCCACACCCGGTTCGCGGTTATTTCGATCGGGCAGCGATCGAGCGTCGCTAACGTTGCCTGCTTTAAATCGGATACGCCAATTCACCGACCCTCCCGAAAAGAAGATGCGCTCTGTTCGCTGGCAGCTCGGGCTTGTTATTTATTTACGAACAAAGAGGAGAATGGTTGATGATCGCTAGTCTGCAACACGGTATTCGTTTTACGTTTTATGGTTAAACCAGCTAGGATATATGCGAACGTTATGCCCGAACCAGAGGGTCGAGCTAAAAAATGGCGCGTCATCGAGGAGCGAAGTCGCGAGAAAACATCACTGCCTAGTTCCTAGCTCCTAGTTTCATCACAGCCTAAACCTCCATGGAAACGGTCGAAAATCGGACGAACAAGATTTTTCGCGAAATCAGTCGTAATTTATGGAGCGGCGGGTTTATTCAACAAACTAACTGCTCCGAACTTTCGGAACTGCAAGCCGCGCTGGAACGATAGAAAAGTTTCATTTTTCGACGAATTGTCCGCGGTTTCATCGATTCATAATTTACGGACGTTACGCATGTACGTATTAGAGTCTATCAAAACTCGCGGCACATAACACCCTTCCGTAAAAAAGTTTCAAACAGAGAGAAACGTCGGTGAAAATTTTCTGGTTTGCGTACGGTGTTTTCGCGGTTAATCACGAAACCGCTGAATTACGATACCGGCAAACTTTTTTCCTCAAAATTGTTGCTTCATCGCGGTTTCGAAAGTGAAATAAAACAACTTTTCGCGGTTTTAAACTTACCGATTGAAGATCGAAAAACACAGTTAATTCTGTGCTCGGCAACTTGCGCAGGAAATTTTTTACGGAAATTCCCTTTTCGTCGAATCCCACGCTGTATTTTCACCTCTGGTACAAATAAGGTAAACGAATGTATTTGTTGCGAAAAAATATTTTTTAAACATACTTGTATAATACTATGCGAGCTATTCGACAACTGGTAGTTAAGATTTCAGAGCTACATTCGTACGCCAAAACAAAATGAAACTTTTAATTTCCATATTGTTGATTACAAGCGGTGATTTACTTTGAAACTATCGTGATCGAAAGCGGCGAATAGGTATCGTATAAAATCAGCGTAGCATGAGAAATGTTATCGATGAGATTTCGGTAGCTTAAAAATTATAGCGAGGGTACTCTTATAGCAAGGGTGAGGTTGTAATAGATGCGACAGTGTTTTATGGTCCGGACCTGAAGTGTCGCGGTCGAAAAGTAATAGTGAGTTTTTCGGTCTTATAGCCATCGCGTGTTGCAAGAGAACATGGAAGAAACATTTCCATATTTTAAACAGCCAAGTAGAACGATGAACGTATATAACACTATACCTATGTCTATTTAATTCTGATCTATATGTATTCACCTCGTATATAAAGTATGTATCTACTATAGCAACCGATTCATGATATTTTATTCATTTACGACAATGAACTAAAAAAGATCTATAATTAAATACTAAAGTAAATACATTTTGCATAGAATGTACTTCGATAACAGGCTCAAAGTCGCTTTTGGTCAAAAAATGGATGCTCTTAAATAAAATATATATGTCACTAGTATCCTGTAAACAAATTCTAACAATCTTCGATATTTGCCGAGCCAAAAGTTAATTCTTTTTATGTGCTTTTTATGTACTTACACAAGTAACTTCGTACAAAAATTGTCCGAACTGAACGAGTTCTTTGTTAGCTGTTCTCAGAGTTCTTCTTACGTCCTAACGTACACGATACCTGTTCTCTGCTCGTATCACTAGAAAATTTAATTTATCGTAGAGACACGTTCCTATCGGCATTGTCTCATTACGTCGTGGTTTATAATTCACAGTGGCCTCGTTATCCCTTGGCGCGATTATTCAAAGGAACGTTATAAGATTGCTCCCTTGGCGAGAGACGCGAACAATCGAAGCGCCGATGGAAAATCCGCGTCACGAACGATCCCGAGACGGCATTTCGGAACGTCACAGAGAAAGTTCACGGTGAAACCTAACGTTTCGCCTCCGTTCTAACGGCGCCATCGCGAAAATACGCGTTACAAGCTCGAATTCGAAGTGGCTGATTATCGCGTTAGCTCCTGTGCAAACTTGTGTGAGTAAACGCTTCTATTTGATTTCCAATAGCCGTGCAATTCTTCGTACAACGACTGCCAGAGGATACGATAAAATTATACCGAAACAATATGGGCTTAGTCGTCTGTTTATACTTGACACCAGAAATAGATATAAACATTGTCTTTATCTAAACGCCATTTAATTTACGTTACGACCGACGTTACTAAAAAGTATTCTACGTTACTGAGGACAAAGAAATCCATGCATTTAGAGCACGACGATACAAATTTACGAATTTTCCTATTACATTGCACTTCGACGTATCGAATATGAAACGCACGCGTCATCAAGTCGTAACGTCCCTAATTTCTACGCTGCGCCATATGTAATCGACGTCGGATGTTTCCGGAGTAAAAAAATTGAACGCCGCGCATCGAATATCACCGACGCAGCATAAATATGGAAGCTGGAAAAACGCGGAACAAAGAAATAAAAACCTACAAGTTCATACACCGTTTGTTTCTCATTTTCAGCTGCGTATTCGAAACGAAACGATGTTAAAGACTGTTTCGCGTATCAGCATCGTTTCCTATACATGTTGACTTTCAAACTAACGTACATTATATACCTACTATCTTGCGTATCCCGATAAGTGTAGCGTTTCAAACTTCCATCCGCGCGGATAACTTCTTCTCCATCCATTCCGTTCTTTCTTTAGCGAGATTGTCATTAAACGTTTATGTATGCATTAAAGCGATATCGACCACAAGATACGCAGTCTGCCGCATACCAGATTTCAGACGAACTGTCTCGAATTATTTATAGTTGACTCGATAGGGGATCGAAACGAAGTTATTCAGACAGCAAAACTGAAATAAAATCTGCACACTGTGGAACGGCAAAAATCGAATAAATAAGCAGCGATTCTGGCTCATTAACTCGTTGACTGCTACTACTCTTGCTAATATATTTTCCTATTTTACGTTACTTTACATTTGTAATATACAACGATCATCACGCTACGAAGACTCGACGAAAACGTACATATAACAGGAGCAATTTATTTCTTATCTCGTAAAATTGTACAAATTGTGTTGCGGAATTTTACAATCTCGTAATTTCTCATTTCGCTGTGTTATTGTTCCCTGGCAAATTATTATCACGCAGTGAGATCCGGTATGTAAGTTTCTAATTAATTTCGCATAATACTGCAAAAGTAGTTAGAAATTAGCCGAGAATCGTGTCACAGGCGTGATATTAATGCGACGAAATATTCTGGTTGATTTAGCGGCGTCTGATAAGCAGCTTGTTAACGGGAATCGGTTGAAAGGATGCTGGGACGCGTTGACGTGGTGCGTCGCGACGAAACCGTGTAGTAAGCACGTAAGTTCGGTTCGTGACACGTTGCAACCGCCGCGGGGTGCACGTGCTGTCACGAAGAAGCTCGTGTCGTGTTGCGTGGTGTAGCGTCGCGAGGGTGGAGAGAATCAAAAGCGCGTCGTGCACCCGCAACTCTTCGAAAAGGGTTGTGTAACGTAACGTTTTGTGATTTATCGTCGCAGAAATATTGGACATCGCAAACGTTTTAACGCAACGCGGAGAAAGCTGCGAATGTAACAGTGACACGGGATAAAGGGCGAGGGAGGGGTGAGAAGGCAGTGAGGTGGAAAAAAACAGAAATAAAAAGGGAGAAACGCGTCGGCTGAAAGCGATGGAGGGAGTTTGAAATTTCGTTTCGAAGTGCGGAATTCACGCAGCAAAGTAACCAATACGACCTGAGCGCGGGTGAGAAGCGTGTGGCAACGCGACGAGACCGCAAAGGGGAATGAAAAGATCGCGTTATTTTAGGAAGAAGCCGCGAAAGGGAGGAACGCCGATGTCGAGACAAAAAGGGGCAAGGAGCAGAGAGAGGAGCGGCGAGAGGGATGAAAGAGAACGAGAACTTTCGGTGCGTGAAGGGAGCGAAACGGCGAGTAGACTGAAAGTTGTGGAACGAGAGGTAAAACCGTTTGCATTCGTCCGATTTCCGTGTGTGTACTACGTGTACCCGCCGCCGAAGAACTCAAAGGCGCGAGAACGGAGGGGAAAGGATCGCTTGGAGGAAGAGGAAGGTACGACAACGAGTGGGTCGTCGTGATTCCATTTCTCGTAGGTTGCATTCGCGCGGCAACCTACCATTAATTAAAATATGGGGAGAAAAAAGGGTAACGGAAACGGTGTACACGGAATGTATAAAAGATTCTCATTTAACCGGAACCCATACCACGAAATAACCGTAGGAGCTAAATTCTGACAATGCTACTGGATCTGGCGAATAGATTTGCACGACTGTCGTGCACAGCATTTATATTCTATCTCGTGTCGTGCCTGTCTCTTTTCCCCCTGCTCGCTTTGTTCCTCTTCTTCTCCTTTCTTTCCCTTCTCTCTCTCTCTCTCTCTCTCTCTCTCTCTCTCTCTCTCTCTCTCTCTCTCGCACAGGCGTATACATACGCACATATATGCGCAAACACCCTTTCCGTATTCGGTTGCCCTCGGTATACAACAGCGATACGTGTATTCATAATTTTCTCCGCGTGTGGGAACATCAGCAGACGCGACGGTTCTCTAACCACTCGACTCTGTCGAGCGGTGGTTCGAAGTTCTGGGTCCGAATTGATCGTTGTCGCTTGTGTCAATATGGAGTCGCGCGAAATCAAGCCTACGGTGGTCTCTTCTGGCATTCAGTCACCGTTGGCGCTCCGCAGCGTCGAAAATGAAAGATTGAAAAACGACCGGCCACGGTCCATCCTCCAGACAGCTTTTACCACTAACTGCCACCACGTTGACGGAGACGTTCGGCCTTGTAGCAGTGGTAGTAAGTGTGACATGTCAGTCGATAGAGCAGAAATTAGGTGGATGCTTCTCGTCGCGACGCTTGCCGACGAAACGTAAACTCTGTCCCCTGAAGATCGGTGATTTCTGACTCGAATGGGCAAAAGTATGGTGACCGTTTCCGTTTCAATGGACGCAATCAGCGCTCCTCTGACCCTTTTCCGCGGACCATCGCTGAATTTTACGTATTGATGGCTTCATATCGCCCCGATTGTGCATGAAGATTTTACACGGACCCTCTCCGAAGGGATTGGCTGACTAATGGAAGCTTGATACAGTGATAGGTTTACCGGGATTACTATGGCTGGATTACAGAAGCTCCAAAAAGGTGTAAAAAATGATTCAAACATCGTTCACAGACTGTTTTGTAGCCTTTGATAGCCTCGCTGCTTTTTGTCCTTTGATTTCCGATCGTTCGCATTCAGTTCGATTTTACATTGTTCGTACTGCAGCTTCTTTGACGTTTAAAAACAAAATTCATCGATACGGATTTTAATACGATGAATGTGATCTTTTACCGTTTCCATCCCATCTGTTAAAAGATTCGTTGTAATTTAATTCATAATAAGTTTCTTTATTACTACTATCTTACCGTTAGTTCTAACGCTAATACTTAATCTTATACAATACACACGTGGTAAAAACTTAAATTCGAATTGTCCCAAAAGCAACATTTTCTGTGACGTATTTTTCATTCCTTATTGCAACGTACGATTGAACACAGATCTCGTGCGCTGTTTTATTAATTATAGGAAAGTATCGAACCAAAAATCGTATTATCAAATGTTACTGTATAAAAAATCAGCATTAAATTGTAGCCATTAACAAAGTTAGCCAGTAAAATTGCTACAAGATTGAACTTAGGAAATTAATTGCGTTTTACGATAATTATAATGTATCACGCTGGTTAACGTATCGCTCTAATTATATTACCGTGATTAATAATTAAACTAAAACGTTAAAATTTAACGATATAATTTCTGTCGAAAGTTAAATTAATTCTTTAATTAATTTTATTCCGAAATACAACCGCGATATCCTATGAAATATATATATGCTAGTTACGCATGAAGATTTTATTCATGCACAGAGTGTGAATTACATAATGTATATCGAACCACGTTAACCTGTTACACATATGTATTTGCCGTTATTGCATTTACAATGGATCAGCGTTAACAAAGCGATCGCTTGGATATTACAATTACGCTAACTCAGCGTAATTTATTTGACATCCGGAATTAAAAAGGTTGTCGTACAAAGAAAGGATATTAATATTCGAAGCAAGCGTGTCTTTAAATAATACAGTTCGAAGGTGCGTCACTGATATTTTGATAAAATCTAAATTAAAAGACTGAAGTTATAAATGCATTTACACTCCTTCATGGAAGTATCGAACTTTAAAAACAACACGTAAATTAACAACATTCATTATTCTTTCTGTCTCTCCCTCTCTCTCCTTCTCTCTCTCTCTCTCGTGTTAAAGCATTAAAAATGTTTTGTGTGTGTTGAAAGTATGATACAGCACATTTATTTGCAAGCCAACGCGGAATTTATTAAACGCTGTCTGTTTTATAACAGAGTGGCTCGGAGAAAATTACAAATTTTGAAGAAAATTCAAAAGGAACGAATAAAAATGTCTATGCTATGTCTCGCCGTTTTGATAATACGCAAAAATGCCGAAGGTACACATCGCTTAGTTCGTTTTGTTGATTGTACGAGGCATTAATAATGATTGTAACGGATTTGGTGCGATACCTTATATAATACGAAGCTAATAAGCATTTATGGGAAATTTTTAGATGCGAAAATGCACAGAATGCACGTAAAATGCAAAAGTATATAAAATGTCCAAAACGATAGAGTACTCGCCATAATATTTAATAGACATTACACATTTCTGCTTGGATTTCATGTTTATACCTAGTTATTTGTCGAAGATATCAGGCACCAATAATGAGGATGAATAGAAATTGGAACGAAATTTTTAACTTTAAAAAAATGAATATATACGATCTACCTTCGGTCTGCATGCTTGATGCAGTATTTATAAAGCAACGAAGGGGCTATTATAGTTTCATGGCAGAAAAACTTTCTGATTAAAACCTACGATCGCCAACTTCGAAACAAGAACGACTCCAATGTACGTTTCTTTCTCGCCGCATTTTTTCTGTTTTAATTCCGCCGTAATATGTTGAAACTATGAATGCGAAGTTGATTTAACTGAAAAAATTACTTTCGAAAGTACATTAAAAAGTTCGATTATAAACTCTTGAAATTGCTGTTTAAACAAGTTGCAACTTATATATAATTGCTCATAAATTACGTTCAGCGTAATTAAACAGTTCAAATCGGACCGTTTTAAACCACAAGTATCGTTTAATTGACAAGAATAACGTAGCTAGTAAAATAAGCTTTATCTCCTATTTTCTAACTCTAGCTAATGTAATATACCGACAATTCGTTGCTTTACATAACAGCACATTATTTAAGCAAATACTGTTACGCATGCTATCCAATATTCATTAAATATTAATTTGCGCTGGCCCCTCTACATACTCTATCAAAGAGATTTACACCACTACAGAATTTACGAAAGATCTCGCCTAACCATCCTATTCATACAGTTAAATTCTCTGATATAATTTCCACTGTTCCCGTATTCTATGAATTCCTCACTGAGAAGCTTTGCCAACGAAACCATTGACCTTTGGACAAAAATCATATTCTAGTCTTCCTTTACTTCTTCTTCCTTTCCCTTCGCTGTAACGATTTAAATTTAAAAGGTAGAAATATATAATTAAAAATTATACATTCGCTACAGGCCACAAATATGAGAACATCTGCTGGTTATATTTATTGTAAAACTCTAATAAACTTTATTTTATTAGTATTTTACGTTACTCGTATAATGGAATAATACATTTAAAATTTAATTAATTAAAATGTTACGTCGTCTTAGTATCAAGGTTTTCATAAATAAACACAAGCTATATTATACATTATCTTGAAAAACAGAAGCCAAGAAATAATTTACACGTTTACTGTTATAATATTCTTGAACAAATCCTCTACACCGCTACTCAAAGCGTATCAAGGATATTTACGTTGCGGAATCAACAACAAATAAATATCAACTTTAATCTGAAGCGGTTAAATCGCGTATCATCGACTTTAAATTGATCAGCCGCTTTATTACTATGCACTGGGCTTAAAATATTCACCCCGAAATTGATATCAATTATGTAAATATCGTCCAAGGTCTAATATTCAAAATGATCGTTATACGAATACTATCGCTGAAAAAATTTATCGTTCATCGGCCGAATAACGACAAATTAAGGGAAATATATTTAGATAAACGCTGAAATAAAAAAATAAGACCGAACAAGATATGCGAGGAAGCAAGTTTTATCATTTTTACGTGGATACGATGGTTACGAGTCGACGAACGTCAATTTTCGCGGATGTCGAGTTGCGAGATAAAATTCCTTCAAATTACTTCTTAAATCCTCCTAATCTCAATCTAAAATAAAATTTAATAGGCAGAAAGTTCGGTAGATCCGAAGTCGAAGATTTCCAACGTCGTTGATTCTCATTTAACACATTGATTTGTCGTGTATACGCGATAAACTGTGACACACAGTCGGCGAAGAAAGTTTGTTACCCTGAAGTGGTTGTAAACGACTTAATCTTCGTACTCTTCTTGATAACGAGCCGTAGAAGAACCTTCGTTACACTGTAGTTTTATAACAATTTTCAGCATTCATAATCAAAATGAATTTTCTGTCAAATTTTCCTCATTTCGAATGCCTTGGATAATCAACTATTAGATTGGCGCGATCATTATCAAACACGCGAACATTCCAGTTCGTTTGTTCAGGGAAGACCTGAAAAACGTGGAAACAGAGCTTCGACGAACTAGTAAGAACACGATGGAAACACGAAGAACCACAAATACACCTAATCATCGTAAAAGTTTCAAATCTAAAATGTTAAACGATGTCCAACTCTCGTTTACTGGAATGACCAGGATATTTCTCTCTTAGCACGCCGTCACGTTCCGGAAGTTTCTCTTGCTCAACTTGAAAATTGACTTCTGTCCGGATGAAAAATTGATTTCGCGACGACGACGACGACGACGACGACGACGCGACGTTGCGTGCACGTATCGTGCACGCGTGTCGTAGTCCGCGCGTAAACCCGATGTTTCTCCGCTCGATGGAACGTGAACGTGAATGCACGTGCATCGCTCGTTAACAGCGGCCCGCGCCAGTCCTAAACTCATTTGCATAATTAGCGCGTGTCGGTCGCAGCACAACGCGTGACTGCGAGTGCGGCCACTCGGAATCGAGCGAGATATTATCTCTGATACAAGAGTCGCAACGCGGTCGAGTCCGGTCCGGGTATCACCGGTCATCCGGGCCTCCGCTCCGTGGCAACTCCGCTAACCGCGTGCGTTCCGTTCCTACACCGCCAACTTCAACGACATTTACCAACTTCCGGCTGCCTCCAATTGCCTACCGCCATATCGTTCCTACGCGATTCGAGCCGAGCCGAGATTAACGACGCGTGGAAATATTCCGCGATTTTCCTGTCCACGCCACGCAGCTAAATAAACGAATTTTCCATGAACAGGCTGTTTGATTTAATGCCCACCAGCGGATCGCAATTTTCCAGTGGTATTTAAGGTATTCCAACACCGTCAAGGCAGCGTCGCAGTTTATTTAATTGCGGCCACTGTAATTTGCTGTGTAATAGATGTCGCTTCGGTTCGAATCTATTTACCGAACCGCCGGTCGATCCGTCATTTCATATTCTATTTGGATTACCGAATATTTCTCCTATTCGTATCTTTCTACGTATTTAATATAGTCTACCGATTTCTCGAGAGAGTTTTCCATGTTATGAAATAATGGAAGGAAAAAAATAGAAACGGATAAACTCCGGCAACCGGAAAATCTACCGACCGTCCAATTCTGCTTTATAGGAATTATTACACTCGCCGGTTTCACCATAATGTTTCCGATGTTCAGCATCTCTTGGCCTTTTAAAAGCTCTGATACAGACTAAACGATTGAAAATCTTGGGAATCGCAGTCTAAGCGATTATTAACACTCGCTGTTGAATCCGTACGTCGTAGGGGAAATACAAATTACTGAGACATATAATAATTGTCACGATAAACGAATTTACATATAAGATTTCCTGTTTTTAAATCTACTATATGTTAGGTAACTTTCTTTAAATGTTGCAACATATCGTCATCTTAATCGTCGGTGGAAGGGTTCATTTCGACGAATGGTTGCATTTAACAAATTTTCATCTGCCCGTTGATAACGTTTTCTTTCGGTTACCGATACTCACGGATAGAGGAGCGCGATTTCTGTCCCTCATTTCGTTCCTCAAAAAAACCTGAACTTCTCTTGACGGAACGATGTTTGTCTTCCCTAAAAACGCCAAGCATCGTTGTCGATGAACTGATATTATTTTTCCACGAAATATTGAGCGACATCGTTTTCATTTTGGCTGTATCAAAAGAAAATATCTACCAAGCCGCAGAACCTAAAGCTGAAGTCTTCATTGAAGCTACAACGAGAAACCTCTTGATACCTATTGTTGCTGTATGTTTCAAACGGTATCCAATAAATGTCAAGTGGTAGAAACATTTTGTTCACATTGAAGTAACGCAATATCCAGAGGAATATTTGGTTTTCGTTCCGATTTTTAAGCGATGTTTGTTCCTAGTGTACACCGAAGGAACATTTGTTCTTACAGCGATGTATCGCTGCGTGTTGCTTATTTTTCTTTCATCCTTAGCGGAAACAAACAACAGCAACTTTTGTTACCGGTAAAAAAAAAACGTGAAGAAACATGGAGGAATATTAGACAACAACCAGCAACATTTTCGAGAAAAAAAGTTCTTCGTTGTTGCTTCGGCGAGGACTAAGCTTAAGCCCTTTCTAGCCTTTTTCCAGTCTTTTTCATCTTTCTGTCCAGTTACGAATTTCATGTCACATCGGAGCTCTGAAGGGAACGCAAGTTGCAACTAAACTCGACACGATATCCCAAATTATGATTCCCTTGGCCGTTCGCTTCATGGCAACCGCATTTACCTCGGCGTTTCCAACCCCTTTCCGCTTCATTCCGCCCCTGTCGCCCGTGCTTGCTTGCTGCTTGTCCTCCGCGACGTGCTCTCACAGACGCAGAGCACCGGTGGACGGGCAATCGTCGGTTATTGATTCACCGTCTGGCGTTACAGTTGACGAGAATTAAAATTATACGCGTGACATTTAAACAATGAAGCCGACGTAAACTGGACTTGCGAGACGGAGCACCTTCTTTGACCCATGACCGCGGCTTAATCAACCTTAGTAGAAAATAGGATTGTCGCAACCCATTGTCTCTCGGTCATTAATCGATAAATACCGGATATTTAATTAAACGCACATAATCGCTTGCACAGACATCGCAGCGCGAAGCAATGTCGAATGAGTTTTTAAGAACGCTAGGATTTTCATATATTTATTCATTTCATTTATTTCATATATTAGAATTTGGATGTCTCTTCGTATTATCATTTTTACTTTTTGAATAAATGAACATTTTCTCGAAATTTATTTTTTACCCGTACACTAAAGGGATAAAAAACATACGGGGATAAAATATAATGTATAGTAAAAGTTATAAATTATACGCCATCGGCAATTCTATTATATAATTTAGATTTATATGTAAAATGTACGTTTGTCCAATGTTGAATTCTCGTCTACTTTCGATCAGAACAAAGAAATAACGATATTTAAAGTGAAGTCTTAAGTGACAGTACGATAATAGTATAGTGCACGTGCATAAAATTTCGATGATCCTGCCATTATTAGTAGCTTCAATACGGTAAATTGTCAGTTCCGTTTATTTTTATAACTTTTTTCACAGAATTCATTATTTTTAGATTATCAAAAGATAAAAACGCTTCAAAAGTCAATTTCATCGTTATCCACTAATTGAAAGTTAATAACGAATCAAACAAAAAAATCACATGATATATGTATAGTTTAGAACAAAATGGTATTTGTTATTTCAGATATTTCAAGAGAAAAAAAATATTATCGCGAAATTTTACGCCCCGTATCAACAAAGCGTGAGCCTGACACTTTGAAAAGGGTCGCATTTCAAAATCGATCGATGGTTTAACTGAAACGTTTTAAATTAGTCGAAGCAAACGTCGAGCTGGAACTCTATGTCGATTTTACGATTTATGGCTATTCAGTTTTTTCCCCGAATGCCATTCATTATCGCTGAAATGTTCGCGATTCAGTATGAAAGTAATATTTACCATTTTTGAGCATCGAACGCAATATAAAAGCCGGTGGAAATACTTGAAATGTTTTGCGCTGTCTGTACTCTTTTCCTTTCTCCCCCATTTTTTAACTATTGATTTTCTTAGTAACGAGAACATGGAAAGAGCGGGACGTTGTGCTTCAACGTCTGACGCGATTAAAGCCCGTTGTCCGCAGGGAAATTAAGCATCTGCGTCGCGTAGAAGATTTCCTTCGTAAAAACAACAACTCTTTTCTTTTGTTTCGAAGTGGGAGGTTACAGGTCAACCGCGATAACCTCAATTTCTCTGTCCAATTTATGAAATCGCAAAAAGTTTCCAATTCTTGTCGCATATCGCGCGCGAAGATTTATTCAGAATCGGTTGATTAAAAAATCGTGCATTTGGAATTTAATTTTACAATGTTTCAGTCGGACCTTACCAATGAAAAGCTCTATAATAAAAACGAGACAAAATTAAGTTCTGCTGATAGTATTACTACCACTGCTAATGAAAATAAGATACCCAGGCGCTCGATCCTTTTGAATCGTCGTATCTGCACTCCAGAGATGACCTTAGTTGCTGGGTTTCCTTGGTACAGAGACCATCTACGAGAAACGATGAAGCTTTCTAACTGTAGATAGTTCCGAGTGCCAGTCAAGCCGGTAAACCTCCAAGATCTTTGATCTTGCGGCTATCAGTTGGTGGCACCATAGTATTAGGTAGAGAGAATTCTCTGTTCCTCTCTGTATCTGGTTCATATGGGTCCATTGTTGATGCTCAATTGCATCAATTACATGGATTGTATCACTGTACCAGAAGGAGGCTCAAATGTCCCATCACCAGTTTCACAAGTAGACGCAACTGCATCTTGCCTCGATACGTCATGGTTGTTATGGTATTAATATATCACTGCAAGATCCTTGTATGACTCGTGTCCGACGCAAGACTCCAGAACTCAGAGACAACATGTTCCATTGGTTAAAATGCCAATGGAACATCTGGAACGAAGCTCCTAAAAGCTCCTTTTCGAGACAGTTAGTTTGCTCCACCGTGTTGAACGACACAAAAATGACCTGGACTCGTATGTTAGAAACTATAAACTTGCTCTTTCGTTTTGAAGAATGACCTGGTACTAGAATGACCAGAAGGACATATATATTAGAAAATTTAAATTTGCTCGGGGCTAACTGGCACGAGCTACACTTGAAAATGACATGGCTAACATATAATAGCTCGAAGTGATTCCCAATAGGTATCCACTCGAAGACAAGCGTGCAGTTTTTCAGTAACTTGGATTCTATCAGGTTGCGGAGAACTCCAAACATGACCCGACTAACGCAACAAATGTAGGTGTGTTTACTCTCGTAGCTCCTGTTCAAGTTTACCTTAACACAGATTCAAATTGCAAATATGTCTATGTGAGAGACTGATACGTGACGATCCAGGCCAAGCGTTAGCCTTAAACTCGGATTGTCACCTTACATTCCGGCTCCAGTTTTGAGAGTCTTAGAATATAAGAATAGAAGAAGCCATCTGTGTGCCAGATAGTCTCTCCGGAGAGAATATTTTATTTTGATCCTTTTTCTAGCTTTCTTGCTCTAGCGTAGGATCTGGAGCTTATGCCAGAAGAAGTAGTATGTCAGCTTACAACTGTCTCCGCCGCAGATTAAGATCCCGTGTGAAATCTTCAGCTCCCATAGGATTGTGATGTGACAACCCGCTGACTACCTCCACTTTCTAGCGAAAGGTAGGTGAAGGGCCATGTCCACCCAACTACCGTGAAATGTGGAGAAGTCTCAGATTGAATTTTTAATCTGTTAAAATAATTTTTAAAAACTATCATTGCAGAAAGAAATCATTTCGCAAGAAGTCGAATCATTTCACATTTATTCTAACTTTTAAAAGTCCATCGTGTCCTTTTTCGTATTAAGAAAAATATACATTCATTTTCTACAAAGTTGAAGATACCTTAAATCCTTATTAAGAGAAATATTATTAGTACGAATTAATATGTACGTACGAACGGTACTTTAATATCTGGACATCATAGTATAGATTTTTGAGTTTATTGACTTGTCTTCGCAAGTTATTGAAATGTGTGTGACTGTCCGTTCAGTTGTTATTTATTATATCAAACTACTTATAGATCGTTTATTCTGTTAATGTAATATTTTATTATATAGCGAATTTTATATTTGACTATAAAAATATTCAAACATATTTATATTCTATATGTAATATTATATGTAATTGCTTCAGTTAAATGCAAGCTTAACATTTCGTTGGATAACGTATCTATAATTGCGTGTCTCAAACAAGTTAGAATATTGTTTCATACTTCCTCGAACATATTACAGTTTTTCTTCTCTTTCTCTTCCACAACTACAAGTGTTATAATCCAGGTCATGTACCCCTTACTTCAAGATAAGTCTAAGTTATTCTACGCAGATACTTCATTAAATACATTAACTAATAAGTTACTTACCGCGTTCACCTCACTACAATCGACTTTACATTAATTAATTTAACGTTGAAGATATGGAAGCTACGAACCTCTAACATATTTGCTACACGCGTCCAAAGATTCAATTTTGTACGCCAAAGCTAAGCTTGAGACCAAGTTCGTGCTTGTTTGCAAAGTTTCCGATGGAAATATTTTTGCATTTTATCGAATCGTATTCTAGGTACGTAATAAAAAGAAAGAATCAAATTTTTGTTCAATGCGGAATCGTATAACAAAGGACCAAAAATGACAGTTAGCCTGACATCGTAAATTTACTCTCCGTCGTGAATAAGTTGTACAAAATTAATCCGGCTGGCAACCGGTGCGAAAATCACGCACCAGTCTAGTGAACTTAGAATTTACAACCCCGAGGAAGAAGAATTTCACGTTGTTCGACCACGACCCAACAATAAATACCTATCCTTCTACTCGTTTTACGACGAAGCGATTTGCATAGAACGTAGCTGGTTATAAAACGAGATCTTACTGCAGTTTCCGGTTCGTATTCCATGTCTAATTTCATTTCACGCACCGAACATTGTGACACTCTATTATACATCGACCTATTTATTACGAGACGATTTTCTAATCTATTGTGCATCGATTATTTAGTGAATAGATTATACGATAAATTGCTCTTGACTTAAAGTCATTACAAAATATAACGAAAACAAAATCAAATTTCTGATGAAAATTAGAGAAAAGGATAATTCTAGTTACGATGATTTTGCTAGTAAGAGAATACTGCAAATTGTTCGCCTCTTAATCGCTACCAATTCCTACGAACGATTAATTTACGCGATATAAAAATAGTAGTGCAAATCTTTTTGCTTCGTGAGATATTTGGACGAAAACTGTTGTTAAATTAGTTAATACGCAGACAGATATCCGTAAATGTTTGGAACATAGACAGTCGGAACTCGAGGAGCGTCTAAATTAATGCGCGCATCAAATTCTCCTGCTTTGCACGTAAATAAATCACTTGAGCTAATGTCGCTATTAGAGTACACTTATGAGCATTAGGGATCATCTTCTCGAAGTACGGGAAACTTCTCGTCTCTGTTCACGAGTCGACATTCTCTGAAGGCTCCTTCTCTCCTAAACCGGCTGTCGGAGGTCTTGATTGAAACATCTTCAAAACTAACCCCTTCGAAGGGAGGAAACTAGTGCCGGATGTCAAAACGAGGGGCAAATTACGTATGAAGGATGGATGGAGGTGAGACCTCCGAGGATTGTTTCAAAATTGATCGAAGGAAGTCAGTGACAAGTAAATCTATTTAACGTATCAGTTGCTCTTTCGTGTCATCGTTTATTGTTTATTAACCGATTCCGCGGAGCTTTGTTCTTCCTTTAAGAAGGATTATTGAGGAAACGAATCGATGCTCTTTGACTGAATATGTAAGAAATGTGATGGCGTCCTTTTTTTTAATTTTTTCATCTAAATGTCTAATGGATTTCAATGTTTTTTAATATTTTGTACTCACGTTGTAGTGAGAATTCGATTATTTTATTTGCCTTAAATTACCATCAAATGCTTAAAATACGTTTACGACAAAGTATGACATTTTTATCATTTTGTTTTACTTATACCTCTTATAAGAGTTAAAATAGAAAATGGATATAATCGTAATTTAAAATTACGATTTATCGAACTTTTTTTATCCAAAACTCTGTATGCAGACTTGTATTTTAAAAACAGAAATAGTGGAAAATTGATAACATTTAAGGAGAAGAATGGAACTTCTTAAAACCTCCTAATCATAAAACTTAATATTTGGAATACTATATATGCTACCAAATAACATACCAACTATACATATTTATTTTACGTATTATACATATAAGGTTCCGAGAATGTGATAATAAGCAAACGATCAGAAGAGATGAGAATCTAGAATTAAACAGCATTTTATTAGAATAGAATTATCATAGAGACATTCGCTACGACTTTTATATTTATAAATAAGCAGATACAAACTACTACATAAATCTATTCCCAAGAGTGCCTAACATAAAGAGGATTCTAAGTTTTGTCTCGCACTCGTGGGACCTCCTGCCTCGACGCACAATAAAGGCTTTGACTTTAACCTTTGGATCGCCCATCTTGGTTGAAACCAGGTTTTTTACGTTGTTACTTACTATGATTCATATCTATCTTATATAAAATTTCTATAATTCGTATCTGTATCAAAATATCGATAGATCTTTTCTTTTTTAAATAGAAAATAAATCTTTTTCCCAGAAATGGATTCTGAAATCCGTCGAGACTCGTCGAAAAACCAATACAACAAATATCTTCACACATTATTTTTATTCAATAAAATTGATAAAGTATATATATGAATGTAAAATATTTATAGTGAATTTTGTTATAAAAATAGCGTGTATGTTTCACTTTTCCTTAACGAGAAAAAACTTAATAAAGGAGTTAAAGAAATTAACTTCAGACTCGGATATTGAAACTCTTCTACAATCAGAGTTTTAAGTGTCCGTAACAATTGACAGTTTCATCTGACGTTTGCTTACAACAATTTATCGATTTCCGCTTCCTAATTCGTTGATTTCCGTGAAAGAATAAGGAAAACGGTTCGTTCACAGAAATTCACAAGAATTGGAAAAAGTCGATCATTGATTTTCAATCGTATAACTCATTAGCCGAGAAACTTTCTTGTACATATCTTACGATATAATTTTTTGAAAGGTCGTACCTATTTTATTTGAGTTGACTAATAAAACTTAAACTCAGAGAAAGAACATTCAGCAGTAACTAACAAAAAGTTGAAGATACTCGAGCAATGAAATTTAACATTGCTTTATGTTAAAGTTATGAACGATTACAGAATTTAGTGCTTTTACGATAGCGTACCTATATATTTTATTCAGAACTCAACCAATTATTGTGTACGTTTTAATACGTCACATTCAATCAATTAAATATTTACAATTAATTAATCAAATTACCTTCGAGTACTAGTTTATGGGAAAATTGTTAGCGATGCATTGAAAAGACTTTTATCTAATCTATTGTTAGTTTACACTTTAAAGACCTTATTTTCGGTAAAGGTAATTCGTATCTAGTCCGTTAAAAAAGCTACTACCGATTTGTCCGTAAAACAAACCCGCGATGAATATATCATATTCATTTACACAATTAACACGTGAAATTACAGCGAAATAGTGAACACGAGAAACGAAATTTGCATTTATTTCTGATACCGAGGAACGTTAATAAATGTAATACTAAATGCCAGAGTTTGATTTAGTTTTATTAGACGCATTAATTAATAAACAGCCTTGAGCAAATATCATTATAATGGAAACGCATTTCAATATTCAACTAGTATTTCCATCACACGCAATACAACAAAATGGTTTCGTAGTTTAATGATCACTCACTGTAATTGCTATATATATTAACGCGTTTGCAGCATGACGAGTCGGCGAGTTTATAGGGATTATTAAAACTCATTATTAGTTAAATTAGCGTGTTGTCATAGAAAAATCAATTACAAGTCGCAAAATTCAAATTCTACGCAATAATGGTACATAAAGTCAATTTATTGCTGATGATCAATTTCGGAAAGATTCACAACTATCGAATAACGCCACTTGTTCTAGCTGAGATTAAAATTCACGATGAAAGAGATAACAATCGTTGTTGAATACATCGGATCGAGTGGACAATTTGATCGAAACACGAACAACACGGAATGACAGGTAACATTGTGTGACAAATCGAAGAAATGGCAGATACAACACACCTTATGCCGGGAACTTCAGTTTCTGTTAACTTTTTCACACGTAATTCCCATAAAACTGAAAAAGCTTCGAAAAACTGCGAATTTCTACGAAACTTTTTCTACCTTGTAACTAATTAAAAAATACTGACCAGCCATAAAAATACTGATCATATGACAATTGCTCTCCAGCACATTTAAGTATATTTGTCGATAGAAATAAATTTGCGTAAATTTATAAATAAAGAGTCACACACACGCACATACTGAGTAACTTATTCATTTTACATATTATTAACGAAACAACGTATACGGTACCGGATCCTTTGTAACTCAGCATGTAATACCATGTCTTCTTTAAATCACGAAATCTATACACCGCAAATATTTCCAATCGATCTTCGTCCGATTCATTTTTCCGAAAGTACTCAGCCTTATTCAAACATTTCCAACAAATACCCCGGGCGACCATATTCAATTCCACCACGAATCGCGTTCAAAATTGCTACCTCCAGCTTCTTTACACAGTACATTTTTCACCGGTGCACTTGATTATCTTTCATTTCTTATCTAGGCGAAATTACCAACGGGTAAATGTACATGTATGTATACTTTTATTACTGTAGTAAAAATATTGTCCTCCATTCGGAAAGAGAAACAAGACATTAACTAAACCAAACCAAGCCAAACCGGGCAAAGTAAAACGAAAAGGAAAAGGAAAAATAAAAGCTGGAAGTGAAGTGTACCTGGCGGCTAGCTAGTGTCTACACAATAACCAGTGGAAACGTACCTACGTACGTGTACGGGGCCATGGGCAACGCTTTCATGAATTTCATTCGCTGCTCCGTCACGCTGCTGGCTCCCATTCCGGCCAAAAATTTCCGGAGAGGCGATGCGAGAGACCAGGGGAATGCAAATTCAGCGACAACTTTAATAGCCCGGATTATAAAATAGATCCAAATTCAAATTCGCACGCGTGCGTAACCCCAGTTGCAAATTTAAATCTTCCATTATGCCCGCGTTCGCAGGCGAAAGAGGCACGGTAAGCTTGTTACTGTTGCCCGATGGGAGAGTTAAAAGAGGTGGCGAGCCAACATACACGGACAAACACTCGCAAACCTTACACTACCGCTTAAAAGTATATGGGCACATGCTCTTTTTTGACACAGTGTAATTTAGTCACGAAAACACAGGCGCAAACACTCAAGAAGATTTAGGATATCACGATGTGATAATATTATATCGTTAAGAGTTACTCGGCGTGAAAGAATTGAAATTTATAAATGAAACGTGAAATTATGGCGTAGCTTTTTCATTTCAGCAGCTCATCAATGTATGAATAAAATAGACAAGGTTTTACCGGATTGTTGATGTGGGACTATCGTGAGTGATTCTAGCAATAATATCTAAAATATGTTAACGCTTCGACGAATCGTGTATTTAATTGCAATATGTTGTGGATAAGTTGTATACATAGCTTTATATACATAGCTTTTCATTCTACAAACAGGTAACAAATATTGCTTTTGATCGCTAGTTTGCCATTAATTCGTATATTTTTACGTTATATAAACAGAGAGGGAGTTAGAAGAAGAATGAGAAAAGAAAATCCCTCTCGAAAAAGGTGGAAGCCACGGTAACGAGTGTGCAGTTTGCATAATAAATCGAAATAATAAATTTCGAATCGTCCTTTGAGACAGGCGCATGAAATTTCGTAGAAATTCTGGTTAATTGCTGTACTGGTCGGTTAATGGAAGAGTGGCTTGGAACAACGTCAGCTAAGCTACAATTAGCCCCAGATTCGAAAATGACGCAGAGAATGGGAGGTTTCGTTGTGAACTAAAATGCCGTATTTCGCGGATCAAAGGAGCCAACGTTAATGTCAGACGACGCGACCATTTTCATCGGCCCTTGCCAACAGCCACATTCTACGAGAGAAGCGAACATCTCGCACCATTTACGTTTAATTAAAGAGCGCGAAACGTGTGATTCCACCTACCCCCTGTTCGACGAAGAAAATATTGTGTACTTTGTGCGTGACGAAATATACTCCTTCCTATATTCATATTTTATATATGTTACTTTCTAAAACGACGTAAATTCACAAATGCAGCGGACACGAATATTCAAATTGGTGGAGTTTGTAGGAAGTAAAACGAAATATTTTGCATAATTCATATGTTTGAAGTAGATTTGGCTGAAGCAGACGAATATTGTTGTAAAACTGTTTGTTTCATATATTTTATTGAAAAACCAACTTAAATAATATATATGCATTGATTAATCAGCGAAAAAAAAAGTTTTCCAAACAATTTTCCAATTTTCCAATTTTTATGATTCACGAAAATAATTTTCAAAATAGTCGAATGCTTAGGAACAAACAGTATTTATAATCATTCTTCGTGGCATATGCAATGATTATCAAAAAAGTCAATTTTTCCCCAATTGATCTAGCTTTATTCATGAACGACTAAAAACTAATCAATTTTATGCATTAAATTTTTCGGATAAATTATTTAAAAAATTTTTTATTTTATTCGTTTAATATAACGCTTCCTGCGCATTTGATCGCATTATTCATATACTAATTAGGTATAATTTTCATAAGTGTATCAAACTGTATATCACTTTAATATGATATTATTATTGCTGTTGTTGTTGTTATTATTATTATTATTATTACTATTACTATTATTATTGTTATTATTATTATTATTACTACTATTACTATTATTATTGTTATTATTATTATTATTATCCAGACCATATTAATCCGATGCAAAATGTTACAAAGCACGGACTCGATCCATTGTGCAAGCCGTACAGATAAAGTTTTGTTGACGTTCAAAATAATTTTGCTTTTATTATACTTGCATTACTGTTGCTCCGCCATACAAAAATCTCGCGTCTACGTTGCGAATCGCGATATTACTCGCACAGAGCAAGTGCTTTTCTAGTCGGTAATTTTTATTCTTTCGCTTTTGAAACGTGTTTGCGATATAAAACGAGGCCGAGGTTTTCGACCTTCCGCGAACCGCAACCATAGAAATTCACAGAAGTTTTCGGCCACGTAATACCTAAAATTTTAGGAATTCTGCGACTTCTCTAGAGTCGTCTCTTCCTTTAAAAAAATTGTGGCTGCATAAATGTGCAACGGACAAACAACAAGTCTTCCGTAAAGAATCTCCGAGAAGATAATACATATACCTATGTATCTTATTTGTATATATATATACATAAAACGGAAATAACCTACGTTTTAAGAACAAACGTATTTTTGTCTTCACCGTATGACCGTGCACAAGACACAGGCAAAACGACGATCGGACAGTCTGTTGTAATAAATACTAGAGAATCTGGACGTTTCCTTGTGCAAAAATATCACTATACTGGTCAAAGTAGAGAGTCTGATCGAGTTTGAATTGTTTAGGACCATCAGATTATGATTGAAATGTTTTAAAACTTAAAATTAATAACATGTATGTATCAAGATAAATATGATAGCGCTACAATTTTCATTCAAATCAACCCTTTTGTCTCTATAAACGTTTATACACTATACTCTATACGCGAAACACATTCGTATGGACTCTCATGTGACTTCGTTATTATTTTCTGTAAGGAAAAAAAATTTGTTGCACATTTAGTTAGCGATTTATTTTTTCTGTATTTATTACAAAGGTTTAATATTACGAATAATCTCTACGTAAATCTCAAATATGCCAACGATTTCTAACATATATGTATAAATGGCCACACGACGTCTCTTTCGAATTACTAATTGAAACTTGACAAATTTTTCCGACATGCGACGAAATCGATCTTATGGAGTCAAGCGAAATCACCACCTGATTTCTACGGAGCAATTCTCGTCCGACCGTTTTCCTTCGTTTACCAGCGCAAGTAGATCCAGGTTCAATTAACGGCAAACCGCGACTACGATTCACACCGCGAACGCAGTGCGAAAAGAGTGAACGAACGAGTACACGAGGAAACTAACGAGAATTAAAGACTAATTACGAGCTCTGACCTACCTGAGAAATGTCTCGAATAAATGAATCGTTTTCTAATTATTTTTGCCTATGGTCTGCTTCGCCACTTACTCTCTCGATTCCAGCGGGCAACCGGTTCTCTTTGTCCTGTGGCACAGATATCCTCTTTTTATTCTCTTTCTGCAGTCTTGTCCTCCTTCTTCTGCTTGAATCCCTTTCTTTAACAATGTCGACATTTTATAGGTACATCATCTTTTACCGTGGAACGTCCACTGTCCTCCATAAGTACGTGAATATTTTGGTCGATTTTTATTAACAACATTTTACTAAGGACTACTACAAATTTACACGAAGATGGAGTAATATTCAGCAAGAAAAATTAACCTAAACTATAGTTACAATTAGTTATAGTTATAGTAATTATAATTAACTTGTATAAACCTTTATATTGATTAAAAGTCTAACATCAATTCGGAAGACTCTATTTTGTCTTACCTATAACGTGACCAGATGAACTAAGTCTAATAAACACTTAAATTAAAAATGATCTTGCATTATAGACGCCAATCTTTTTATTCCATACATTTAATAAATTTTATCATATGCCGTGTCCTGTTAAGGGGTTAATGGTATTTTTAAATGTTTTGTACGTGTGCGCATAAAAAGTTTCTAAGAGTGTTCTAATGCTTCAGTGAGCCGCCGTATGTTTGAGCCTATTTCCTTAGACACGTAGCGCGGTATAAATACGAAAGGAGGAGTTACTTAAACGCTGCTCCTTCAGATAGAAAGAGAGTGCGAAAAAGCTTCGTCTTTGCGAAGAACATCCGTTGTCGTGATTATCGAATAAAAGAACTGCTAGTTCATAGATAATTGCAGGCAAGGAACGAAATTAATTAACGACGCGTGTATCTAAAACGCGATACGACCAGCGACTTAGTCTGTGCGTTACACACGTACTCTAGTAGTAACAGCGCCACCAGCAACACGGACCGGCCAACGTTATCGATGTCGTTACCTAATTTCGTGGCGTACGCCGCGTTATACCTGCGTCAGACGACTTCCTTCGGTATAAATTTTCCTTTAAGTCGCTATAAACTAGCCACGATGATTGCTTCGTTATCGCGAAGAGATTATATCCCACGGCATTTCTTTTCTTACCTTCCAGTCATCCGATTGTCCTTATTCTGGTTTCTTCTTTAATACCTCCTTTCTTCCACCTCCTATTCTTCTTTTTTCCCCTTCCTCTTACTCTTTTCCTCTATCTTTATATCTTTTATGATCTTGTTAATATCGTACAGTATTGCGTTCGTTGGAATTGAACGAATTTACCAAGGAAATTAATAGAACATCGCTTTACTCCTGTTTAGTGTATTTAGTAATACAAAGTATTTTTTGATAGCGTATTGATAGTGTGTAATGTAATTTATATTGAGAAAAACAAATCAATCGTGTAAAATAGAATTTTTTTTTATTTAGAAGTAATTTTACAATCAATTCTCGATGAGAATTATAAGTAAATTTTTCTGGCGTGGTACTATGTCATGGTTATAAAGAGTTTATTGCGTGTTTGATTCTAATTGAATCTAGTGCTTAAATCTAGAGGGTAATGTCTTTTTAGCCTGCGGATCTGGTCCGACATGTCAAGTAATTGAGTAACTAGAGGGTTTTGGTGGTTGTTAACTCTTGTGCTATATCTATTACTGTATTTGGATATTTCTTCTTTGACTGTGGGTATCTTGAGGTCGCGATGTATTGTTTCGTTGGTAACGTACCAAGGTGTGTCTAATAAAGTTCTTAATTTTCCAGTAACTTGAGTAAACTGATTAAAATCAAATCATTTTTTCCGTTTTCAAAGTAACGTATTCAAAGTAATATTTAGTAAGCATCTAGAAATATTTATAATCTTGCTTGATATAAGTTTGATCCCTTTTAAAAACAAAAATTTACTAATTAATCTGCAAATGTTACTTCTGTAAGATTTATACACCCACAAGATACTTAGAATGATTAAAACTGTGTATCATCTTCCTTTGAAAGCTTTTTAAAGGCAAATTTTATTACACTCTTAATTGTACAAAATATATTTGTTATTTAACTCTCGTATTTCAAAATCTTCATTACATTCGTATATTTTTTTTCATTTATAGATTCATACGTTTTAGATGAAAGTTGAATTATTAAAAATTTCTATTTTTGAACATCGAAAAGCGATTGAAGCGTTGCGGAATGATTCGAACATTGAAGTAGGACACATATGGTAGGCAGTAGAGGCGTGGTCTGGTTTTCCCGAAATTAGGAACAGGTGCAATATTTCAATATTGGATGCGTGCGTTTCTCACGTTACATGATTACGCGCAAAATCGCGCGTTTGATGTTTTGTGTATTAGATGAAAAATGGTTTTGATCCTTCTATACTTTTCTATAAATTGTATAAGAACTCTGTCTAGATAATTACTTTTTAATTCGAAAAATACAATTTTGATGAAATTATTTAATTAGTGGCTGAATTTTAGATGGATGGATAGTTTTATTTCAGCCTGACGGTCTTAAAATAGGGCTTGCAATACAATTTCTAAAAACCTCTCAATGTTGCATATTACTTATTACTATAAATATCTGCAGTTATTATCAGCAACAGTCTTTCCAACTTCTATCTTCGTCCTTGCTTCTTGTCTCTTTGGTTTTTTGCAACTGTGACTGTACCTTAATACTAATAATACTAGTAAGAAGATTGGAACAAATATGCAGATAGATTTATAACGTTATTACAGATGATAACTAATAGTTATCGTTGACTAATCGAGTCGAATGACTATGTATTTACTTTCTTGAGAAACGTTCATATAATAAGAAAGATGTCCTCGTATTCGAATTAAGCGATAGCGAGAATGATATATGGTCTTGATAGAGGTGTCAATTGCTCTCGAAGTCAACTAATTCGATAAGCAGTATGAAATTGAAAAAGCTTATAGTATTAAATTTTTCAGAGTCTCAAAATACGCAATTGGCGATTGTTTGAATTTACTTTCCCTCTACTATTTTTATTTAAATTTTAAACAGCTCGCATTGCGAATGAATAGATAAGCAAACGTGAAAACCATTATTCTTGCAGCTAATCAAAATACCGATTGAATTTGGCAGAATCATGACGAAATCATAAAAAATTTCAACCGACGATCTCATCCAAATTTGAAGCGTCAAGCTGTTATACACAATTTTAATACAAATGACTTGATTCGAAATTTTGTAGTATAGTGTTTATATTTAGAAGTCTAATCTTTTTTTTTATATTTTTTTATATTTATTTTTTTATATTTAGATTATACATTTTAAAATAAGTTTAAAATAAGACCAAACATTTTAAGATGAAGGTAAATATTCGTTTATAAATGAACAATTTAATTTGCAATTTATCATTTATTATACCTATCATAGATATGGGAGAACATCTAGGATAGACAGGTATACCGAAATAATGCTAAAATATTAATTAACATGTCAAATTAGAAACGCTTTTGACTGATTGACATTAATACATTAACAGTAAGCTGTCGATTCCAACTGTTCATTTCTGGTTACTACTGAAATTGGCAGGTACTTATTGTACCGATAGAAAAGTTATTGAACACGATGAGTGTAATAGATAGCAATTTCCCAATTATACTATTATGTAATCAATGATTATAATTCACTAAATGTAAACTAATATATAAAATGTTTATTTGCGATTATTGTAATTATATACAGATTATGTAGAAATAAAAATACATATCGGTCTATTGCACTATCAATTTCATATTTCCGTTTCTTCCTGTTAGATAAGACAATCGATTTACGTACACGTATAATGTTTATCAGTAGCTCCATAGTACTTAACGTAATGCGTATAAAATTAACGCAGCCTCGATCGGATTAATACCTTGGATATCTTTTATTGCAGGAATTACCTGAGTATTAGTAATATCTTTTTCGAGTAGTAGACAACCAAGGAGTATAGAAATCTTCGTATATTTAATGCAATATTATAGGAAACATAATATTGGATATTTTAGGTATTTCATATATTTTTGCGTTTTACGTATATTCTGCACACTTTTCCATCTCTAAATTCCCAATAAATTCATAAAAATGCTATTACTTTTCTTACTCCAACGAACCAAGGAACAGATTTCTTATCACAGAATCGACCCCTTCAAAATTTGTCTCCCAAATACCCGCGTCTAGCATATACGAAGCGTCTACAGATCCTGTGAAACGCGCAGCCGGCGAAACGCGTCGGGCTTATAAAAATTCATGGGACGGATAATTCAGGGATCGAAAGGCAATTTTACGGGTTCATATTCGCGGGCAAAAAGTCGCCGTTGCTGCGGGGTTGAATCGGTGAGGCACGCGTTGTGAATCGAGGCGGTGATCGAGCGAAATTCTCATTAACGCACCGTTGCAAGCCGCACACTCTCGTCGTCCCGACATTCCCCATAAGACGGAGTACAAGCGGTCGAGACGGCCACACGATATTGCCACGCCGCGCGGAGGACACGGAATTCCTTGTACCGGAGATGTTCCATCGCATTAATTAGGAGGGAACACGGGACGAATGCGAGCGACATTCGCCACTTTTCCACCAGCGTGACCGGTGATCATAACGTGACACCACTATTGTACGTCGTCCTTTCGTGCACATTGCCGCACACGCTCGGATGCAACCGATGTAGCAGACCGTGCTTTATTACAGGACCACGTATAGTTGTATACAGTATAGAGTAACTTCGTCGTTTCGATTACATGAGCCGAATCATACAATTGAAGTCCACCTCGTATTCCGTTCACTGGAGTGTTGAGAACTAAACAAGTAAATTTTTAAAGTATCACGTATAGCGAAAAAGAGGCTAGAAAACTGTGGTTTTGATGCAGTACATAAAACAAGATTGACAATTTTATATTTGGTCGGTCGATATCGTGGAATTTTAAAAAAGATGTTATAAACAGTAGGTATTTCACGCTATAGATATCTTCAATAATTGTACTAGAAATTGTACAATTGTACATGAAGCTGTGCATATATATCCAAGTACAAATGGGTGAGATAAAGAAATATGTTTCTCGGCTTCTTCACGGTTTTACTCGTGATCTATTTCGTTTCTACTTCGATTTCCCAGAATTGTCGCATTCTTGTGTTTTTCGAGCTGCCCATTTGTCTTGTAAATTAAACGCTTAATGCACACACAGCCTGATTTATGTAAACAGTGTAGTTTTATTCTGATCTATTGCGTATAGTACGTACCAACGATTTATGATACTGTAGTGTCATGAAGATATAAGTTTATTCTCATTATTGGAAAACAGATCAAAACGGAAAAGATAAGGTCGAATTTTGCATTCGATGTCTGCCATTTTTAGATTCATAACGTTACCGGCCAGATTTCCTTTCTTTTTGCGTGTCTGCTATTACACTCCTTTCAATTACTCGTTTCTCTGCTTTAGTTTTTCAAAGAATGCGAATTAGATCCATAGATTTAATACATGAAATAATCGATTATGAATTATTCTGACACGTAGAACTCGTATATCCAAATATTATTCAACCCTTCCTATACATTATTGGAGAAACCTTGGATCGATAATTGTTTCATCCGTATGGATGATATTTATTTAATTTAATATTATAAAAAGATTTGTAAAGAGGACAGTCGGTTGATTCTATGTTATGAATTGATTTCTCGATTGTGTAAATATTTTGCATTAAAAAATTGGTTTGTATTAACGGAATATCTGATATATTTCACGCGATAATACAGCGATAGACATACCTATTCAATATGCCCGCAATATGTGTATTACAGATGCAACAGCATTTTTATTTCTGTATTATATTCCTATGAGAGTCTCACAAACCATCTCTATCGTTTCGCTACGTAACGTAATGTTACCAACAATTCTTTTGGCATAACTTTAGAATAAATTAATAATAAGTAACAAATAATTATCATTTCTCCAAATTGGCAAGTTATCGCTAAACTCTATATCGAAATAATTTTATGAAACATTTTGCGAATTCTTCAAATTTTCACAACATTTGTTATTTTTGCAGTATATAAATATAAATATATATAAATATGTATATAAATATGTCTCTCGATTGAAATAATCTTCTCTACTTTAAATGCCTTAATGTAACTAATTTTTTCCGCGTTGTAACTTCTCATAGTCTACGAAATACTATTAAATCTAACGAGAGGAACATCGTTAATATTTTTAAGATTGAACATTCTGTCAATAACTTGTCAACCATATATAATACAAAAAAGTTCATCAGAATTTTTCATTCAAATTCTAAGATATAACAACATAAAGAGATTACAAAAGTTTCAGTATAAAGAACAAGTTGACATTTATTAAGACATTATAAATCCAAGTACTGTACTTTTAACATTTTCTATCATATACAACGTTGTTAAATCGAAACCAATTAGATGACACATTCCAGTTATGCAATAATTACGGATTCTGGAAGAAATAAGTTGACATCGGAACGCATATCGAATTTTGCACACGCTCGGTATTCCAATAGAATTCTCGATACATTCCCTGTTTGAAATGCAAAGAACGAAACATCAAAACGAACCGATGAGTTCTTTTCAGGTAAAAATTGCAAATTCATTAATATCGTTCGTACGCGTTAACGTGTTCACATGGACATAGAAATTAAAACGTTGCTTCGAAACAGCTAGCGAAATGCTATAACACACGCACCTGGTTGTAGTTGATGCTACTACAGCCGCTGCTCGCGAGCATTAATTTAAAAGTTTCAACGAAAACAGAGTTCGCAAGTTTTACGGCGAGTATTGGAAAATATGAAATCGGCTGAACTGTTAATATATCGTAGCTCTTCGTTCTCGCCCGAAAAATCTGCCGGGTTCCTTAAAACTCCCAATCTGGCTTTTATCTGATGAAAGCTCTTAATTCGCTTCACATCAGATAAAAGCGAATGAAAGGGAATACAACAAAGATCATTTATGAACAGACGGTGGAGATTTATGCGAATTGGTATTTCTACGAATACAATTAAGAAAATGCAACTTGTCTAAAAATGAAAAAATGAAAAAATGAAATTCCGCGAAACTTGATAAGAGAAAATTGATAAGATTATATCACACAAGCTTCGATCGAATCTTCGCTAAAATTTCTAAAATTTCAAAAAGTGGAATTAGCTACTTCGACCTGTGAATGGCTCGAGTATTTCGAATGTTCTATATTTTAGATAATTTTGGAAATTATTATAATTAATTATAAGTTTTTGGAAGTTACATGCATTCTGTGTATTTTTGCATCTTCAAGTTTCACAGAAATGCGTAACAATCCGCACTCTATTCGTAAAACTTTGTTAACAGAAAAAAACTGAGTAGAGAAGAGAGCGTTCTCGAACGCTTGGGTCGGGTGATGAACATTCGCGATAACGTGACTAGAATCGTCTAATAAGAATATGAATTCATTAAAATCATTAAATGTGATCCTCCCACGGTTCGTTTCTAAACGGTTGCGACATCTTGATGGTCGTCGTGGACGAATTGCCGTTATCTGTACTTTTCTCCACAGCTGGTCCCCACGTCTTCTTTGGTAGAAACAAACTCCAGTCCCTCTGCGGACAATTAAAACGAAAGTTAAATTCTTTGAACAATCACTAGCGCCGGGCTTTATGCAAACAATTCAAGTTGGCATTCTCCGAGCTCGCCGTTTCAACTGCACGCTGCTAGCCACTGTTAGCCAAATAAAAGATTCCACTGATGTTATCCAAGGGGCGTATGTTTTTTGCAAACGTTTAATCTCATCTCTTAAAACCATTCAAATGTTTCTTAAAAAATACCGCTTGTAGAATAATAATTTAATAAATATTTAGTATTAAGAGTACGTTTTAAGAGTATTATTTAAATACTTTCTCTCGCCAAAACTAAATTACGATATATCTGTATATGATGACGATTTCAATCATCCACTTTGAACAAGATAATTTCAAGAGCTATAGCACTCAAACTTACGCTTCATTGGAAAACGATTTTGATTATATCAAGAATCGCAAAGATAGCACCGTATCTAAAAGATGTATCTAAAGAAAAAATTATATTCAGATTTGTCATAAAATTATCTTGCATTTCGCGTGTAAAGATTTTTAATTGCGATATAAAAAATAATCTCATTAAAATACTTGCCGAAAGTAAGAAAATAATCTTCTGTGACGAGTAAGAGTTAAGAGTAAGATGTATTACAAAGTTTGACCAAGTTGTTGATTAAGTTCAAAGCATTAACATCTAACTGTAGCAGTCACTGCATTGCAAAAGGAGAGACATCGCAGAGATTTTCTGACTGGCACGCGGGCTCATATCTTCCCGAAGCTCGCAAGTAGTTTGAAACTGTGCGGAGAGTCGAAAACAAGAGAAAAGGAGATAAGAGTAATAGTAAATTTATCGAGTAAAACAAAGCGGAAGCGGTCAAGAAGAGGTCAGAAGTACGGCTGAAATAGGTTCGATCCGTACGATGGAGCACGGAACGAAACTTTTCGTTTCAAAGTACGATTACCTACGTACCGTGGAAAAACTTGTATTAAGACATTTCAAAGTTGGTGAAATTTTACAGTAAAGGGAAAGCAACTTTTAAATCGGTGCATACCTGCTGCAGGGTTTAACCACAGTTGAACAACACGTGATTCTTAAAAAATTTGCAATTCATTCACCTTTGAATTATGGTCGCGATATTGCGAAACACTATACAATTATCGTTCGCTGGCACATTTTGTCCTGGATATTTACAGTGTCTACACCAATCACGGCGTTTCTAAACACATTGTAATTCTTGTACAATTACGTAATTACGAAGGGCATCGAAATAATTCGAAAAGTGTGATTACTCGAATTTATGAACTCATAAAAAATCTAGGAAGAAATCCACTTGCATAATTCAATTTACAAATAGCTTAATAGAAGCGCTTTTACCCCTTGCAAAGTAAATAGGAAAATATCAATTAAGATCTATAATATTTTCTCATCATTATCGAAGAAACGAAGAATCAGATGGAAGAAATAAAACTGCAGGTTGATATTTCATCGATTTAACGATTTTTAAATATTTGTCTTAATTGACAAATGAAAACAGATATAAGTTGATAACTACATTATCATAATGGATTCCCGTTTTGGGAAAAAGAGAATTACGTGTAACATTTAAAGTTAGAAATCATAAGATATTCTGTAATTTTTGTCCTAAATACAGTTAGTAAATTATAAGACTATTTTATATGAATTTTATTTCAGGTATCAAGAAAATATTCTTCTTCCTCCACGTTTTTATTATTTCCAAAATTAAATATAAATTGTTTGCTTAAAAATCGTCAAATTGAAACTCAATAATACGCGAGTAAAGATTATGCCACAAAGTTTATTTAATTTCAATCGGAATAACTTTAAATTAAATATATAAAATTGAGGAAATGATAACCTGTGATATTTCTGACTCAGCATGATACAGATCTAGCATATCTATTAATGAGTAAAAGAAGTAATACACTCGCACAATTACTTCCTATGTCAATTATCGGAGAAGGTGAATATGAAACTAATATTGCGGATAACTTTCAGTTATTGCTAATACATATTAACTTTCGATACCAGCTAGTATCCTATATTGATTTTCTTTCAACGTTCCGCGAATATTCTGGTTTGTTTGCATTGCACTGAAAAAGTTGGTTCCGCTAAAACAAGAAATTTAATCTGCTATATTCCCACATCAGATTTTTATCGTTTTATTGCGATCTTCATGAATAAAAGAAATCCTCAAAGATATCCTTGTCACGTGTTTGATCAGATGCTTTGGCAAGTAATTTTTAAATGAAACCTTGACCACATCCGATATTTAATAATACTTACGATAAAAAATTAGAACTCCAATAAAAGATGACCACAGTTATTATAAGTTAATTAACGTCAACACGTTATCACTATTATTACAAGGAGACTGCGGATTTTTATGTAAATGCATATCTTTGAGAATATAATTCAAGAAGTAGTTACTAAAGCCTTTGTAGAAAATTGTTTTACTTACCAAGTATATATTATAGAAAACACTAAACTTTGGATATTGTTTTATGTATTTTCTAGTTTTCTAATTTCATGTGTAATATTGCAGTTTCAAATTACCTGTAAATTTTAAAAAATCTGCAGTCTAATTACAAGTTTGTTGCCTAACAATAATTGATGAAATGTAATGCGAAATCGCTTCAAATTGATTATTCAAAGAAAATTTACCGCGTTTGAAGACAGATGATTGATAATTATGACGTCTTTAACGAGCGACAGTATATCTTATTTAGTTATTACGACTTCAGTTTACTTCAATTTTCATTTATTTAATTTAGACATAATATTCTTCGGTGAAATTTTTTTTATTTTGCTAAAGATTGGAAACTGTAAAAATTTCAAAGAAATATATCGCAATTCTGAAAAGTTTGTATTAGTTTCAGTTCGAAGTACACATCCATTCAAGACCTTCTCCTTCCCTTGTAAAATATTGAATCAGTATACTATCTTGGCCTTTAAGTAAACCGGATACCACAGTAAATTGGAAGAAAAAATACTGGAAACCGATAAGCCCTGCACTGCTTTAATCTTCAAATTTACGCAGAAACTTGTATACTCTTTTAATTCCATGATTCTATATAAACTCAAGCATAAAACATCTCTTTTAAGAAATACTAAATAAAAGAATTTAATCCTCAAACAAACGTTTAGTATTTTATCTTCATCATACAAAATATTAATTTTTTCCAAATGTTATTTTTTTAATACAAAATTAAGTGGAAAGAAATAGCCAATTTCTACGCTATTCCAAACTTCAAGAAAAAGTAATACCACGATTCGTGCAGAAAAAAAGCTTGAAAGAACACTGAAAATTATCAATCTTCATGCTACAATAACTCTATAACTAACCATAAAAAATTCTCGAACATAGTACTATGATACTGTTCTCTTCTCTGCAAAGAAGAACAAAATGTTACAAGGATCGAAACGACGAGACTTTCTCGAAGAGTCGCCTTTTATGTCGCTGTTCGATTTTCTTTTAATAACATAGTTAACACAATTTTCGTTAGCATTGAAACTAGTATATTATAAGCATACCTTTGTAGAGAGCTTACATAGGAACTTCAAAAAAGAAAAAAAACACCATTAAATTGGATTATTGATAATTGTTTCTCTGGTGAACGTTTCTCTTTGTAGCGTTACGATGTTGAAATATCGGTCCTGAGTCAAATGGATTTATAACTCGATTATAAATGCGCTGTTATAGAAACGCAGAATTTTTTGAGCATGATTAAGAAATATAATGTCACGTATTCGTTTCCCCAAAATTTGGGATTTGTATTAGGAGGATGTGATGTGTAAGGAGGTAGCGCGCGAGATCTCTCCGTCAAACGGTTCTTCCGATACGACACTTTTTCGAAAAGTTTCTGAATCCTTCGTCAAAAATTAGGGGTTTCTGCTATGTAAAGATATAGAGCACTCTGTTCGAAATGTGCTAACGGTAACGCTTTTATTGCCGTCTCGAGACACGAATGTTCTCAAAAACCCTTAAACGCGATCGAGACCGTTTGGCCAACCTGGAGTAAGGCCTTGATGTAGGATTATTATAGTTAGAATCACCGTAAACTCTAAACAGCAGGAGGTAGCGGTGCTTCAGCCAGTAGCGTGTCGTAAAAACAAGCGAGCAGTTTGCATAATAATCTCTAGTTTGTTGAGCATTATGCCGACTGATATCCCGAGAGTTAGCTTATAACCAGTCCGCTTCCTACATAAACTCGGCGATTTGATAGCGTGCAATTGCTGGTAATCGGCCGGCAAATTAATGCTTATTAGTCTAGCCGTTACGATAGAAATCCATGAGATTTACCGATCGTCGTTATTACTCTCTCGTTCTCGTGACGAACTTACCGGACCTTTCCAGAGGCGACGGATGAAAAAGAACGGCATCGGGGCGAGGGTCGACAGACCGATCAGTATTCCGATCGCATTCGCCCAGCCAGGGAATATGTACTCGCCATAACGAGGCATCTCGTACGTACATATTTGATACACGAACACCACCTGCGAACGAAAAACCAGGATTAGAGGAAAGGAGGAGGGAAACAAAAGGAGTTGTTATTTCTTGTGTAAACTTCTCGGGGGAGCAGTAAGCTTGATGGTACAACGGCCAATTAAGAATTTGATATTTTTAATCGGGGCTGACTTTGGCACGCTCTCCCTCAGGTGTCTTTACGACTCCGGTTCATAGTATTTCAGATTAAAATGAAAATATACTCCTTCCTAGTGAAATCTGATTCCAATAGATATTTTTACTCGTCGATTAAATTGCATCTGTTTTATCGTAGATACCGTATTGTTGTTGTTGAAGTGGTTAACGCTTCTAAGGAAACTCTACGTCTATACTGACTAATTTTCCGACTCACTAAAGCCATCGTTGCCTGTCTTTTGTCTATGGTTGCCATGTGGTTGTCTTTCGTCTATGGCCTGTCGATGGCTTTAGTGAGTCAGAAAATTAGTCAGTACAGATGTAGAGTTTCCTTAGAAGTGTTAACCACTTCAACACACTCCCTAAAACTCTACATCTCCACAAACAATCATCTCTTAATATTTTCTAACTCTTACTGTAAATATCTGAACCTTGATTTCGTCAATGACTTCACAAATACATTTGCCAGCTAAACCGATCAGATGTAGAGTTCTCTTAGAAGTGATAACCACTTCGACAGTTGTGAATAATGTCATTTTTCGTTTCATTAACTATAATCCTTGTTGCTACTGTGCTGTAGGTGTATACAGTGTCGCTAAAGAACATGCGGACACTTAGTTTGTTTTTGACAGAAAGTAATTTAGTTATAAAATTTCAAATATACAACACCGTCAGATCATAGAAATATATAAAATTTATTTTATCTATCTTAGTTGGAAACCAATATCGCACGGCTGTGTCGTATTTAGATTTTATACGTATTTCGTACATTTTATACGTATATAAGTGTAAATGTGTGACATATTGCGTATTACCAAAAACAAAGCACGGAATATAGCGATTGATTTCCCACATGTTGCATGACAGCAAATGTATTAAATTCTTGAATAATCATAAATGCAAATTGTTTCTGTGATTAATGACATTAATGTTAAATGATTATGAAATTATTTGTTTGCTTGAAATTATTTCGTGTGTGAAGTGAGATAATATCTTATTGGACACTGGATACTTATAGATTTCATCGGAAATGAAATGGATATTACAAAAGTTATCGAAGCGGTAAGTAAAATCTATAGAGGACATCAAAATTTTTACATGAAATATGATATTAGTTTCCCGTAAGGAACGAAAGACCAATTTATTAACGTAAATTATTAGCACTGTCTTCGCTAAAATTGTGACAATAGTAGATATAATTTTTGGTATTTACTTCCCTCTTTTTGGTTTTTTACAACAACTTATCTTATTACCTATTCGTAAAAGCCTAAATATATCTACTATTTGAAATCTAAAGAAATATATTAAAGCGTAGTGACAAATGTACGTTTGATATCAAAAGAGGAAGCATAATAGAAGATAAGGGGAGAAAGAGTAAGAAAGAAGTAATAAAAGTGAAAAATGAAATAACATAATAGAAGAAGATGAAAAGAAGAAAGTGGGAAAGAAGTAATATTGCGAAGGATGGAGTGATATAATTTCAAATTAAATGAAATTGATCTAACAGCTTCAAAGCTTTAATAACACACCCACGATCTCGTCGTACTGATAAACCTAAATTCTACACTAGTCTCTGTAAATCATCAATTTTCCTTAAATATGATTAAAAAGAGGAGGAGAAAGTAATAATTCGCCACTGGAAACATCATGAAATATAAAAGAAAAAGAGAGCGGATCCTATATAACAAAATATATTATATACATATAATACGTATTGTATAACTACCATAATCTGTAGGAAAAATCAATATATCCCATTTTCCGGCAACCAGCAGGTCCATAAATACTGACGATCGATACCTTCGAATTCTCTATGTAACTTACATTAAACATCCGAGCTACACCGAAAGGAACACATTGCCCAAAGTTCCCGATAGGTATTAAAACGTTTCCGGAATGGCGTGGGAAGTTTCAAAGCCGCCATTGCATCCTATCTGGAGGACACGTTGTATATGAAAATCAAGTGACTGATGACCGAAACACGCAAGCCGATTTATCGGAAAACGGCGATAAATCAACAGAGATCGCACTCGATTGATCGCGAAACAAAGCTCACAGGTTTGTTGTTTCCGCTGTTTTTCCAGGAAAAAAGGAGAGTGCAACCGAGGAAAGCTTCGCTCTTTTCTCGACGATCAATTCGAGTCTGTGCGCTTCGAGACAGAAGTTAAGTTGTCGATTTGATTGGTTGCCTCGAAATCAACCTGCGGACGAGGCCGGTAATCGATGAAAGAGGAGGAAAAACCGCCACTCGATTCGGCGTACCGTGATCATTTATTTCGATACGATTCATGATCACTAAAATGGAACGTGACAGGGGTTTCCAGCAATGTGGCTCGTTTCACGAAAAAGGAGAAGAGGTAGAAAAAGAATGGCTATTGAGAAAAACTGCCACCGCCTATATTCTTGCGCGTGTAAATGCGTATAGGTGGTATTAGGTTGGTGCATATGAAATATCGAATATAGATTTTTCTGCAGTTTGAATCTCGCAGAACGAATCATCCATTAAATTTTCGCGTACAATCGTGTTAAAGAAAAAGAACTTTGTTGCAATATACGAGTATCGACTGTGCCACGATAATACAAATATCGAAACCATATTATCAGCCATCGTAATCAAAGTGTATGTATATTCGTGTTTCTTTATTTAATATCTATCTATATCTTAAAAGAATCTCATACGAGTTATTGCCGACATAAATGTAGTATTTGGGGGTAATTACGTAAATATTAGAAGAGCGTGATACTAGATTATTGAGAAAGCTCGTAGCGTCTCTAATAATTAATATCACTATTCTGTTGTATATTTCATGAGATTGGAAGAAGATTAATCGCAAAACTAACGTGGATATGACATAAAATGCAACGATTTAAAAAAAATTCCTGGATTGATCAATAGAAAGACGTTGTTTTCCGATAAGACAAATAAATTACCGTTGAAAAGCTACAAATATGAAGTATTTGAGATACTTGAAATATCAAACTCCATACGTTCATCATCATTTATTCTTCGCTGTATCAGAATTGTTTTAATTCGAAGTTGGATATTCTAAGAACCTACAAAATTTACTTCAACTAACTAATTGCTAAAATCAACTCGCCTGAAAGTCGTGTTTAATTTCTTGCAAAATATCTAGAAACATTTTGAATCTCATATTGTTTAACTCTTCCAAAAAGTTATTATTATATGCTAATGAAAATTCATGGATGACCCTGTTTAAAACGAAAATACTTTCATCTTACTTGTAAAGCCACGCAATATTCGCACAGAACATCATCTTAAAATTCTAAAGGTAAGATAGATATCTCAAGTGATAAAGTTAGACGAGATACCCTGTAGAAAAATATAGAAAAATGTAGAGAGTAAATATAGGAAAGCATAAAGGGTGGCTGCTCGTTAAAGCGAACTTCCCCTGGAGCAGCGTCATTCCATGCGTATACATGAAAGTATACGTAACTTA
Source organism: Bombus confusus (assembly GCA_014737475.1). NCBI lineage: Eukaryota > Metazoa > Arthropoda > Insecta > Hymenoptera > Apidae > Bombus > Bombus confusus. The sequence goes on along the minus strand of JACXIV010000023.1, from coordinate 3,552,964 downwards.
GTACAAGCAGTACATGTCATGCTCGTTCATTTACAATTACGACAAAATAAAAGAAAAAGGTTCACGTAAAGATTACTGTCTTGTAACGTTCATGCTAGTAGACCATAATCGATTACGATTACTTGTTAAATTTTATAATTAAAATGTATAAAACTGGTCAAACGTATATTTAGAAATATATTAAGATGCGGTTTTTCCTCCTAGTTTTTAAAGGAAATATCGTGAACAAAAGGAATTTAACAAAAACAGAAAGAAGATGAAAAGACTCCGCCTACAGTGTTGCCAGTTAAATGTAGTCGGGTTATGTTGCCGAGATGTGGAAAAACGCGAAAACAAACATTATGCATTCTTTGTGCTATCGTAAACACCAGAAAGATATAATGCGAATATCTTATATACATTAAATATTTGGTGTAACGTTTATTTCAGTGGTAATTAAACATGTACTATTTCGAACAGTATTTTAAAGAGATTTTGATGCTTGTGAACATAATTTTATATCATTGATAATTTCTCGGACAATAAAATATATCTCCTTACACATTCGTCCTTAATCAATAATAGATACTTTTAGAATCAACTGGATGACACGCTGGTAGTTGAATTTGAAAAATAAAAAAACAGAAAAGTATGGAACAAGCTGTATGAAAATTAAGTATAAATTATTGTGCTTAAACCTATCAAAATTTATCTTTGCTTACTTATATGTTTAACAAAAATTCTTGCAACGCAAGAAATGTCAGTTTCTATTACAAAGAAAAATATAGAGAGCTAATCAATAAAAGAGAAAATGCAGTACATGGTGAAAAACTACTCGGAATAAATCCATAAAATTTTTAATGAATTTATTCCGGTTCATCCTGTATAATTAAACATTATAAAGACGATGAACGAAGTGGGGGGATTGTGGTAATTGTGGTTTAAACAAGAGGTATAAGAAAAATTATAATTAACAATTAAAACAAATATTCCAAAGTATCTTACATCGTCACGACATAGTAAAAATTATAGAAGTAAAATTTTGTTTACTTTTAATCCTAATTACCCCGTTAATAATAAGAAGAGATCACTGCAACGAAGCACTGAACTTTCTAAAATTAATCAGGCTAGCAAAAACTCACAAGAAAAGGCTGGACATTAGCATTACAAAAGTTTACCGGTGTACAGGTTTATAAGAAACGCCCTTAGATACTTTCCAATGGCAGCGACTGATGCGAAACTTTTAAGCTATTTTAAGCTTTTATCGGAAGAAGCTATCCTACGATCCACATTAATGTTTACGAGACGATCTCTTGGAAGACAAACCATCGCAGAATTTTATTTCTGGAAATAAATTAGGATTGATCGAGAGTCAATCTCAAATCGAGATACCGTATATTGAAAACTGTCGTATCGAGCTAACCGACACCGAGTATATCGCACTTAATAAAGCAGTCGATCGATCAGATTTAGATCTCTGTGGAACTCTCGATACAAAGACAGATATAGAACGCGATAGGCATCGGTAGAGTACAATGACTCGTGAAAATATTCGAACACTTCTAGGAACTTGTTATATATATATACGGTGTACATATGACACAAAATATTTTCAGATCTCGTTAGAAAAGAAGCACAGCTGTCGTGGCTAGATCGATAAAACTTGAAACAGATCCAAAAATGTATGTAGAAGTTAGAAGATATTTATTAAAAGTATACATATCACAAAGATCATCAATGTATTTGGAAAATTCGCCGCAACATGTAGTGAGACCATGTTTAGCACTAATTGTATGTTTAAGACTACTATTCATGCTGTATACTAACTTTTCATTAACATGGAGATAGCAAAAACTGTGAAATCTCAAATGAGTTGACTGTATGTGCATTCTATGCTTAGGTTGACCTAAAACAACCACAAAAGGATATGAGTGTATGGCCCTTTGTTTTCGAGAAATTTATCGAAAAGTTATGATCTTGGTGCAACGATTTGTAAGTGTATGTTTGCATTAAATGTCCTCTAACTTTTATATACATTTTTGAATTGCATAACTTCTATATACGTTTCATATTTTTCTATTACAATCACTATAGTCGAGTCTCGTTATAATGTTAAGAAAATTTCAAAAAGTTTCGTATAATGCATATAGTATGTTCGTAAAAAAATTCTGTGATAAGTTTCGAATACTTTCGTGAGCCACTGTAGGTTAGGACAGAATAGAGCCGAGAAATCTTTACCGGAGAGAGTCTACTCTGCTCTTGCTGCGATAATGATGAAAATTCTCCAAGGTGACTCGAGAGAATGATCATTACTTGCTTCTTTACCGTGTCTCTCTGCCCGTGCTTTCGCCTGTTCGAATTAGTGATCCAGATATTTCAGTGGATTTGCGTTTGTTAACGATGAAGTGGGCGCAATGGAACATAATTATTTAGGCTGTGATTTTTTCAATGGCTTCGGGCGCGCGTGACGAGGATTGAGCGCGAGGTCATTTACTAAACGAGATGCAAAAGCAGTGGAGGCAGAGTAAAAAAAAAAAGAAAGAATAAGAAAAAAATATACGACCGACAGGCGGAGGAAGAGTCTAAAACAAACGGAAAATCAATAATGGAGCACAAGCGTCGCGCTAAATGCTTGCGGACCGAGAAGCAAAACCACGATAATACCGTCAGTGAAAACACCTCGGAAGGAGAAAGGATTAACGTCTTAACTATGAGGTGCATGCCCGGAAAAAGAGGGTGGTACGAAAGGAGCAAACGAAATAGCTCGTGTCCGTGAACCGGATTTGTTTAATCGCTCGGATGATTCGTATGATTGCCATGGTTTCAACCAAGTTTTACGGAAGCTAAGTGTGATTACATAGTATATTTGGAAGCGAATATTGGGCAGACGCAGATGTATAATGGCGAGAATGAACGATGATTTATGTATTTGAAAATTTTGAAAGTGTAGATAGTATTGGTTGTTTTAGAAGTAATCGGAGTACATGAAATATTTAAGATGCCTAATGCAATTTAATAAAAGGAATACTTGTTCGGTTACTCATCTTGTACCTAACAGAGAGGCTGCAAAAACAAATGCAAAATATATGTCTTCTTGGGAGATTATTTTTTAATAAAAGTAAATACGATTCTGAAGTAAATTCTGTTTTTCAAAGTAATATTTATTTGGAAGAATCTTAATGTGAAATTTTGTAGAAATGTGGTAAAAGAATCGTAAGTTCAAATAATTCGAATTCGGTTTTGGGAAACTGACTTTTTTGATTCTACTCAGACATAGATATATAGCGCTTCAAGTGTCTTATTTTAGCTTAAAAGCGTCAAATCCACATCGTGTCGAAATAACACGGAAATCGATTTAGCTTTACCCCTATGAAATAATTATATTATTCGTATTATATAATGGATAGGAGCAACGATATAATCACAACAAGGACATGCGTAATTGGCTGCTGACCTCACCTAAGAGCACAATATACAATTCAGATACTAAGCATTATACATTCATGTATGTCAAAGTTATGAAACTCTGACAGAAAGTTATTGTTTTCAAAGTTGCTCGAAATTTCCCAATATAACTTGTATCTATTGTATTAGGAAATTCAATTTGCGAATGCATCATTAGTAACCAGCGAAACTACTATTAAAATTGGTTGAATAGAAAATATTTGTAACACTTTAAAACAAATTTTATAATTGATATAGTTTATCTGAAAACTTTTAACCAATATCTACACGTAAGTTGCATTTATCCAATACATACCTATTCAACGCTTTCTTATCTTACACTAATAAGACGTACAGTGTATACGTGCACTAGGAATATACGGAATTATACGCTAATTTTCTTTTTTCAACATTAGAATGAGAATTTTGTTTATATTATATTTAAAGATTAATTACATTTTAGTATACTTAAAAATCATTTACATTTTTATGAACTGGAAGAGTATATTTCTTTTGAATATCGAATAAAATTTGTAATTATAAGAAGCTTTCCTTTCCAAGATAAAACTGCTATTCTGTTGCCATAGTAACTCGTTGCAAAAGTTTCTAATGTTTTGTACTTCGTTTATATTCACGCAAAGATGTTCGATTCTCCTAACCGATTACAACAAATTAATTGACTTTTGACGATCGATAACGTTTTGTCGAATTTCCCATTCGCTAATAACAGTTACCATTAACATTAGCGTTTTGACCTAATCAATTTTAATTCAAACGATAATTTAGTATCTTCGATAATTGCATATTGCAGATTACAAATCAGGGGACTTTCAATGGAAATATTCTCGGCATTTTACGCCATCAAGTTTCATTTACACGGAGCGACATTGGCATCCGACATTTGTAAAACAAGTTCGATATCGATCGAGTTAATTATCGGAGAATAACTTGGACATAGTTGGCCAGGTGTATTGCGAGGGCCCTGGTGCACGGAACAACTGTAGCAACGCGTCAAGACACGAACGGAGGGGATGCGATTACAATGCACTTACCAGACAAGTGATAGGCGCGAGCACAACCCAACTGAGCCACCAATATCTGTGGAGCAAAAGGCTGAACCGCATTTGCATTTCAGCTATGTTACGCAGGAATTTGTTGCACCCGTAACACCAGCCTACCACGCCGACCTCGGCAATGCCGATCAATAGTATCGCCCAAGAAGCGGTGTTCCAGTCCATCAGCGTGAACAGGTAAATACCACCATCGAACACCATTGGTATAGCAAGGAGCCAGCAAGTGACGCATATCCCTAATACCACGTAGCTCTCGTGTTTTCGTAAATCTGGTCGCAGGTCCAATATGGCGGTGTTTATCGCCTGCACGCCTGCGAACTGTGTATCGTAAAAAGCAACGACCGACTGTGTTACTCGAGATTCGATGCTCGCCCGTCGTGGATTCTCGTTACCCTTTCTCTGTTTTTATATTCTTTTCTTCTTTCTCACCCCCTTTCCCCCCCCCTCGTACATTTTTTTTTCTTTCTTTCTTTCTTGACGCCGTCTGTCTTAATTACCCTTCAGCGTGCAAGCTGCAGAGGCAGCAGAGGGGCAGAGACGCGTGTAGAAAACAAAGAGCCTTTCGCTTTCTTTCCGCGGCTCTCCCTTTCCCTCCGTCAGCTTTCTTTTTGCCTCGCTCGTTTACCTTTCTACGGTTCTCTCATTCGTAGGGAAAAAAAGGTGGAAAGACGAGGACAGAAAGAAAGGTGTGGATTTCAGTAGGACGGCAAACCATAACTCTTTCCATGATATACGAGCCCCGAGGCAGAGAGACGGGAGGCGATGCAAAAGTAACACGGCACGATCGTCTGGCTACTCGCGAGCACATTTTCCCTCACAGCTCTTTTGACGAATACGGCGGCTGGCGTTCCGGTTTTCGCGGCACTTGAATAGCGCCTTCTTAGCTGGCTCGGTAGGACGAAAAATTTTTGCCTTCTCCTTCTCGCGCGCGCAGACCCACACCGTGCAAAGAACAAGGCCGTACTTTAAACTTTAAACAACATGGAAATACGATGCTCTTCATTTTCAAAAGTCTTCACGCTTCTCTGCTCATGCCCTTTCCTTTTCCCCTTTTTTTTACCTTATCTCCCTTTTCTTACTTTCACCTATTCTTTCGCTTCTTCTCGCTAAACCTTCTTTCTCTTTGCTCGGCAACCGCGAATCGACTTGCACAGTCCTCTCCTTAACTTCAAAAGTACCTACTCCATTTTTTAACGAACTTGGAAAACGCGAGGAGCGGCCACGGTTCAACTCGTTCAATCGATCGTTACTTTTCGCGAATCTACTGTCCTGTTGTTTAATATAAGTACTTACTTGGCTACCGATGCCTAGGATGAACAGCATGATGAAAAACAACACTGCCCAGAGATTGGGCAACGGCATCCGTGCCACGGCTTCTGGGTACGCGATGAAAGCCAGCCCTGCCCCGCTTTTGATCACGTCGTCGATTGGCATGCCCATTTGGCGGGCAAGAAATCCCATAATGGAGAAAATTACGAATCCGGCGAAGATCGACGTTGCAAGATTCGTAAACGTCACGACAACTGCGTCTCTAAGAGAGGTAAAGACGAAAAATACATATGAGATAGTAAGATAGTAAGTTTGCCTTCCTATCAGTTCGAATACGGCAGGTTCTATCATATTTTTATATTTTCATACATTCTGACAATTTGCCGTATCCTCCACGATTATTAGGAGACCGAGATCATTTATTATTTGTATCTACAAGTCGTTTCAGCAGGACGTCTGAATCGTGTATAAATATTTCGCAAACGACGGACGATATAAACTCGTATCAAATGGATCAGTGTGACCGAAAATGGGTGGATGGTATCGTGTTTTACCTTCGTATCGTCACGAGATAACGACGTTCTGATTCAGCGAGCGACGCCATATAAGGCTTTTCGGAAGTATAAAACGTATCCCGCGATAAGGGCGAGACGCGGCAGTTAAATGACAGAACAGAGGAAGAACAATTAATAATCACAGGTAAAAGTTGGCCAGCTGGTGCGGCAAGTTATATTCCAGTGCTGCACTACTTGCTCATTCGACTTGCGTCGCACTGATATAATTTATATACGCGATGCAACGTGCAACGAATTGTATCTGCCGTTGGGAGAGAAGTTCAACGTCGGATAATCATGCTAATTACGACTTTCTGCAATATTTCGAGCACGTGAACGCTCCGACTCGGCGAGTATCGTCGTTTCAGAGGTACCATGGCTTGGATGATTCATCTTACGATTAGTATCGTACGAAATGAAGCAGGCGTTCTTAACGTCCAAATATCGTGGCCACGCGCATTCATTGGTTCACTGTTGAAAATACAGCCTGGCCTTGATAAGTCTGGCTTTAATCCTCTCACTGTCGATTTAAACTGTCTGTAGTGCGCTGCAATAACTACGTTGCAGAATTAAAAAGGAGTTGTTTCATATGGATTTTGGATATAATCATTTATTGATCAATATCTATTGGCTAACACGTACTCCCCATATGGTAGATTTTAATAAGTGAAATAGGAAATGTGTACGCGACGATTCATATATCGTCATGAAAATAAATAGCTCGACGAATCTTAAATCGTAACGATTTATAGTTGTTGACGTACTCATAGGACACACAGATTCCACAGCGAAAAGATTAATCGTTTTACGACGAATCACGTTATTAGAAGATCACCACAGTCGATTCCGACTGCAAAATTCAGACATTCGAATCCTCTTTCATTCGGAGAACGAGTGTAAAATCGTTAGTGGACGTATCCAAAGATTCACGCGAATGTAAAATGCATTATCGCTACTGCTGACTTTTAAGTGAATGAATCATATTAATTGAGCAGAAGATTTTAATTGGATATTTGTGTAATTTTATTGGACTGCTGAAAGCGTAATGGTGATTTGGTAAGAACACGAATAGATTGCGATGATCTACATTTGCTCATCCATAAATTTATTTCCTGATGCATGAGTATACGCTTCCGACCAATTTCAGAGTACACAAAATTCGTAGTAGCGTTATAAAGGAGTTGCGTGGTCGAATATCGAATGTATATGCTTACCTGTGGCAATTGTTATTGAAATTACTGTAGCTCGAAAGGGTGATCAAAGATCCACAACCAATACCAAGGGAATAGAAAACTTGGGATGCAGCATCTGCCCATACGCTAGTTGATTCCAGTGTTGACCATTTTGGCATAATAAACCAAAGAAAACCGTCACTGGCACCGTCCAGTGTAACACCTGCACGTGTACAATAAACCAATAAAAATTGACAAATTCTTTAAAATAACTGATATTGCTAAAAAAAAAAACGTATTTTTTATGGAATCCAGCGATACTTGAAATTTTTAAATTTAGATTTTTAATTCATATTTCAAGTTTAATGTCGTATAAAGAGATATCTCGTTTAATATCATTTTAATATTCATAAATTATCAATTATCTTATCGAAGAATTTTAATTATGAAACTTCATATACGCGAAAACCTCGCGCGGGTCATGATGCCATTTTATCATCTCTGACCGTTAATAATTAATTTATTTTTTAATTTGTTGACAATTCATCGATTGTAATATTCTCTTCCGATTCGTTGATAGTTATTTATTGCGTTCTTAATGAACGTGTCCGATGATTGAAAAATAATTGTTTTGCAGCAATTTTGAATTAATAATATATTGCAAAGTATTCATTTATTCTGACGTATAATTAAAATTTTATATCATCTGAAAAATCCTGACGATCAACGAACACCCTGTAAATACACAGTGTCGTAACATTCTCTTATACGAAGGAGAACCAGTTTTAAGTTAAAAGTGTGCATTATATAATTTTTCGAAAACAAATTTTTCGGCTTTTATGTAATAGTTAACGATACTACGTAAGAGTCTGCGTAATAGCAAAAATATTGGCTTCAGCGATAAGTTCTTTCGCTCTTCATTAATATAAGCATTCCGGATAATGTTATCGATATATTGCGAATTTTCACGCATCTATAATAGTTTTAAAGGTGCAAAAATCCACAGATTGCAAATAGTATATAAAAATATATGAAATATTCAAAGTGAAGTACTCTTTATAATTTTTAATGGATGAAACTTAATTTTATTCACAGAAATATGAAATTGCATAAAAGCCTCCAGTCCAGTTCTAAAAATTATTTAAAGAATACATATATTGCTGTAAAGCTACGCGTATTTGAATTTATATAAAATAAATAAATTACACCTTGCTGAGATAGGTTTTACGTGAAAATAAACACACTTGACGGTCTCTTTTAAGAAAACGTGAATGAGCTTGTTACTCAACGTAATACATAATTCCTTAATCGCGTCAATGAAGAAATTTCTATTGCACGAAAAGCGTTTTTCTCGTGTCGTTCTTACCTCGTATCAGCAGCGCTGTAAGCATGACGTAAGGGAAAAGTGCGGTAAAGTAGACGACCTTCCCAATGGACTGGACACCGCGCATCAGGCACAGGAAGCAGACTACCCAAGCGAGGGTGAGACATCCTAACAATTCCCATCTTATGCCTCCAAAATGTTCCCACGTGGCACCTCGTATACCCAATACACGGTCGCTAGATTCGACCAACGATAATATCCGATCACGATTAAATATTTCAGCTTTTTCCGTGATTTTCTTATTTATAAATGAATAACAAAAACAACATGATAGCTAAATAAAGATAGAAGGTAAGTAACAAAGTGGAACATGTAATAGCTAATTAAAAGATGCTATGAAAGAATACTTTAGTAAAAAGATAGTCGGAAAATTTTACGTAGGCAGCATGATTGTGTTTGCCGGCGAAATGGGAAAAAGTTGTAGAAAGAAAAGGTGATTATGTTTTTCTTCGTAACACTCCCTAGTACCACTGACCTAATTCTCGATATAAAAACCGGTCTACTTTCCTCGTGTGACCTGATATATTTAGAATATCGATTTTGGAACTAATACTCACTCGAGTTCATTTCATTAGAAGAAAATGTAATTTGAAGTAATCACCCAGCGAGTATTGTAAAAATTGCTATATTTGGATAAATTATTCTGCATATTGCACGCGTTCTGTTCGTTTCTTCCTGATCTTTCGTGAATACACAAAAATCCGTGATCTAATGATTATCGTGATCGATATATTGAAAGAAAAAAAAAAAAGTAAATGGTTCATAACATACACTGGTTCATAGCATACTTGAAATATTCCTCCGAAGAAAGGATGCGAGTATAAAGGTGTTGAAGAGGTTCCAGTCTGTTCGTATCGAAACAATGCGTGACGTTGCCATCCTCGAAACCAAAGTTCTTGCAGATCAGCTTGGCCGATACGCAAGTCTTGTTGTAAAATATCGTTTCTGGATCATTCGTTTGACATTGGATCCCTTGCAGGCCACTGTAACAATCTGTACAAGTCGACATTATGGCTTTATCCCCCGCATATCCAATATCGTTGCCCTGGTTACGCGATAATTAGGAAACAACATCAAAGGCTTTCAAAGGCTTCCAAAGGCTATCGCTGATTGAAACGAAATAGCTGTCGTTTACAGAATACGATGCGTCGTAGAGCTGACAGCGTATGGTTCGATATTACATGCGATAGCTGGCCATATACACGTATACCTATGTAGCCTATGTACGTATGTATATCCGCACTGGTACTTTGTTACGATCGTCGAGAGACCGCCACTAATTACACGAGCGCTTTGTTGTTCTCCCCGCATTTATTTCAGAGAGATACTTCGTTCTACGAGGGATTTCCGGTTTCAAGCGTTCCCTTATGGCGTGGCTACGAGGGCACGCGCGCACTTGTTTTAGCGACACGCGTAAGGCGGCGGCAGCAATAAGCAGCTGAAGAGGCTGCTTTGTTTGTTGAACCTGAGAAAAATCGCTCGAACGAGTGTTTTTAACCCTTTAATGTGTGAAACGTGGTCACAACTAAACCGTCCAAAATGCACAAGCCTGTGTGAGACACATTTTTTGTAGCTACGTAAGAATAGAGACAGTCACGTTTTTATAAAAAACACTTTTTTTCTCGCACATCCTAGATCGTGCTTTGTACCTTATCGAATGAAAAATGTAGGATGTAGCATTAGAATTACAGAAAAAAATAATATATATATATATTATTACACAGCGAAGGAACAATTACACTAAAAACAGATATTGTGCATTTTTGACCGATTAAGAGGTTTGGGTTGAGATTTGGAAAGTATAATTCTTCTTTTTTATATTTTTTTCCAATTTTTTGTCCACCTAAGGACTGCTTGCTTGTCTCATAATAAAAACCTTATCTAATTGTTTGTTACGTACAAGACAAAACGTGTGTATTTAGGTTAATGCACTTCGTGGAAAAGGTTGACTCACACCACGCAAATGCATGCCTCACACACATAACGTACTAGCTTGCTTCGCTATCAATTTCTGGTAGGCTTTAGGGTATTCGTATGCATAATATATGTATAAGAAGCTAAAAATTAGGGATCCTGGGTCTTAATCGCCATAACTTTGCTGAGTTTCCTCACTGTACAAATCGTAACAACTTTTATATTTCTGTAATATTATACGATGAATTTATTCTATCTGATTTGGAATTTTAACTCATTTTCAGCTTATTTTACAAGTTATATAAGTACTACATACATATATATCTGTTAAGTTTTGTTCTTGTAATTCATTTGATCAATCATAAAGGATACACGATAACTGTATAAAACTGTATAAAAGATAACTAGTGTAATCTACATGAGAATATTAAAGGAAATCCACATCAAACGCATATAGATTTAACGAAGTATCTAGGAATATCAGAGATAAAACGATCGTCTCCATGAAATTGGAAAAATGTCGAATCACCACTCGTAACAAAATAAATTCTTTATAACAATATTGGTCATATCAATTGGCAGTCAGCGGTTGGCGGTCAGCGGTCGGTGGTTACAATCATTGCTCTGTCCATGAAAGTTGTAACAAAGTAAAAGTAAGGTAGCTCAACCGAACTTTTATTACAAGATTTTTGTCGTCGTTTTTCGAACAACAAAGGATGTAATTTATTTCGAGCTCTTCGCCGATGAATAATCACAGTGGATATTTACAGTGTTATTTTGAACGATTTCTCTAAAGACAGGCGAAAATAAGGTCATACCTCGAAGGAGAATATTACCTAGTTCTCTTTTGCTATTTTTATGTTCTGATTTCGAAACTGTAGTTCTCACATAACCCGAAATATCTTGCACAAAAATTTTTGTAACAAGGTGTGTTTTGAATAAAACATCGAAATTTCAGAAAAAAGGGGCATGCATTTACGATTTAAAAAGTTGGTGAATATAATATAAATAAATTCTTTTAACAAATAAAATCATTTAATCGTAAAAGTACATTGCTTTACTATATATAACGTTTAAAGAACTGGTAAATCGATAAAGAAAGGACTCTTATTATATCTTCATTGCAACATACAATTAGAAACGCACTCTTCATTCTTAAACGAAATTGTAGATTTGTATCTCTTATCGATAATTTGTAGATATGTAGATTAGAATAGATATTAGAATAGATTAGAGTAGAGAGATTGCAGATTAAATAAGATAAGATAGTATGTATGACATAATTTGGCAAATTACGATCGACAAATTACGTAGTAGTTTCACCTATAGAGATAAGATATACGAGAACCATTCACCAATACCAATACCTTTTTAAAGTTTCAACCCCGCACAAACAATTGGGTGCGACTTCAAATAACCGAAGAGGACATTGAAACCGAAAAAAAAAATGGCATTTCGTTCCATCCAAGTTAATTAAAGTTTGCTTCTAGAAAAACCGAGAAATATTCGCATGTATCGTTCCATATCTATAAAGCAAACTATATTTTTGCTGAACAAAAATTTTTCAACATAAAAATTGTTATTATTTACATATTGCTAACACAAAAGGCATATGTAGTACACGTATATACTCATAAATTGCCAGCTATACAATGTATGGAAAAACATAAAGCAGCATGTAACGATGCGAACGAAGAGGAGAATATTTTTCTCATGTTATGCGCTTCCGTTCTGCAGAGTAGAGAAATTGAATTTCGAAGAAACGAGCCGTTCGTCATTCGATCGTTTAAAACGGTTCTACGACCTCTTCGGGCTTTATGGGAACGATAAAATACGCGTGTGGCACGGTTACGCTACGTTACACTAAATAACAAGTTGAACCCATCGTTCGTAGGCGAGGTGCGTTCTCTAAAATTTACAAGGGGCGCGGCAGTACGTCTGTTATTTTATCAGTGTGCTTACCGTTCGTGTTGAAATCGTTGTCGCAGTAGGCCCAACTGAGCTTCGGCACGAACGAGACGAACGTGTAGAAAAGTGTCCAGGCAACGATCACCATGTAGTAGACCATTGCAAGCAAAATGACGACGAGGGTGCAATAACCGAGACCCTCGAGTGCCGGCGCCATACGTGTGAACGCTTCGTTAGGGCCAAGTCCTGAATATTGTCCAATCGCGAGTTCCAAAAAAAATATCGGCAATCCCATGGTTATCACCATTAAAACGAATGGAATTAAAAAAGCACCTATAAACAGAGCAAAGACCGGAAATACGCTATAATGTATCTATAAAGAGTTGAACGAGGATGGCGATAACTACGATAATATACGCTCATGAAAGTATTCGAACACTCGGAGACACCTTTTATCAATATATTATGTATGTTATACGAAGCATTCGTATCGATCAATAAAATTTCGTTAGCACTGTTATAAGACTCGTAACGCTTATATCGTTCTGAATCTGAAAATATGTATGGAAATTACAAGATGCTTACTACAAGTACATGTTTCATAGAAGTATTTAAGCAGTCGATTATCCATACTGTTCTATCATCCATGTATACCACATACAATATGGATATAAAAGTTCTCCATGGTAAATGTTGAAATACTTTCGTGACTCGATGTATACGTATATACACCTTTGCTCGGTCAGATAAATACCGAAGACTGTATCTAATCTTTTCATTCTAACGTATAATAAACGCCAAATCGTCGATAAAAAGTTGGTTAGTAAACGGAGAAATAAAAAAGATTGCAGTATTAAAAAGCAATTAAAAAATGGTCTTTCCGATGAAAAGGGCTATTCTTGATGTCGATTAATGTCCCGTTCACGTTCGTTTACGTCGGAACAACCAGATAAATGTACCCAACGAATACAAGCCGATTTATCATTCACTTCGAATGGGTACTAATTAAAAGTTATCGAACCCCTGAGTCTGATTAACGCGACGAAACACCGCGTTACAGTAGAAAGGTTAAAAACGGCCAGCCGCTATTCTCTCTTTGGTCGTCTTTCATTAGGAGCCGCCGCGCCGACCGGGGAACAATGAAGAACTGGGGCCACGTAAACAGAAAAGAACAAAACGACAAGAGCGGAAGTAAAATAGAATAATTAAAAGCCAAGTGTTCAGAATACGCAGGCAGCATCTCTCTCTCTCTCTCTCTCTCTCTTTCCCTCTCTTTTGGAATTTCGCAAATAAACCCGGTGAAAGAGAGGAGCGGCTGTATCAACAGGCACAACCGCACACGCAGCCAGGAAAGATTTATTAAATTTCCCGAACGCTCGGTCACGAGCTGCCAAACTACGCTTAATTATTCGAATTAGTCGCTTCGTCACGTCGACCACGCACGTACACTCCGTGTCACGCGTCTGCTCATCCGCCTATTTCTCTTTCTCTGCTTTCCCTCTTTTCCCTTTTTCTCCCTTTCGGTTTTCTCCTTTTTCTACGAAAACAGCCGACGCACGAAAATAAATCATTCCGCGTAATCCAGTAGTTCGTTTGCTAGCCCGTGACCGTCTGTTTAGCGAGTACGACTAGACGTTTTTCTCGTATGGGAAAGTCGTGTGCACACGCTACCCGTATCCACGTGCAGCATACATACCGTACGTTCACCACGACGCCGGGATACGCACAGCTACGAACATATGTATATATACGTACCACCGCCATTACGATATACAAGGTAAGGGAAACGCCAAACATTGCCAATGCCAACGGCATACCCGATGCAGGATAGAACAAACTCGATGGGATTGGCCCAGCTACCCCGTTTAGGATCCTGCGTTAGCTCCACCAAGGCACCGCCAACTCCCAGTGAAATCCTCTTCGTCTGCCAATAACACGGGTTACGTTATATTTGCATCATATAAATCATCGCCGCGAAACGTACGACAACCGGCAGCCGAATAGGGAAAAAAGGGGCCAACAACCGGGAAAACCTGCTGTAGTGGTTGTGTGGACAGGTAGGCTATGAAATAAATGCGAGTTAATAACAATAGAACCTCGATCATGCGAATTCTCTATTATCCGAACATTCTGTTGTTCGAACACGTTTCCCGTGTAAACAGTTCAATCTAAGGCGGACCCGTGCACTACGCGATCTATAGTATAAATCAGTAGAAATTTAGTCGAGCACTCTAACCGGTCACAGCACGGCGTCGTGTTATCTACGAGGACAAAACACGAAATAATTCTTTCTTACGGTACTAAGGTTATCTGTCAGAAGTTCAAAATACCCAGAACTGTTAGGCTCAGTGCCGAGAAACTAGATCGTAAAAGACGATTTAGGATACGATATTACGATACTTGCTGAAATTAAACTGAATAATGAATTAATGACCGAGCTAAATGGAATTTCTCTAAGTGCCGCATATTGACTGTAGGCCTGCTAAAAAATTACTAAACTGTGGACTAACTGAAATGCACGATGTTTAACCGTACCATAAGGTCGCCTCGTTGCTTCTGCTAACAAAGACAACGCGTAGAGTTCGTGCGTGCAGAAACCTTCACTTCGTCGAAAGGTGTTCCGGGAAACCACGGCATCCCTGCCTGTCATTCTTCGATATCGAACAGCGGAATCAAGTACCTGGATAGTCAAGTGTAAGGACCAGTCCGTAGAAGATAGAGTCGGACGAAACATAGGAAAATGTGAGAGACAATACACTCGGGCGAAGTAATGCGGGAAGTGGGAAAGCAAGAGCTGCCACTGGAGGACCGTCCAAGGTATTTACGTAACGAGATTAAGGGAACGCTCGAATCGAGTGAATTTATCTGTAAAGTCTAACGGCACGAGCATCGGTAGTTTAATCTACTCGCACCGTAAGCCACCAACAGATAAGATCCAACGAAACGCTGTTCTTTTCCGCGCATGGTCGATCCCATTGTTTCGTCGGCGCATCGAGACGCACGCGAACTCGATTATTCCCCTCCCCGAACGAGACTACGCCGTCGCGAGGAGATCGTCGGTGTAATATTTTTGGAACGAAACTCTATGTACTTAACGGGTACTATAGCTTTCATCGTAGATACCGTTCCCGCGTATAATCTTCGTGTACGTTAATTCGAAAACGGTGAAGACCGTGCGAATCACGAATCGGTTCTACTCTACCTTACATGCTTTGCTGGGATCACAAATATTAGAACACTTATTCGTTATATTTATCGAAAAATTCGAATAAATTTTACATCGTGAAACGCGTGTGACGCGAACGAAATAACACGTTTGCGTTATTTATTAAAATAATTATGAAATGAAAATTGTGAATATCGTCCGATTTGTACTACTTTGTACTAAATATCAGAAGGTGTCTTAATACTTGGTGCCTTTCTGCAATAATTCTATAAAATAGATAATATACTTATAAAATATACTTATAAAATAGATAATTCATGCTTATCAATGAGTTATCACTTTCATAAGCTGAACAGAACTGAATGTTGTAGAAAATCTTCCTGTCACAAAACACATATTTACGCGTATACATCGTTCTCATCGCGTATGTATGTCACGGACACCGAGCGTCCCAAATAACGATCATCTTCGTCCATGAGACTTTATTTGAGATGCGTTTGGATCAAACTGTTCTTCCTCCACTTTAATACAATTTAGAGACGAATGTATAAACGAATATTCGTCCAACGACAGCTCATCAAATCGAAGATGTAATCGGAATTACATTCGCGTTGCGTTCACTTTTTTCGCAAGCTTGAGAATGATAAGTAGCCTAATCGCGCACTATGCTCACCTTCGATGTCCACTGTTTAGCTTCCGTCATGGCGATTGTACGAAAATATCAGCAAAATATTCGCAGTCGAAACCGTATTACGAACGCCCCGTCAACTTCGACACCAACTTCGATTCGCAATCGCGATCTTCTGCGCAGCTTCACGCCGACTAGAGAACTATATAATGTCAGATATCAAGATAATCGACGAAAGCTATTATCGAGAGGTGGGTTCTGAATCCACTTCATAGCACCGTAGCCGCAAATAAAACGTCTCGGGTCTCATGAGACGACATCGGCGAGCGGCCAACATCGTATTCGTTGTGCGACGCGACGATGAAATACGCTTTGCCTTTGCTGCTTCGATTTCGCTCGAGATTCGTATACGATGGAAACGAGTTTAAACGACAGGTGTTTAAGGGTATATTCGACATCGATCGTTCCCCTCTTTTGTGGATTCCTGTTTTAACATCGATACGTCAAATAGTTCGGAAGCTATTCAACTATATATGAACAATCGTCGACATGCGCGTTCAGCATTGCATGATAAAAGCCTGACAGAAATATTTGGACAGCTCTGTTCATAGCGATACGATCGATCTATCACTGATAAAACGGCGTGGTGCCGC
The DNA here is from genome assembly GCA_014737475.1 of Bombus confusus. Taxonomy (NCBI): domain Eukaryota; kingdom Metazoa; phylum Arthropoda; class Insecta; order Hymenoptera; family Apidae; genus Bombus; species Bombus confusus. The sequence goes on along the minus strand of JACXIV010000023.1, from coordinate 3,535,820 downwards.
CAGTACGTACGAATTTGATCGTAGTCTTTTCATTTCTGTCTGGTTTACGCGTGGTATTTACGAAACTGATCCGTTAATCTATCGTTTTAAAGCGGTACGTTCGAAGCTTCGACGTCATTACGCTTCGAGAGTGGCACGGAAGCACAAAGGAAGATCGGAATTCGACGAAATTGTAAAAGTTGGGTCACGAATGCATAAGAGTGTGTAAGAACGTGTCATAATTAGACTGTATATTTACGCAAATTAATATTTCGATAAACGTTATTAGACAAAGGTTGACGAATTTCTTGTCAATTGTGAAGATATAAAAATCGCAACGCAATAATTTCAAAAGTACGACGTAATACGATTTTGAGGATAATGTTTGATATTTGAGCGCGTCATATTCTTCCGGTATTAACGCGATAAACTGCTTAAACAACGATCGATAATCTGGATCATCCTCATCATTATTACACGAAACGATAATTATAAATGAATAAATAAATGCTAGAATTTAAGGGTACTGAAATTAAATAACTCGCGAATATAATCGAGGCTTTCTTTATTTAATACGTGCTTCTCCATTAAATCGATCACTACAATAAGAGCCACCCGATGTATTTTTCGATAAAATAACTGCTCTCGTTATTTGATCGAATCAAACAATGACAAATGTTGAATCTATTAAAGGAATTTGTATGATAAAATGTTACTGGAGGGAAGAATTAATGTTTTGTTGACGAGCATACGTAACGTTAACAATTCAATCGACTGTTTACTTAGGATGCTCAATTTTGTAGGAAGTGAAACAATACACAACACATACTACATAAACCTCATGAAACATTTTATATCAGAACAGTGTCAGAGTTGTTTCAATATTCCAATACATTTAGTATAGATGATATCGCTTAGCTTTTTCCACCTATGTATATTGAAGTGAGATCTGTCAATATTTGCGTATAATATTTAAAGACCTTTTCTTTGAAAAATTAATCGCGTTTGTAATTGAAAAGATTTAAAGACAGGTACATACGTTAAACTTGAAGAAAACGATCATCTTGCAAACTTATCTGCTATGAGAAAAAGACAATAAATTATGCAATGCTTAACTGAGAATATAAATTGACTTAAGACAAATAAAAGGAAGAATTAAAATTAAAGTAATTTAGTACCGAACTAAAATCTAAGAAACGATTAGAAAATTTAATTTAATTTAACAATAAATAGTAACAATAAGAGAGAATTACTAGTCGTCTCAGTCGCTTCCTTTTTCCTAAATACTTCACAGAAAATTACTCATCTTCCCAATAATCATACGTAACGCGCACAATCTGTTGATTAACTGGAACGCGGTAGCTCAATCTCACGTGACTGTGATTTTAAAAGCACAATAATAGTTGCGGATGATTTCCCAGACGATTTACGATGGAGGACAGCATAACGGTGGCGGCTGTTTGATGTTCCAAAAGTTGAATTTCGAGATGAAAGAACGTCGAAGGAAAAGCTGACGTGCTATTTTTTAGCGGGCACAGGGAAAGAAAAAGAGTTTTATATCCAACAGAGCAAACGGACAATGATCTCGCGTATCTCCCAATCGCGTATGCCGTATGCAATGGCCTCGTGAGGAAAGAGACAGATTCCGAGTGGAAGAGGTAAAGAAATCTGCTGTACGAGTTCCGGATAAAAGGGACGATTTGCAAACTTACTTTGCCCGGTAGCAAATATTAAACATCCCCTATCTCTGCTCCGTTGGTGATTGCCAAGTAAACAAAAGCGGTGGCTTATCATTTATAAAGACCTAGCCAGTAATTCACAGATTTCACGAATTATGCAGCTTGTGCAGGTGAGACGCGTAATATTTTCGTAAATAGCAGAATTAATTCCTGCGGTCGGTGTCAAACAATTTATATCGGATCTCGTTTATGCGCGCAAAAAATTGCATAGAATGTATTAACAGAAAGAAGCGATATTGCAAAAAGCATCGATGTCAAGTAATTTCTGATAAATAATACATTGTTTAATTTCTGCTTGGAATCAACATTTCTAACAGTGTGAGAATGCGTTAAATATGCAAAATAGCGTTCTTTTCGTCGTAGTAATGTATTTTATAAATTAAAATGTATTATAAAATTAATGTACAGTACGTATAATTTGTTGTTCTCATTTGAAGACAACCGCAGATGAAAAACACGATAAGTCATATTTTCTGTGGTATTACAGGATTTATAGGAGTGTATTTTTAAAATTCAATACGCCGTTTACCAGTTCCACATAAAATGAAAATATATATGTAAAATAATAAAAATATATCGAAACGAAAGTTTCGCGAAGATTTCTCGGAAAATCAATGAAAAATGACAATTTTTAACGCGATTTTGTTTTGTATTTGTAAATAAGTCTATACGCTCTCAACAGCCATTTATTAACAAGAAAGTTAAATCTTCTTTTTGATTAAAGATTTAAAAGATCATTTTCTACCGTAAAGTTGAACAGAAAAATGCTCCTCGCTATTCGATCGATGAAACAATTAATGTAACCGCGGTTTCTCATAGCGTAACATCGTATCTTCTCTTACCTAAGCCAACGCAACCCTAAAAGGAACAACAATTGTCAGAGTGAAAATAAAGGACTTAGACTTAGCTTTAACATTTCCTTGGTACGCTCGCGAAACGAAAATTACTAAATTATATAAACCAGGGTTACTTGCGAGTATATCTATATCTAGCGAACAAAGGCCGAATAGAAGCCGGATAACTCAATCGACACAGAAAGTCGTTGGACAAACAAAAGAAGACGAAACTTCGATTCACAATTCCGATAATCCGGTCAGACCGGATTCTTTCTTTCTGTAAAAGCACTATTCCAAGATACAATCGGGACCATCTACCGAAGAAAAAGGATAACCAAAGCGATACCCGTCGATAACAATCATTGTTTGACCGATAGAAGTGTAAAATTTTGTTCATCGGAGTACATTGAGTTGTGCATAGGAAATTTAGCATGGTGATCGGTCAATTTCAATAGGGCCAATCAAAAAGAAGAAAGAGCGATAAACAAATAAGCGACTGGGCGAGTGATCGAGCAAGCAAACAAATAAATAAACAGGCATGCAAACAAGCGAGCAGACGAATAAAAATCACAGCCGTGTGGTTGTTATTGCTACTCACAACGTTGTAAAATTGCCGACAAAAGCGACATTCTAGTACTCTTTGTGAGTACACAGCGTCGATTTATCGTAGACTGCTTTATTGCAATGCGATCGTGTGCTTGACCCTCGTATACGCTGGTCTTGATGCCCGATTGTCGCACGAACGTTTTCATCGCGTCGCAACGTTACACGAGATTAACTCTTCACCTTACGCGATCATCCTAGAGGATCCTTTTCTTAAAATATCAATTCTTTGTATCCGCTTGAACTTTTATATGTGAATCTTGCTCTTGTTGCAATAAATAGAAAGGCTTTTAACGTTTTAAGGGAACGTTTAGCGTAAAATTGAAAGGAGAGATCACGTAAATGACAGTTGTTTCGTATTTTGCTTAAATCTGAGATACTTTTCAACGTTAGAAGAACACGATTGGGTCGAAATGGAATAACTGAAAAAACGAGGCAGGGTTATATAACTTTATCGCTATCCTATTCAAGTGTGAGACAGTTCTGGTCGGAAGATATTTGCGATTATTGTGGCAGTGAACACGTTGAAAGGAAGAAAAGCGAACGACGCAGCGAGTGCACGAGAAACGTTCATGAGCGGCGTAGTATCGGTTAAATAACCGTCGTAAAATATTCGCGTGGTTCCGCGGGAAAAGCCGTTTGTCCGCCCCAGACCTAAACCAGGCCGGCAGCCAATAGTTAAGGATAAATTGACCGCTAAATCGTGTGAAATTGTGGTAAAGTCTAGTTGGTCCAGTCAAAGTCAGAATAAATGAAATTAACAGAGAAGCACTCATAATAGAAGGGACGCTATTGAGTAAACTTGGTAAACTTGCATCAGGATCAGTATAGTCCTGGTAGTGTACGACCATAGTTGTCCTACAACTCTATATATGTACCATTTTAAGCTTACCGTTTCAAACGTTTGGCCAACGGGTGATTATATTACACGAGCGCGTAAACCCCTGGTGCGGCGAGGTCGAAGCGCATGATGCACTCGAAACAGTCGGTTCAACGCGCGCTGGCTACGTTCGTTTGATTTACAGCCTAGGTCATTGTTATCGAATCATTCCAGTCACCGACGATGCGATCGTTCGTTTTATGCGGTGATATTTTTATCGCGTTCCATGCAGATTGTATTTCCGGTGTCGAGGAGGTGTAAACACGCAAACCGTTATGCTGCAGCTGACGCGTTTGTAACGAATGCGTATCGAAAGATTTCACTTAACGAAAGAACGTACAAACTCAGTTTTCGCTTTTCGTGTACCTAGGTAAGCGAGGAGAAAATCGACGAGGTAGATCGCGATACGTTTATTCGAATTCCTAACGTTCACAGAAACAATAGATACTACGCAAAGGATGATAATTACGTAGAATGTAAGATTTTTTGTACTGAATAAAATTAAACGCAGTTTCGATCTTCTTCGATCGACTAACTTTCCTAAAAGTCGTCTGTCTTTTTCAATCCTGAATTTAAAAGGGACTACGTACGTGGTGAAGTATCCTGAGCCCTGCATTTGAAAAAGTGAATATACATTTTTCTGAAGTTCTCTTCGTAATCGACGATAAACAAGAGGAGGATCGTTTCCAACGAGGCAAATATCTCGCTAATTCTTTTAACGAGGAACATACCAAAAATCTATAGGGGAAGAAATTCTTTAGAAATTGTTATTACAACCGGTTACGTTGTACAAAATTAGTCCGTCTAAGGATTCGAGGGAGCACGACATTGTTAACTACTTATCTTCCGGTCGTTCGCCGAAATTCGTTTCATTTCAGTTTCACGATCATAGCCACCGCATTATACCTTTAACCTCCGCTTATAGCTCGCAGTCCCTCCGCAATGGACATTATACAAGCGTATATCATCCATAATTTGTTATCCTCTATTATTCTATGCTCCCGTTTACGTTGTATTTATTTGCATAGCGTCGTTCGCATAGGTATTATACGGTTCTACGGTAAAGCTTTCCTCCGGCTCTCCTCGACTTTAGCTTTCCCTTGACTCTACTCTAACAGTAAAAAAGCAAATGGCACACTCGACGTCGGGGAAGTCCGATCGAAAAGCGACGGTTTACGTGCTGAGCTCGGTGAGGTCGTCTACTGCGATACCGTTATGTGTTAATAAAAGTGCTCGAAACGATAATCGTGCCCAAGCTCCAGCCACCAGCACGTTTTGTACTCTGCGATAAATTCGCACGGCAACTCGAATCCCTATTTGCCCCACGAAAATGTCGCGAAGAGTCGGCCAATAATACATAAAACGAAAGCAGTCTGACGCTAACGATACTGTTTCTACTTACTTTCCGCTCATTAAGTTTGATTGGCTGTTTTTCTGATCCTTACTACTGTCGTTCCGATGAGTTCGATGGGATACAACATAGAACAAGACGCACCTATGGCCTTCTGGGATTTCGTACCATATGAATTTGACGAATTTGCATATTTTAGTTTTATTTGCGCTATTATATTCATTTGAAATGAGCGCGATAAAAAAGGAAAGAAGGCAAACGTACAGAGAGCACGCTCACGGATACACATTCTCAAGTCTCTTCCAGAAAATACGATGAATTTTGCCCCATGCACCGATCAGGCTCTTCCGATTATCGAGTGTTGTATTTACTTGTCAAGGCGACATGGCACACACACACACGTAGGTATATAGTATAGTACGAAAATTAAATTTGAACATGTGAGTAACGATAAAACCTACATATTAGTATGTATATTATCCTCATGATGTATTAAAGTATGCGTAGAATTCTTTATTTTCTCTACAATAATAATTTCCAATTTCATGGTTATATCTAAACCTTTAAGTCGTGGAACACGGAAAAATATTTCATGTTACGTCTATCCTATCCTTTATCGATGAGCGCAATATCTTGTCTTTGTTTCTAGCTGTACCAACTGTCGCATTTGGATTGAACATACAGTAGAGTTCCATGTTGGTACGCAATGTCGGTTCTGCTGTGGTCGGTATTGCAGAACATATGACACAATGTCCCGTCAAATGGTAAGGTCCTTTTTTATCATTTTTAACGATTGAGTGGTCCTACAAGTAATCCTGCATACATTGAAAAACTTACTCGTTTCTAGCTGTACCAACTGTCGCATTTGGATTGAACATACAGTAGAGTTCCATGTCGGTATGCAATATCGGTTCTGCTATGGTCGGTATTGCAGAACATATGACACAATGTCCCGTCAAATGATAAGGTCCTTTTTTATCATTTTTAACGATTGAGTGGTCCTACAAGTAATCCTGCATACATTGAAAAACTTACTCGTTTTCTGCACAGAAGGAAACGTAATGATAAGCTATCTTCAGACTCTTGTAAGAAACTGATATTATCGACGAGATAGATCACCGACGAGATACAGAATAAATGAAACAATGCTTTCCGTTCTACGTCCCATGATTTAGGGGTAACTTGACCCCTCATACCATTTTCGTATCGCATGCAACGTTATCGTTTCAATATAGTAATGGTTAGAATCCAGACTAAATTTTTCTATAAAATTACAAATAAGGTATAGAACAGAACATTCTGCGCAAGAAGCATAGAATTCTATACTTTTGCAATATATTATTGCAATATATATGTCGGAGATGAAAGGAAATCAAGACGTTCCTGTTGTCGAGAAGATCCCCGATGCGTTAGGCTAGACTTTTGTAATAGCTACACTTAAAAAGAAATAAAACTTAGAAATTTATGATGTAATCCGACCATGATTACCCGAGAACTATGACGGTGGGCTTGGGCTCGAAGTGACACATATGGTCATGAACGTAGTCGCGGTCGCAAAATAGACGTTTTACCTAAAAAAACGGGTATGGAGTAACTGTATACCTATTGTCGCGACTAGCACACTTCAAAACCAATGGGTCTGTGACACCCTCGGGGAAAACTTTAGAGAAAAGGACCAGCCACTCCAATTAGTCACGCACATCGAAATTGTCGCGTCGACTCCTAAGGATCCATAAGTAACCCTTGGAACTTTTCAAGTCCCATAAGTGTCTTTGGAACTGTAAGGGTTCTTAAAACATTCCTTGAGCTTATTGTTTGTTTCTTGAACGCACGGAGAAAGCGGTTTTGTCCCCATGGGCAATATCACCCACGGCCAACGTTTAGTAGGAGGCTTCCTCCGCTAACTTCTTTTTTACCAATCAGCGCTTCAAATCGTTACCCTCACTTTTCTCAAGGAAAAGTGCAATCAACGAATCCGCTTTCCCTGTAATTTTGGACACACCCACACCGAGGTTTCCTCTGTACCAACACGGCAGCCAAAAAGTGAGACTTGTCGTGAAAAGTCACGACTGGAGTTCGCCTTGTACCGTGCATAAGTATGTGGCGATAGATACATTGTAAACCGTCGTCGCGGGTAACAGCTAGACGACGGGAAGTATAAACAAAACACTCGAGACAAAGACCGAACCCAACGATTAGCGGGCGGTCCACCGAGACGTCTTCGACAAGAGGCAATCGTATACGGAATAGAATATCTCCGACCGCCACACCGAACAGTCTAACGAACAGTTTGTACCGCGCGACTTCAGTGACTATAGATGTAATAAACTTTGTTGAGTTAAAACCGACTAATTCATTATTGCACCCATAACCACCTCAAATTGGTGACCTCCGACGTGATTAATTGAAACGAGGTGATACAGGCGCAATTTTTTTAAACGTTTTTGTTCCAAGAATCGATCGAAATGTCTCGCGAACGCAGTAACGCACGTGCAACGGAAACCGCGAGTGAAGTGCAACCCAGTGTCCAGTTAATTCGCTTACCACTGGAGCGACCAGAAAGAGTTAGCAGATGGTTCGTACTCCTAGAATTAGCGATGCGGCAAAATATAATGCCGTAGTCACGAATCTCGGCGATCAGCAATTAGAATTGATCGACGACATACTCAACAACCCTCCTCCGACGGAGCGGTACGAAAACGTAAAAAAAGAACCGATTCGCAGGCTTTCCGACTCCGACGGAGCTCGAGTGCAAAAATTACTCGAGGCACAAGACATGGGAGATAGAACACGCTCACAATTCTTCAGGGACATGAAGAATCTGGCTGCTTCATCTGGATCGGACGACTTTCTTCTAACAATGTGGAAAAATCGCCTACCGGCTGCCATGAGGGCGATCCTGGCTCCAGCGAAGTCCAAAAACCCGAGTGAACTCACGGAGATGGCAGACCAGATCCATGAGTCTCTACTGGAGATAAATGCAGCAAGCACCTCCCGCGCACAGAGGCCGAAACCATCTCACGGACAACAACGACAAACAATCGAAGAAAGTCTAGCCGATCAGGTAAAGTCCTTGCGAAAAGAACTGGCCTCGATGAAAATCGAATTTCGGAGACGAACCGACGCAAGTTGCAAATCTCGAAGAGCCAGGTCACGGTCGAATTCCAGGAACAGACCATTACAACAGCAACAACACCCCGACTGGTGCTATTATCACCAGACCTTCGAGGCACGAGTGAGAAAATTTAGGGCTCCCTGCACCTGGAACCAGGGAAACCCCAGCAGTCGCCCGTAGACGCGGCAAACGGTAACGACAGCTCAACTTCTCGCCGCATTTTTGTGACCGACGGAAATACGAACATTTCTTTCCTAATCGACACGGGTACCGACGTGTGTGTGTACCCGCGAAACAAGATCCAGGGACAACCGAAGAAAGACGACTACGACCTGTTCGCCGTCAACGGAACGACCATCACGACCTACGGCACGATCCTGCTGTCCCAGAGTCTGCAATTACGGCGAGAATTCAAACGGCGTTTCATAGTGGCAGATGTACCCAAACCTATCATCGGTATGGACTTCTTAAGCCACTATGGGTTGTTGGTGGACCCACGAAACCGACGCCTAATCGATCGAACCACCAACCTCTCCACACGAGGGTACGCGGCCGATTCCGAAGCCGTATCCGTCAAAACGATCACAGGAGAGACGAACTACCACCGGCTCCTAGCCGAATATCCGGACCTTGCACGTCCGCCCGTCTTCGGACGCGAAACGATACGACACGGCGTGGTACATCACATCAAGACCACGCCAGGACCTCCCGTTACCAGCAAAAGGTGAAGGCGGAGTTCGAGATGATGCTGCAGCAAGGTGTGATACGGCCATCGAAAAGTCCATGGGCATCACCCCTGCACGTCGTCCCGGAGAAAGACGGAGGCCTACGACCGTGTGGCGACTACCGGGCATTGAACGCACGAACCATTCCCGACAGGTATTCGCCACCGCACATCGAAGATTTTGCGCAACGATTATGTAACGTCACCCAAAACAGAGTGCGACCGGCGCCGATCGCTCTTAACTTCAACAAACAATCGACCCAAGGAGGGCCGCAAATCTGTCATTGGCAAATTAGAACCACTGGACCCGCACATGTCATCAGATCACATGTTCATTTCTGGAAAGCACGGAGAAAGCGGATATTTTCTCACGCACAAGGCCACCCAGGATTCACGCTTAAGAGGAGACTTCCTCCACCTACCTCCGAACAGGAGACTCGTATCAACCAATCATCTTTAACTTTAGCCCCGCTTGGCCTAACGAATGTTACAATCCACGAATCCGCTTTTCCCGTGCTCAAGACACACCCCTGTACGAATTTTCCTCCGTATGAACACGGAGGCGAGAAGTCAGTCTTATTTCCACCAACGAAATTGTACGGTGTTCAAAATAAAGTCTACCTAAAGGTGCATAATTCTTTCCTAATTTAAAACCCACCTATTTTACGTGACAATTACATGGTAAGCGAATCTGTTCCAAGATCGATCTTGTCCGCTCCTACCATCAAATACCGATTGCGCTCGACGCATCGAAAAAACGGCGATAACGACCCCGTTTGGTTTATTCGAAGCCGTGAATACAATGTTCGGACTGCGAAACGCGGCGCAAACATGCCAACGGTTCGTCGACGAGATAACACGCGGCTTAGATTTTGTTTACGCATACATTGGCGACTTCCTAATAGCCTCCGAAGACGAACAGCAACACTACGAACATTTGCGCACGTTATTCGAACGATTAAGCAGTTACGGCGTTGTAGTTAAATGTGTATTCGGCGTAAACGAAATAACATTTTTAGAATACACGGTGAACGCCGACGGAATAAAACCAATCGCCGCGCGCGTTGTAGCTGTCACGTAATTTTCGTGACTCACACACACACACACACTCACACACAAGAGTAAAAGAAAATAACACTACTCCGATCTCCAGTAATCGTTATTCCTTCATTTATTTATGGTTTTAATTTACAACTGGTACAATTAGTTTATTGAAAGATGATACAGCACTATGTAACTCCTGACAACTCGACCCTCCATTAACGTCTTCTGGTATCACCGCCACGTCCGTGTTCCGTAACCGTCTCCGATCGCGGTCTTTTCGATAACTGTCTTACTGAAAGACCGACGATACAAATCAATGGGCCGCTGGGTCCATTGAAGTTTCCCGACCTTTTCGGTCTGTCGGCATTTAGACTTTCGCGCAACAATGTATATAATTCGTCGGGTATTTCTAGACAATCTTTCATTATATTTTACTTTGAGATTTATTGTATAAAGTTGGGATGGAAATTATATAATTCAGCCGTTATAAGGATGTCACAAAGCCATAGTAAACGCGCCGAAACCGACAAATGCAAAAGAACTGCGTAGGTACCTCGGTATGATCAACTTCTACCGACGTTTCATACCGGGGGCCGCCGAAACATTTCAACCGCTCAACGACCTCTTAAAAGGGTTAAGAAAGAGCAACGCGCTCATTGAGTGGTCGACGGAAGACGAGAACGCCTTCCGCGATTCGAAACGCGCCCTCGCGAATGCCGCGATGCTAGTGTAACGTCACCCAAAAGACAGTGCGACAGGCGCCGAACTTCCTTAACTCGAAAAAAAAATCAACCCAAGGAGGTGTCGTGAATCTATCATTGGCAAATTAAGACCACTAGACCCGTACGTGTCATCGGGCCTAAGAGTGGTCCTTAAAACACTTCCCTGGGCTCATTGTTCGCTCCTGGAAAGCACGGAGAAGCGGATATTTTCTCACGTTCAAGGCCACCTACGATTTACGTTTAGGAGGAGACTTCCTCCACCTATCTCCGAATAGGAGTCTTGATTAAACCAATCACTATCTCTTAACTTTAACCCTGACGAAAAGTACAATCGACGAATCTGCTTTCCCTGTGCACAAGACACACCCCGTACGAACTTTCCTCCGTATGAACACGGAGTCGGAAAGTCAGTCTTGTCTTCACCAACAAAATTGTGCTATGTTCAAAATAAACTCCAGCGAGGCCTCGACTCTATGGAAGAGTGGTTCCACAAGTGGCGCTTCAAAATTAACGAAAAGAAATCAAGTCACGTAACATTCACGCTGCGAAAACAAACCTGTCCACAAGTGACGATAAACAACATTCCTATTCCAAACAAAGAGTCAGTCAGATATCTGGGCATGACTCTAGACAGACGAATGACATGGAAGCAACACATAGCCGACAAAGCGAAGCAGATCAAAACAAAAATAAAAATATTCTACTGGCTCATTGGTCGACGCTCCAAATTAAGCACTCAAAGTAAGCTAATGNATTTACAAGGCCATATTAAAACCTGTCTGGACCTATGGAATCCAGCTATGGGGAACAGCAAGCAATTCCAACATAGAAATACTCCAACGGCTACAGTCGAAAACACTAAGAACCTTACTAGACGCACCCTGGTACGTTACCAACGAAACAATACATCGCGATCTCAAGATACCTACAGTCAAAGAAGAAATATCCACCTACAGCAATAGACACAGCAAAAGAGTTAACAACCACCAAAACCCTCTAGTCACTCAATTACTTGACACGACGGACCAGATCCGCAGGCTGAAAAAACACTATCCCCTAGATTTAACCACCAGATTCATTTGAATCAATCATCCATTAATCACTAATAACACACGACATTGTTACACCAGCCTAATTACTAAAAATTCTGTAAAAGAATTGATTGTAGATTTGAATAAATAAAATAAAAAATGTTCAAAATAAAGTCTATTGAAAGGAGATTAGTTCTTTCCTCTTTCTAAACCCACATATTTTACGTGACACTAGCGCATCCGGTACCTGGCGCATGGACCAGTCTCGCGGTAGACGCATCGAACTGCGCGATAGGAGCTGCGCTCCAGCAACGAGTGGACAATGCATGGCAACCACTAGGTTTTCTAACGAAATCGTTAACAGCAGCACAACGAAAGTATAGCGCATACGATCGCGAACTCCTAGCAATATACGTAGCAGTCAAACGATTTAGACACGTTGTAGAAGGACGAAACTTTATTATATTCACCGGTCACAAACCCCTGACGTATGCGTTCGATCAAAAATTATATAAACGTTCACCACGACAATTCCATTGCTTAGACTACATTGGACAGTTTACGACCGACATTCGATACATAAAAGACAACAATGTAGCCGACGCGCTATCTCGCATCGAAGCGATCGAAAAATCCATCGACCATCAGACTCTTGCCGCGGCGCAAGAGAACGACGCCGAGTTACACAATATAATCAATTCCGACACAACCGCGCTGCGTCTCAAAAAGATACGCTTTCCCGACAACGACGCAGCGTTATATTGCGACATCTTGGGCAACAACTTACGACACTTTGTTCCGAAACCCTTGCGGCGCAGCGTATTCAACTCATTACACGGATTATCACACCTCGGGATACGCGCGACTCAAAACCTGGTGACGACACGCTTTGTCCGGCCATCTGTAAATAAAGATTGTCGCAATTGGACACGACAATGTATTCCGTGCCAACGTTGCAAGGTAACCAGACACGTATCTTCACCAGTCGGTACGATCGAAACAGCAACAGGCCACAGGTTTCGAACACATCCACGTGGACATGCAGGACATCCGCGTGATGCAGCATTCGCAAGGATACCGATATTGTCTAACGTGTATTGATCGATTTTCGCGATGGCCCGAAGCCATACCCATCGTCGACATGGAAGCGACGATCGTTGCTTCGGCCCTCCTTAATACATGGATAGCCCGTTTTGGCGTACCTGTACGAATAACGACCGACCAAGGACGATAATTCGAGTCAAAGCTTTTCAAGGAGCTATGCCGGTTGCTCGGCATTAAGCATTTGCGAACGACGGCCTATCATCCGGCGTCCAACGGGATGGTAGAGCGACTGTGTAACCTTAAAATTCTTTTTTTAATCCGACGTCACCTTAAGCGACCACCTCTAGTTAGCCGTCCTTTTCATTGTTAGTATACAGACTTCCAATAACAACGAATCTATACCTCGCCACTCTGATAAGTAACTTCTAGGAATTGTTAGTATACAGACTTCCAAGTAACTTCTAGGAATAATATCCCCTCCATCATTTTCATTGTTCTCTGTTAGAGTATAAATAGACTTCAAATAACGACAGCCAAGTCAGTCAATCTACAAAGCGACACTTAACGATTGTGATATTGGGTTGAGAAATAAAAGTTTATACATTATCACGTGAGTTATGTTTCTTACGTGACAACTGCATCGTCAACTAAAAGCAGCAATTAAATGCCACGATACGAGCAATTGTGTAGCAGTTTACCAATCGTCTTGTTGGGCATCCAAACGGCTATAAAGGAGGATCTGAACGGAACAGCGGCCAAAATAATATACGGTGCTGGCATACGACTTCCAGCGGAATTCTTTCTACCCGCGAAAAGCCAGGTAACGTCAGACTTCTTAAACGTATCAAGGAACGCATTAACGATGTAAAACCACAACCAATAGCACGTCATGGTACGCGTAGTCTTTGTTTTTCGCGAACACGAAACAACACCGTACGTATTTCTGCGTAACGACACCGTTAAAGGCCCACTTCAACCGCATTACGATGGACCATATAAGGTGATTGAACGTGGCAATAAAAATTTCAAAATTCTAATCAATAGCAAAAATACAATTGTCTCCATCGACCGACTAAAACCTGCATTCACAGTACCCGACAATATTCAACAAAAACTAGACGAAACCAATACCGAACCGCCTGGAATAATATTATATCCTGAAACGCGAACACATCAAAACATTGTATCCGAAGAGCATCGAGGGGAGAACACAAGAGGCCGATATGTGACACGATCCGGCAGACTTGTCCGCTTCCCAGACCATTACCAGGCTGGGGAGCATGAGGCGGTTATGGGTTCTCATGGAGTAGGTTCACGCCTTTGAAAACCCCGATGGATCTGATGTTCTCTTATAGTCGGGTGGCGGCTGGTCGGTGCCTTTGGTACCCGTCAGTTCGCTGATCCGGTGCTCAGAATTTCGGAGAAGTTGGTGGGCCCATGCCTGCCAAGACCACTCACCTCACCTTCTCGTGGGGCTCCCTGTCACCCTGCACCGGCCTGACCGGGACAGGGTGCGAAAAAGTGAGTAGCACTTGGATTGGAACATTTGTTGACGACCTTGGCGAATTTTTCTAAAATACTGTGGACAGCACAACGAAAAAGAAGAAAGTTTGCGGCACAGGGAAGGGATACCCCAGTACCGGCGCAGTCGCGGGTAGTCAAGTGGGCCCCGCTGCGTCGTCAGCTCATGACCATGGCCGTTCGGGGATGGATCGCCAGGCCCCCGTATCGGTTTCTACGTCTGGTGAGGCGAGGTAGGTGGATAAACCGGCGGATGGACCGGAGAATATTATTCTTCCGGCTCCATTCATGGTTCCAGAAGCCGGACCATCTTCGTTGGAAGTAGTTTGGAGGAGTCGCATGAGGTCCGATGATGAAGAGTCGGTAGCCTCGATGAGGTTGAGCATTTCGATGGCCTCTGCACAGTCCAGGAATAAGAAGCGAAAGGTCATTTCACTTACTTCGGACGTGCCTGATGAGCTGGTACAAGAGATGAGAACAGCCACGGCCGCGGACATCGGTGCCAAAATAGTAAGGCAGATTGAAGTAGTTATGAGGGTGGCGACGACCTCGTCCAACCTTAAGGGCACCTACATCAAGGTCCTTAAGGAGGCTGCGCAGCATCTATTGCCGTTGGGATGATGGAGTTATCCAGGAGGATTGTACCCGCTTCTAACACCTGGGCACTGATGCCACCACAATCAAGGTCATCGGAGTTAGAGGCGGAAAATGAGGCCCTCCGTAAGAAGTTGGCAAGGTTGACAGTGAGCGCGCCTAAAGAGTGTCCTCGGTGTGGCGTCTCGGCTTCCAACTCTGGACGTCCTCCGAGGAACGAAGAGGATGATTTCAACGCCCGTCTCGCTGCCCTTGAAAAGAGGGTCAACGATATTGGACCCTCTATAATAAGGGCCATAGATGATCAACTCAGGGATATACGGACCCACTCCTGAGGCAAGGCCAGATCCGGTGGAGGCGACTCGCACCACCGCCACCACCCAATTTCAACCGCTCCTTAGGGAGCAACAGGGCGGTGAGTGGAAGGTTGTCGAGTCAAAGAACAAGAACAAGAACAAGAAGAAGAAAGTTGCAGGAAGGGTAACGGAGAGCCAATTCAACAAGGCTCCGCTAGTAACAGGGATACAGCCTGAGAAGAGGATTGCCGGTACCCAGAAATCCAAGGCTGCAACTTGGCCGGGAACTTCAGCAGGAACCCCGAAAGGAGCGGCGGTTCCAGCCCCTAGGAAGGCCATGCTCCCTCGCACACCGCGATCATCTGCGGTGACCTTGACCCTGAGCGAGGGGGCCAAAACATCCTACGTCGAGGTGTTGGCAGCGGCTAGGGAAAAAATCCCTCTGGCCGAAGTCGGCATCGAAAGGTTGAACATGCGCAAGGCCATGACCGGCGCAATCATATTGGAAGTTCCTGGCGTCAAGGGTTGACAAAAGGCATCGGCGACATGTTTAGCGAAAGTTTTGGACCCGACCGCGGTCAAGATCGCGGCTCCAGCCAGGATGGCGGAGCTGCGCGTGGTCGATATAGACGTGTCCATAGGCAAAGAAGAACTACGGAACGCCCTGACTCGAGCCGGAGAATGCGGTGCTTCAGAGGTGCACGTCGGAGAGATAGGCACCTATAGGAATGGGACTCGGCTCGGCCTGGGTGCGCTGCCCATCGGCTGGAGCTCGCAAGCTTGCCCAGCCAGGAAGAGTTGCCCTGGGCTGGTCCACTGCAAGGGTCTCGAGGCGATAGCAAAGCGGCCTTTGCAATGCTTTAAGTGTCTAGAGTT
This sequence comes from Bombus confusus, assembly GCA_014737475.1. Taxonomy (NCBI): domain Eukaryota; kingdom Metazoa; phylum Arthropoda; class Insecta; order Hymenoptera; family Apidae; genus Bombus; species Bombus confusus. The sequence goes on along the minus strand of JACXIV010000023.1, from coordinate 3,519,465 downwards.
GGGGTCGACGGTGGACCGATCACACCTATGTTACAGGTGTGGTGAAGCTGGACATCGTGCCAGAGGCTGTTCTGCCTTGGCACCCAAGTGCCCCCTTTGTGAGTCACTCGGGGCACCATCGGCTCATCGGATGGGAGCAGAGGCGTGTCGACCACTGAATACGAAAAAGAGGAGGACTGCCAACTGCCGTGCAGAAGAACGCCTCGGATACAACGCGTGCCGCCGGAGGTACCACGACAACGGTAGATGGCCGGGAGGAGGCCATCTACCGAACTGGGAGGCCTGGAGGGATCGTGGTGGACTACCGCTTTCATTTAGAATGACGCAGCTGCTGACCGGACATGGCATGGACCTGCTAAGGATTCAGCGGGAGGTGACCGACATCTGTCATCAGTGCCAGGAAGGACAAGACATGGCGCAGCACACGTTAGAATTCTGCCCAGCATGGGCAGAACAGCGCCAGGTACTGCAGCTCACCGTAGATAAGAGTTGTCAACGCCATGCTGAGGGGCACCAGGAGTATCTCGCCGTCCGCTCCTTTTGCGAGCAAGTCATGCTGATGGATGACCATCGTGGGGTTTTAGTCGGTTTGAGTCCGACACTCCCCCGTTGCCTCCCAGAGGGCGGCGGGGCGTCCGTGAGGATTTCCCTACACAAAAAAAAGACCGTTACCAGGGTAGTTAAAAAAAAAATAGAAACGTTACCACTGGTGAAGGGGTACTGTGGCGATAGATACATTGTAAACCGTCGTCTCGGGTAACAGCTAGACGACGGGAAGTATAAACAAAACACTCGAGACAAAGACCCAACCCAACGATTAGCGGGCGGTCCACCGAGACGTCTTCGACAAGAGGCAATCGTATACGGAATAGAATATCTCCGACCGCCATACCGAACAGTCTAACGAACAGTTTGTACCGCGCGACTTCAGCGACTATAGATATAATAAACCTTGTTGAGTTAAAACCGACATTATTGCACCCATATCCATCTCAAGTACGTTGCGATAGAGAAGAGTAGACAGTGCTACTTATAAGAGAACGCATTTGCTATCCTGTGTACCGCGGATTCGTTATCGAACCCCAGCTTATTGCCATCTGCATCTCGGGTGTCTACTTACCACGATTACTAGTCCGTTCCTGATATACTTGTACCAATAATCTTTATCTGCGCCGCACAACCATTATGTCTAATTCTACTGAAGATGCAACGCCCGCTCCTATCACTTACCCTAGTGCCAACCCGACATATATATACTTTTTTTTTTATATTTATTTGGGTGTATTTACAATCAATTCTTTAAAGAATTTTCAGTAACTTCAGCTATCGTGTTACAATGTCGTGAGTATAAAGAGTTTATTCTATGTTTGATTCAATTGAATCTAGTGCTTAAATCTAGGGGGTAGTGTTTTTTTTAACCTGCGGATCTGGTCCGTCGTGTCAAGTAATTGAGTGACTAGAGGGTTTTGGTGGTTGTTAACTCTTGTGCTGTGTCTAATACTGAATTTGGATATTTCTTCTTTAACTGTGGGTATCTTGAGGTCGCGATGTATTGTTTCGTAACGTACCAAGTACCAAGGTACGTTTAGTAATGTTCTTAATGTTTTGGCTTGTAGTCGTTGGAGTATCTCTATGTTGGAGTTGCTTGCTGTTCCCCATAGCTGGATTCCATAGGTCCAGACAGGTTTTAGTATGGCCTTGTAGATCATTATTTTACTCTGCATGCTTAAGTTGGAACGTCGGCCAATGAGCCAGTAGAATTTTTTTATTTTTGTTTTGATCTGCTTCGCTTTGTCGGCTATATGTTGCTTCCATGTCATTCGTCTGTCTAGAGTCATGCCCAGATATCTGACTGACTCTTTGTTTGGGATTGGAATGTTATTTATCGTCACTTGTGGACAGGTTTGTTTTCGCAGCGTGAATGTTATGTGACTGGATTTGTTTTCGTTAATTTTGAAGCGCCATTTGTGGAACCACTCTTTCATAAAGTCGAAGCCTCGCTGGAGAGTGGAGGAGGCAATAGTCGGGTCAGCGTGGGAAGCTAGTAAAGCTGTATCATCTGCAAATGTTGCTGTGGTTATGTCTGATAGGGTTGATATATCTGCAGTGTAGATGGTGAACAGCAGGGGTCCGAGGACACTGCCTTGGGGAAATGTTGTGGTTATAGCGTCTTGGTATTTTACCGAGAATATTCTGTTGGTTATATAGGATTTTAGGATGGAGTAGTAGGTGTGTGGTAGGATTTTCTTTAGTTTTAATAAGAGTCCTTCGTGCCATACTTTGTCAAATGCCTGCTGGATGTCTAGGAATACCGCTGTGCAATATTTTTTCTTCTCCAGTCTTGGATAATTTTGTGGGTTATACGGTGAATTTGTTCTATTGTAGTGTGTTGCTTCCGAAAACCGAATTGAAGATCTGGCAGAGTTTTCGATTCTTCTAGGTGTTACGTCGCGTAACACAATCGCGCGCCGCTCCTTGTTGAGGGGGGTCTCCAAGCGCCGACCGCTCGTAACTTAAACAAACAATCGGCCCAAAAAGTGCCGTAAAGCTATCATCGGTAAATTAAGAACACTAGACCGTACGTGTCATCGGACCTAAGAGCGGTCCTTAACATACTTCCTTGGGATCATTGTTCGTTCCTGGAAAACACGAAGAAAGCGGATATCTTCTCACGTACAAGACCACACATATCTCCGAACAGGAGACTTTTATTAACCAATCACCATCTTTAATTTTAGCCCCGCTTGGCCTAACGAACAGCACAATCGACGAATCCGCTTTCCCCGTGCTCAAGACACACCCCGTACGAACTTTCCTCCGTACGAGCACGGAATCGGAAAGTCAGTATAACACGAGTCTTCAGATACTTCAAATCGTCTATCACGTTTAATCATAAGTCTTAAACCTTCATACGGCACAAGGTTGCCTATTCATACTTCACATTAACTCGAATCAATAGTTCATCATTGTAACTAACGACGTTCTATATTCCGCGACACGAAGCATACATCGCGATTGTAAGAACACTTGTATCTTATGTGAAAAAAGGTTGTTGTTTAATAAATAGTATATTAGCTGTTACCACAGTGATATACTCATTCGAACTACCCCTATCTTCCTAACCGACATAGGGGATCGGATTACTTCGCGGCGTCGGTCATCAGATCGTAACAGGAATTTACGCCTCCCGTTGGCGCGTCTCCTCGCGAACGCGTCTCCCCGCGAAACGGCTGAACACGAGGAGTGGTAGGAGTCGTTTCATTAGCATCTTCTCGAATAGTTTGGACAGAGAAGGTAGGAGGCTAATTGGGCGATAGGAGCTTGCTTTGTGTATTGGTTTTCCAGGTTTGGGAATAAGTGTGATCAACGATATTTTCCAGGACTTAGGAAAGTATTGAAGGCGAAGTATTGCGTTGAAGATGGAAGTGATGAGTGCGATTCCTTTTGTGGGAAGTTCCTTGGTGGCCTTGTTACTTACCAGATCACATCCTGAAGCTTCTTTGGGATTTAGACGACGGATTAATTCTATGATTTCCAGAGATGAGAAAGGCTCAATGGGAAGAGACATCTGGAAGGGAGAGAGCAAGTGTTCAGTTATTTCCTCTGGAGTGGTGGGAGAGTGTGGTTTGAAGACGTGGGTTAGGTGGTTGGCGAACAAGTTGGCTTTTTGCATAGGGGTATGCGCCCATCCTCCTTGCAGACAGCGAATTGGAGGGATTATTTGCGGGGGATGGGTGAGTTTCCTGGAAGCCTTCCATAGTGAGTAGTTGGAGTCAGCTGTGGGAGACATTGGCGGAGGAGGAGGTACTTTTTACATTTGTTGGTTAGCTGGATTTTCTATTACGTCAATAGAATCATGTGTGAATGCTAGAAGTTCAAATCTATTGTAGGTGGTGACGTGGTTTGTTTGGAGATGTGTTCTGATTTGTGTTTGTACTTTTATGATTTGTATCTAGTTTTCGTTTTTTACTATTGTTTGTGTGGTTATCTATGTGGAGCAGGTTGTCCATTTGCCATGGTGGAGGTATATGGGCCATCTTCGAGCTAGTTAATTCAGTTAAAGAAACTAGTCGAGAGGCTAAATTTGGAGAATGGTAGTGGCTGGTTATCCACGAGAAGGTTTAAAAAACTCTGAGTTTCGAGAGGAGGTCGTCTCTTGTTGAAAACTACACTGGGCACTGGACACACGTCTGCACGCGTCGGCTGTCCACGGTAAACTGACGTATATATACTTTTTTTTTTTTTATCGTGGGGAAATCCTCACGGACGCCCCGCCGCCCTCTGGGTGGCGACGGGGGAGTGTCGGACTCAAACCGACTAAAACCCCACGGTGGTCATCCTGACGTATGGTAGGAGTGCCCCGGGGCCAACTGGAAAGCCAATAGCTGCCAAAGCACATCCTCGTCTTCTTCTTGTTCCTGAAATCATCATTGCTTCATGATGAGGCCGTTAGGAGAGACCACGCCTCCCAACGCGACACTGCCTGGACCGTCGTGCAAGTCCGAGGGAGGGCCCAGACCGCCCTCGGCGTGACGGTCTTCTTGATGGATCCCGTGTTTTCTGTCGCACTCTCTCGGCCCGCTCCTTCGTGAGCATGATTTGCTCGCAAAAGGAGCGGACGGCGAGATACTCCTGGTGCCCCCTGAGCATGGCGTTGACAATGGCCGATGGGGTCAAACTCTCTCCTATGATGAGCTGCAGTACCCGGCGCTGATCTGCCCATACTGGGCAAAGTTCCAACGTGTGCTGCGCCGTGTCCTGTTCTTCCTTGCAATGGTGGCAGATATCGGTCATCTCCCGTTGAATCCTTAGCAGGTACTGACCAAACACTCCATGTCCGGTCAACAGTTGCGTCATCCTAAATGTGAGCGGCAGTCCGCCATGTTCCCTCCAGGCCTCCCAGTTCGATAGGACCGCTCCCACGGCCCGACTAGGCCGCATCGTCTCCTCGGTGGCAAGCTGGACGCGCCACCAAGTCTCCAATCTTGTTTCTTCCCGGACGTCGAGGCCAGACTGGTCGTCGGAGGGCGTATCCCCGGTCGCGCACAGGCCCCGCAGGTGACGATACACCCGTTGGAGCGCCAGGGCCTGCAACTCGAACGGAGGAGACGCCGCCAGTGCGGTCGCCGACGCGTAGGATATGGTCCGATATCCTCTGACGATGCGGATGGAGATCGTCCTCTGCAGTCTTCTTAGCAGCATCCGGCTGCGACGATTCTTCAGCAGGTCTTCCGCCCAAACCGGGGCCCCGTACAGGACCCTGGATCGAATCACTCCCTCGTATAGTCGGCGGACAGCGACTCCAGCTCCGCCAATGTTCGGTAATAGGCCGCACAGGGCGTTCGCTGTAGCCGATACTTTGGGGACCAGCAGTTCGAAGTGCGGCCCGAACGTCCATTGGCTGTCGATGATGAGTCCCAGGTACTTCATATGGCAGCCCACCGGGACTTCTTTCCTCTTCACGCTCACCCACAAACCTGGGGGAGCAGTTCCTCTGCGGTGTTGGTCGAAGAACCACATAGCCTCGGACTTGGCAGGCGACACGCTCAGTCCCAGCTTCTCAATGGCGCTAACCGCACACGCCACTGCGACTTCGCCAAGTTGAATGGTCTCATGCCAATATCTTCCACCAGCGATGACCAGGGTGTCGTCAGCGTAGCACACCATCGCAGTGCCAGGTGGCATGGGACAGCGAAGAACCGCGTCGTAGGCGGTGATCCACAGGATAGGGCCCAAAACTGAACCCTGTGGGACACCGCACTCGACAGGCCCTCTCTCTTCGCCATATCTGCCGGTGTACTCGATCCATCTGTCGTCCAGATAGGCTCCGATGACCCGGACAAGATAGGGAGGCACTTGAAAATATTCCAGGGCCTCCATTATCGCCTTCCATGGTATGCTGACGTATATATACCGTAATCGTATTATGATACAACTGATTGACATGGCGATTTTATACAGAACCTATTATATTTTTAATATTTTCCAATTTTAATACGTTTCGACTGTTGACATTCGTTGCCATACTTGAAACTATTAATTTAATAATACGATTTTCTTCCGCCCATATTCACGTAAGTTTGTACTCTCTAAACAATAATTTTTCAAATGCAAAAGATTATACTTGTCTGCATCGAGTCATAAAAAGCTTCTGCGAGAAGTTAAAAACTTTTATAATATAAAATTCGATTTCAGCAATTTCTGTATTAGCAAATAAGTTTATTTTTAATTAATATTATTAAAAAATGATTGCGATACTCTTACATTTAGTTTATTACGTACTATAACAAGGAAAATTAATTTTTTGTTTGTGTGTTGCAGAATTTCTTCTACTGCAACATCTGGAAACTGTAATAGGAACTACAGAATCTTCACCACGTCAATAAAATTAATTGTAATTAGTTCTATAATCTTAATTAGCAATAATTCATTATATTCAGAGTTTTGTAATTATTTTAAAGATTTATATGCAACTGTATTTATATTGTAACAAGTACTACAAATTATTAATTCCTGAAAAATTGCATGAAGCACAACCATTAATTTATAGTAGTTTTAAAGACATGCTTATACAATAATTATATTGCAAAATAAGTATGAATTATACTTTATAGGAGTGAGAAATTCGTTATACTTGTTAATATAGTTAAATACATACAGATAGTTAAGTACGTTAATCTATAAAATTAAGCTTAATTGTAAAGATTATTGTATAATACTCAAATTTAATCAACAAATAAATTTTATAAAGTGAATTCGAATGTTTTATCATTTATTCTTAAGTCTGTCCATTTCTTATTCCCCTTCCTTGTCATTTTCATAAGATAGAATCAGTGAAACGTCAAAAATTCCACGAAATGGTGCTTCCTCCTATGACGTCATGTGCTCCTGATAATGTCAATTTCGAAAATTTCAATCGCGGAAAATTTATGGAATGTGACGTCATTTCAAAGACTTGCGGAATTCTGAGAATTTTCGAAATTTTCTATGAATTTCTCCAAGTAATTTAATCGTGACCAGGACTACTTTTCGAGTTTCGAGTTCCATCGTTAGACAGGTCATTAAATGATAAAACGGTTGATTAACTTTGTATTGTACAAGTACATAAATTATATCATTTATATAATTCTATTACTAATATTAATATAACGTAATTAAATAACCCTGTGCTTCTTATAATATTCTTATAAATTCATAATTTATACAATTTTAATTAGAAATAATTAATATAGTCAAAAATACAATACATTCTAACTTATATATGTAACGTCGCAAGTTTTACTATATTACTATAATAAATTCTATATACTATATTATTATAATAAATTCTTATAAATTATGTTTATAAATTCATTTACAATCTTAAATTTTAAAACTATGTATATATATATATGTTTTAGGTATTTGTGATAGTGGGTTGGAGGAAACATAAATGTTGGATGGAGGGTTTGAAAAAAAAAGGGTATACAGATATAGGTCTCTGTAACACTGACGAAGTACAGACTACTGTACAGGAAATGTCGGGTACGAAAAAGCATTGAATGTGTCATGTTTTGGTTTCATATCGGCACAGAATTATCTCACGGCGATTTCTTTACGGACGTCTATAATTTCAACTTGTCTCTACTTGCTCAATGCCAAAAAGATAGAATTAAGAAATGAATAGTAAACTATTGATAAGAACTTATATTTAACATCCTATATTTAATAATAAAGGATATAAGGGTAATAAAATTGTTACAAGTCTCATATGCTATGAAAAATACTAATATAATACATTGTATTATATTACTATTGAGTAACGCTAAGAATTGGCAATGCAATGTAAGTAGTAATGCTCGAGAGTTCGTCATGGCTAGTCTACGTGCAAGTGCAACTTCCCCTTTCATAGCTGCTGATATCAGAAGTGATACAGGCTCGCGTTCGCATACCTCGGGTATCAAATACGAAACAGCGATAGATACAAAAGTCCTTAGTAATAGTATATCGGTAAAACAGTAAGTCGTTGGTAGGCCGACATCATAAATGTGACGTTTATTTTATACCTCGTCGATAATATAATTATTGTAGAGTCTCCTTTGATAATTTCTATGTTCGCTGTAGGAAATCGCAGTGGGCGTAAGAAACACTGATTTTTTTGCAGGTCGGTATTTCATAACCTGAGACGCAAAGCTGCATTTACTGTCACGTCTATCCTGTCCTTAATCAATGGATACCTCACTGTACAATTGTCGATAACTAACTGACCGAGTATTGTCATTTTAACAGCAAAACAAAATACACAACTGTCAGCAAAATTATGACAATTCATAATTTATACATATTTTCCAAAAATGGAACATTACTGTATTATGCAGAATGGAATAGGTTGAATAAATCTGGAATCACAAAAGGAGAGGCATGTATAAATAACTGTAATAGAATTGTTATTTTAAAATTATAAGTTATATGTCGTTTCTAACCTCCCCAAGTTCAAATATCCTGTAAACTATTTTATAAAAATCACTAACAATTACTTGTTTCATCCCTTTTTTAAATTAAATCGCTTAAAAGAAATTTTTCTGTTTTCATTTGTGTGTAATCTATATAATCTTTTCTTCTAAGAAATATACATTATAAAATTGCATAAAATTTAGGAAGCAAAATTAATGTATGGAATGTTATTTTCTATAAAATCATTTGTAAGTAAAATATCACCATTGGATCCAAAAGAAGGATTTTTATATTATAAAACTAGTAAATATACATTACATTATTTGGAAACTCCATCTGGATTAAAATTTGTGTTAAACACTGATAATGTTACACAAAATGCTAGAGAATTATTACAACAACTATATAGAGAGGTGAGTAACCCAATGTTGCATATTCTAGTATTATGTTGCTGTAGAGTATTTTAGCAGGCAAAAAATCTCCAATGATATAATTAATTTTTTTGCAGGTCTATTTAGAATATGTTGTGAAAAATCCTCTATGTCAATTAAATGAACCCATTCAAAGTGAACTGTTTAAACTAAAAGTTGACGAATTATTTAAAAAATCTCCTTTATTCTTAAGTAGGTCGATATAGAATTTTTTATATTATATATTATATTATTTATAAATATAATATACTTAAATATAAAAATGGTTAATGATGTTATTTACTTACACAAATTTAATTTCATATTACACGCAATTATTTGTTATTAAATATTAGTATTAATATATATCAATAGAAGTTCAAAAAACTAAATAAAAAGATCATATACCATAAAAATATTCTTATAATTTAAATGAATATACAACTTACATTACATTTTGTTATATTTACGAATTTACATTTATCATAACAGAAAACTATTTAAACAATATATTTTTGTAATACACAGAACTGTGATTTTCATACAAAATGTACAGTAACTAATAGAATTTGAAGAAATTAATACTTGTAAAAGCATAAATTACTTTTGTAGATTCCTCTAAATTATTTGTATTAACATATTAACGTATTAAAATTGCACCGTTTTTTTGTATCAACGAAATGTACTTTTTAATTTATATATTTAAATTATTATTTAAAATACGTAAAAATATTGGTAAAAATGCATACTTTTAAAAATGTTCTACATTAAACTTGCCTTTTTATATATGTATATATTTCGTACCACATACCAGTACTCTAGGGCATACTCGCAGGAATATGCCTTATTTAACTAAAACATTTATTATTATTAATATATGAAGATTATATGGCAGCTTATGTCATATTTCACAATTAGGTTTTTTAGGTCCATGTATCTATCTTTTTTTACATATATAATGTCTTTCATACAATTCTCGTCCAGACGTATGACATTAGCTTATCCAAGTATTAGCGAAGTTATTAGTTACACACAAGATACATATATACTGGGACAATAATTTTACACACATACAATTATATACACATATTTAAGTTTTGGAGAACTTGAAATAAAAAATATACGAAAGGCAAAATTGTTAAAACATGATTACAATGTTCCTTACACTGATCGTTAGTGATTTATGTTTAATATTACATAAGTGTAAATACCTACATCGGCAAGAAAACCAAATCAAAGCTTTTGACATGGCTAACAAAGCACCTGAAATTAACACATATAATTCACTGGGATTAATAATAAATAAATATAAACTGAAGATAATAAACTACCATACCTCTTTTTATATTAATGTTCATTTTTTTCCCTAAAATTGTGTAACATTCATTGTCAAGGCATATTCATTGCCTTTAATTGCATACATTACATTATGTGTATTTTCATACATCGAAGGACATTTAGAAAATGTTCGTGTACAAAGGTTCTTATGATACTTATACATCTGAAAATATGACTGACAAATGAAAAAGTGTTTCATGCATGGAAAATAATAACTGTTGCTTGACATAAAATGCAACTAAAAGGCTTAATAATAATTTTTCCATAATGTTTCATACAGTTATCCTATTTTATATCACGTGAAAATTTTAATTCTTTTGAAGAATTTCGTCATAGAAAAATTTTAACGGATTCGAGACGTTTTATATGTGAGCGCTGTGTTTTGTGTACGAGAATGTAATTTTTTCGCATATCACAATATTCTCAAAAGAACATTGGCACAAAATGAAAATTATTCATATTAAATTAATTTGCAACTTTTGTTTTATAAATTGAGGCCTGATTGTATATATATATAGCTATACACACATACGTACATTACACATATTTATACGCACGCACTTCTGAACATGAATGCACATACTACTTACTTCAATACGCTTTGCCATGCAAAGTTGCTCTTAATTTGTTCCCTCTATTGCATTCATAATACGTTTATACATGGTGTGCATAAATATCGTAAATTCGGCATTAATGCACGCATATAGTGTACACTTAAATACATATATACACATATACAGTAACAAACGAAAGTGTAAATGTTACGCTATTCTTATAGAAAAATGATAATGTTGTACATTTTCTAATCAATTTACAAAAATTAGATAATTATAATTACAAATTAAATCTAGTACACAAAATGTGATATCATATTTTTATTTATATTAACAGCATACTATATTCAAAAAAGTAGAAAGTTGGTCAAATTTGTACTTACTATTTTGGGTACTCTGTCAGAAGTGAATGGAATAAGAATGATTGGTAAAGGAATGCAAAAATAAAAAGTCACAGTAAATTTAAAAAAATAAATGAAAAATAAGTCAATTTGAATAAGACGGAAAGTCCTGATTCACAAAAAATTAATACCTCAACAATATAGCGACCCAAAACATACGACAAATTATTAATGAATTATTTGCGTTAAAGTCCAAATTTTTTATGGTATGAAAAATATAAATTCCATTGAAAATTTGTGATTAGTTATTAAAAGAAACCTAGCAAGATATTAAAACACACTCTCAGGTGTTCATGAGCAGTAGCATAATTTAATAAATATGCCACACAAATTAAAATTATTAATAAGAACGAAAAATTAATTAAAAATTCTAATTCTAAAAACATTATTCAAGTGCAAAATTATAAATATTGCATCAAAATAATATTGCAATTAAAAAAATATTGCATTCAGAAAAATACAAAATTAAAAGAATTGAAGAAACATGCACACTACCGACCAAAAGTTTGGGTACACACACTAATATGCGAAATGTTCTTAATTTTTTTGTACTCGTATGACATAAATGCTTTATTTCTCTTTGTTTACATACATAGATATAAAAATGATCAACATATGTTATAGTAATCGAAATATCTTTTTAAAATATTAATAAAGAGATGTTATATTTTGCTACACGTCCCGTTCATCAATGTTGCCGTATATACGAACTGTATTGTTTTTTTGCGTAGAAATCAACAATGTAGTGCGTAGAAGGTCACAGACTAACAAGCAACGGCAAAGCTGAACGGCTCAGTCATAGAAATGTGATATCATAAACAGTATTAGGTATTATAGGAGCTTATAATTTGCAGTTAAAAAAAAGCTGTATATTTTTATAATAATAAAATTATACAAAGGATGCACAAGTATTAAAAAATGATGAAATATTAAGCCGCACAGTTTGTATTTGCGCGTGGAATACAAATATAGTAGGTATACCCAAACTTTTGGCCGGTAGTGTAGTTGAATAGTTAATATTACAATTTCTGGTATAAATAATAAATTTTGAATGAAAATTGAAATAGAAATTAATTTCAATTAAATAGTGTAAATGAAAAAATAATGTTTTGTATTTTAGTTAGTTGATTCAATATGTAATTGCAATCGTCTAATCCTTATCAGTCAGTTGAGAACTTGTATTAGCATCGTTTCCTTATAAGACTAGCGTATTTACATTTTTGCTTGCCACTGTATGTGAATACGCATCTATGTGTCTTGTATTTAAAGGACGCATATACATTATTACATAAATGCTCAGTCTTTGTTCCTTTAAGAGTGTAAATCTTCTTCCACATTATTTATGCTCCCTTTATCAGAAGGCGTGAAGAAACGAGCACCGTTATTCTGTACCACTACAGGAAACGGTTCTTCTATCACCGACAATCGCTTTTCGCGATCTGTAGATGTTGTAGAATTATGGAAGAAGACATTTCTCAAAGTGGCAACGTTAACCCGTTCCCATGACACATTGTCATCTGCCGAATCAGCCTTTGATTCATTGTTAGAATTCCTGAAAAAGTAAATGAATATTATACATATAAAAATATTGTAGTTCTCAAAATCTTCTAATTAACCCAGTGCCTTATAATATTAAAACGAAAAGATTATAAATAAACAAGAACATCGAAAAGCAGTGAGTTAAATTTTGAAAAATCTAAATTTTTTCATACTTTGTACTCTTTTGAGTATTTGCGTCTTGTTCTGTTTCTTTAGTACGTTTACGTCTTCCGGAAGTTCGACTATTCACTCCACTCGTATTAACAATTCCTTCTTGATCTGCTTCAATGAAACTAACATGATCATCAAATCTGACACGTTCAGAACCTTCGTCTTCTCCACAGACGGTCCAATTACTGGAATCACTGCACTGGCGATCTAACGTCGGCTTGCGCCGAGCGCGTTTCGCTAAGCCAGGCGCTACTTCTTCGAGGGAACTCAAAGATGTAGCTTGACCTGCTGAATCCATGTGACCTCCTGCAACAGAACTTGTCCCTTGTTCTCCTTCCGTGCTTCTACCACCGCTGATTGAGCTTCCATCCATCTGAACAATCGATATAATTAAAATTCACAACTGAAGTACTGATAATTTGCAATAATAATTTTAAAGAAGAGCAAGATACTTTAAAATTTAGAACAGAGCCTGCTAGAGCTCTCGTAGAAGCTGCGCCGTCATCCAAAGTAATAGATGCGTTCACAGATTTTTCTGATAAACTGGTTGCGGCAGATGCTGTTTCGCTACACAAACTGAATCTTTGGGTAGACGTCACATCCGCTTGAACCTCCAATCTATTTTTAAATATAACAGTAACTAATAATTGAAAATTACATAAATACAAAGAGTCTCTTACCTCTGACCTCCTGGCAAAACACTGGAAGCTATACTTCCTGCGAGACTGGTACCAGCAACAGCTACGTTACTGGCACTTTCGCGATCGTTTTCACGACCTAATTTTTCTAAATGACTTCCACTACCTAATGAAAGGGAAGCTTCTCCTATCGAAGGATTACCACCGCGATGACTCGCAACATCTATCGATGCCGCATCTACAATAAGGATTATGTTTTGAATCATCTGATCTTTTAAATTACTCAATCTACATTTGATGTTAAAATCCGAATTATTTAGGCATTTACCTCCACCGTTGCGAACACTCAAAGAACTCATAAGCTCGTTTTCGTCATCGAAATCAAATCGCACTCCTGTACCATTTGTAGAAACACCACAACCTCCGCTTCGACAAAGGGAAACGGGGACTACACCATAAACGTAAAATAATAAAATGGGTACACCAATACCTACGGCCAATCCTGCTAATATGGGTGATACTAAAACCTGTAACAATAGTAGATAAATTATGAATAGTGGTTCTTGCTCGAACTTTTATTGAAATATACAGAGATTCAAGTTTTATAATACAAATTAAACTTAAAATCTTATGTATCTATAGAAATAGTAAAATTATAATATAAGAATTTTATGTAAAAAAAGGCGGGAAGCTTAATAAATAAAAAAAAAACGTACAATTATTAGATCGGAATTAATTATAAATAGATAAGTAATAATATTAAGAAAACGAAAAGATACGTTTAAGTACGTAAAGTTACGTGATAAAATTGTCATTAGGTATCGGCTAACAAAAATGTAAAAGCTGCAACTGTATCGCAAACTTTGAACTATAGTTGATCTATTATTGTGCATTTTTAAGCTGCCGGAAGTTTCTGTATGCACGCTGCATAATTAACACAGCAATTAAGGGAATGTTTTAGATGTACTTTATAAGTCCCTTCCAATATATACTCGCGAAAATAGGAAAGAACGTAAACCATTAACGATTTTGGACCACTTTTTTAGTATAACATACGTATAATATATTGCATTTTTATTTAGTACAACTATATATCAAATAATATATCATAATAAAAGAAAAACAAAAGCAAATATAGAATTGTCTATTCAAAGGCATTTATTATTTTAATATGTTCTACATTATGCTTACACTTATGCTCGGACAATTAATACACATATCGCCTTCGAAAACAAAAACGAAAAAAGAAAAAAAAAAAAGAAAAAAAAACAATTTCCGATCAACCTGTAATTTATAATGTTCTGTTAGAGATACAAAAAGTAGTATAAAATACCATTGAAGGTAGAACATGGTAATAATATAAATATATCTCGGGACAGTCGTGTAAGGTAAGGTGTCATGATGAGCCAAAAGATTACTTGGCATACGATGATCTGTTTTCTAGATTTCCATCAAGCATAGAAGAGAACGCGAGACAGCGGAACAGGAGACAGAGAAAGTGCATGGCAAGCAGAAAGTGTGGGAGGTGCGGAAGGAAGGATATTGATCGCCGCGACGGTAGGAGTGCGCGCATGGGAGATCCTCTCTGTCCCACCCTGCGGCTTGCATCCACCTAGGTGGCTGACGATGGAACGTGCATCGTGTCAGTCGGTACTTTAAGAACCATACTACACCACGATCGCAAAACGGTCTGACAAATCGAGTGTTGGAATCGGGAAGTCGGTCGGTGCTCTGCGCCAAGGGTGTGTCGCGCCGTGGATACTGCGAGCCTCGATGAACGGGCGCCGAACTACGCCGGCCCGAACACTCAAGGACCGAACGGCGTAACAGGAAGTAGAAGGGACACGCGACAAATCCATTCATTACTGGTGATTTCACGAAGCCTCCACATACATGACAGACTCGTGGGCTCTGATGTGAACAGTCAAATAGGCACTGTCCTGCATGTGTTACCGTTCACGAGAGTGTACATGTAGTTTATTGGCATTGATTGGGGACAGTAGACACGCGAAACGTTAGAACTACGACACATATACATCCCTCGTCTGTTTTTTCTTTCTCGTTTTCCTTTCATCGATCCCGCCAACACTGATATCGTCAATTGACTGTTATTAGTGTTAATTGAATAAATAAAAGGAAAGAGAGATTGAGAGAAAAAGATAAAATCAGAAGAAACGAAACCATGGCGAATTGGGACTGGGAAGACACCGACTGGGATTGGGAAGATACGGAAGAATCATCTTGCGGAGAGGAGCAGAAGCAGATTATCTCAGAACCAGAGATTGACAAGGAGTGGCTTGGTGGTATCCTAAGGGAATTTCACAAAGAACCGGTTAGTTCGGTAGAAACTATGATTTACAGTTAACAGTTGCCTGTAGCGATTTTTATACGGCGTCATTTAAGCAGCCTATAAATGCTTTGTTAGCAATGAAAATGCAACACATTTGAAGATGTAGTACCAAGTATTCTTGAATTGCTTGCAAATTAACCCGTCATGTACACAGGTCACAATAACCGAATGTAACGTAAGTCCGGGCTGTATGAGTAATGAAAGCGCGCTCAGTGCTATAATTCGTGTTAAAATCAAGTACGTGTTGAACGACACAAATACCATGCAAGACCTGTCACTTATTGTGAAAGAGCTTCCAAAAGATGCGTTCAGTCGTTTCTTTGTTATCGAAGGCCAATTCGATCTTCGGGAAATTAAATTTTACACACAGGTAAGCAATCAATTAATATAATGCTACCAAGCTGTTGCTACGTCAATCTTAAATTATTCTTTCCAATAAATAATAATTTGGATTCTATTTATATCAGGTCATGCCTGACTTGAAAGAATTTCAAAAGAAGCAACTAGCATCCCAGGAAAATAAATCGGACGAGGAAATCCTTCTGTCAGTTCCAGTCTGCTATCATGCACATTACACACCAGCTGATGAGTCAGACGACAACCCTACAACGCCAGATTCTATTCTGGTACTGCACGATCTTCGCGATTCCGATTTTCGAAATATCAAATTTCGCGAAGGAATGACATACGATCAAACTAAAGTCGCATTAGATGCTATAGCACGCATACACGCGCATTCTCTGGCAATGAAAGTTGTCGAGGGAGAGCCTCTGTCCGAACGTTATCCATTCCTCTTCCAAACAGCAAAGGCAACGGACTCGTATCAACAATTGGTTGAACGTGGTTTACCACAACTTGCCAAATTTTTGAAAAGTACGCCAGGGTTAGAAGCGATACTCGAGGCCCTACTTGTACTGCGACCTAGAACTAAGCATATAATATCTGCACTCCTTGCGCCAGAAGGGCCGTTAGCCTTGATCACGCACACAGATTTCTGGTGTAATAATCTACTTTTCAAGGAAGGACCATCTGGCCTCGAATGCTGCATCCTCGACTGGCAAATGGTTACCTATAGTAGACCAACTAATGACATTGCTCTGTTGATAGTAAGTTCATTGCCAACCGAATTACGTCGCAAACATACAGAAACATTCCTTGACATCTATTGGGAGGCACTAATTGGCACGTGTTCTCGTCTCGGCGTCGACATTCCGAAAGATTTGGGCTACACGAGAGAAGACTTAAATAAGGACTACAGGCGATCGCAACTCCTCGCTCTCTTACTCTGTATTGGATCCGTAGATGTTGCTTTAGGTGATGCAGATACAGAACAACGCTTGATTGACGTTTTAAAAGATCTTCATAGTGAAGGTGTACTTACAGATGAGACTACGATTGCCAATAGCGAAAACGACCCTTAGTCAGCGTTATTACTGCCTATGATAGTGCTGCAGCGAATTAATACTTCTATGCGAAATGTAAATCGAGAAAGCAAAAGTTATAGAACTGATTGTTCAACAGCTCGATTTGTCTGTCATTGACGTTACGATTGCGAATAACGTAATACATCTCAAGCAACAGGGCTTGCATCGATAATTATGTAATTGCGGAATCGAAGTCACGTTAAAGTTTGTTAACGTGGTGGAAATAGAATTGATGTTAGATCTGATGTTCTTACGTTTAAAAATATTTCGATATTGGATTGTTCTTGCGATATGTACACCTATAATTTAGTAAGGACGTTCAGCAAACAGAATATCAATAAACATTGTATGAAGTTTTAAAATTAAAAGTGACTCGAAATGTAAAAGAATTGCTACTACGTGCCATAACAAATAACTTAAGTCAGGAGTAACATTTTCCTCTAAGAGCCAGTTAAATATAACAATCGTTTGATTTGAATTTGTTCTTTTATCAAAATTTCTTCCCACAATTACTATTACAGCTATACGACCGACATTCTGTTACTGCTAATTCACATACGCAATAATTATATTATTCCATTTCTTTGTACAAACTATATAAATAAAATATACTTTGATGTTGTCATGAATTTGTACAATGATTTTCAAACATAAAAATAATTCCTAAGCAATATCCATATATGTGTAAATAAATAAGTAGTTTTATTACTAGTTAATAAAATTTTTGATATTTCACTTTGATAATTTAGAAAAAATATCTGTAAATCTACATCGATACTACTTTGTAAAACACTCGATACTTTATCTATGATGATATTATATACATATATATATATATATATATGCTTTGGAAGAAAATCAATTATGTACAAATATGAAAAATAAGATTTTAACTTACAGATGCAGTTACTCCTCCAACAATAAAAGCATTCCTCTTATGTTTGTTATCTTTCTCGTATCTTGTATACAACTCTTTTCCCACCCATACTGGAATACCTGTAACAAAACATACATATACATATATATACAAATATAAAGTTACATAAAATTTTTTCCATAAAAAATATATTTATAAATATATCAAATTTAACATTAAACAGTTTAACATTAAAATGTGAAAAATATAATGTACGAACCTATAATCATAGCAGGTACAGCTATTCCAGCAGCAAGACCAATTCCAACTGGAGCTCCTACTAAGGTTCCAAGTTGCCAAAGTATTTTCTTTTTTCTAGACCATGGCTTTTTACCCCAAAAGGTACAACCAGAAGGACTGTAATTAAATGAAAAATTGAAAAAATTAAAAATTATAAAAATAATATTTCATAAAAATAGATATAAAGATAAATAACTCAGATAAACATTACCTTAAATAATGAAGATCACTGATTTCCTTCATGCATAACCAACAAAATTCAGCACCACAAACAGCACAAACCATGTGATTGCAACTACCATCATCCATTTTAACAATAAGGACTTGACACCTTGGACAAGGTTTGACATCATCTTCTGTGAATACAGTTTATGCAAAACATGTGTTATCTTAGAATTTCAGGATTCACTAATTTTAAAATCTTTAAATATAAAAAACACATACTATGTTGTGAATCACTTTGACTGAAACTGAGAGATGAACTTCGTTCATAGTATTGAGTACGTTGAGCTCTAGCAGCATCGCATGTTTGATTAGGATGCCAACGTGCTTTACAATGATAACAAAAATAAGAGTCACATCCTGGTCGTTCGCAACGTAATTTTGGACACGAAGCACAACCACTAGCAATAACTGCAAAGCTGCAATCTGGTGCAGGACACCATCTTGCATCAGGTTCTACAGCAAGAACTCGTCGTACCATAAAATCTTCATATTTTTCCAACTGCGTTTGATCATTTAGGATCATTCGAATATCTGTAAAAAAAATAAATTCATTAGATAACAGTAATAATAAGAAGTTTACATTATTTTTATCAGAAAAGTGCATTTACCATTTGGGTGAATTGGTTCTGAACATTCAGGACATGCTATGTTAACTCTAGATTCAGAAATTTCAACTTTAAGATATTGTTGATAACAATCATAACAGCTGCGATGATGGCAAGACTGAACAATAGGAAAGAACTCCACTGGCAATTCAGCCAAACATAAAGGACATTCCATTAAACCACTTTCACTACTCTGAAATAATATTAATTTATAACCTAGATATCGTTTAAAATTATCAAACAATTAATGTAATCGATATCTATTAGAAATTCAATTCCAAAAATTTCATTGCAAGTACATATTCTATAAATACCTTTCCGGCAGAAGAAAGTACTGAGCCTTTACTGGAAGCACGTTGTAGATCTATGTTTTGAAATTGAAAATGGCTTGAATCATTACTTACTCTAGCTTCTCCTTTTTCAACATCTGTCATCTTGCCACCAATTGGATCTTTTGCTAGAAAAATAATTCATTCTGAAGAATAATTTATTCTGTATTTTATCTGCAATATTTATTTTAAACTAGATATCACTTCATACTTTTTGTATTTCTGTTACTTGAACTAGGTGTTCTCACAATACGTCGACCAATAAGTGGGCTTGAATACAATAATCGACGTAAAGAAAATCGTGCTAACATTCTTCGTGGTCTAGGGACTGTACTGCTACAGCCTCCAGAACTGTTATCATTTTCTTTAAACATCTTGAATAGTATTATAAGTCACTACTGTTTCATTCTTTGTGTCACAAGATTAAGGCAACTCAATCTGTAGTAAATAATGGGAAAATAATAAATAAATAAATATATATATATATATATATAAATAATATATAATATAATAGGACTTCATATATATCACTGTCATATGTATCTTCTATCACATATTATACAATGTTTAATATTGAAAAAAGAAATATATGTCCTAATACAAACGTATCAAACATACCGTTTACAAACAATTATATTTTACGTCATAGGCGCACGTGTAGTATGTATTATACGTTATTATATCGATCGTATTTAAATACACATAAGATTCTTACGTTTCTAATGTTTTCGAATTAATTATCATAAAAATTATTTTAGACAAAATTTTTAAATAATGAATTATTTATTAATAACGGCCAAAATATATATTGGACATCGTAACTGTATGAAATTCACCGTCAAATGCACAAAATTTTTTTATATTATTGTAAATCATTTATAATACATATAAATTTCTTAATACATAAGTTCTCGATAAATTCACTTTACGTTCAATTTTTTATGTACATTTTCTTTACTACTTTCACTAAAAAAGGAATTATACAGTCTATCAAAGCGGTTGTCATCAATTACGATTTCTCCACGTTCATGAAGAGCATAAATAATCAGCATTTCGAAATCTTTTATGTATGTACCATGAAATATTTTAGCATGTAAGGTTCGATTACTCGACCTGTAGAGTTTAACCTTAACTTAATAAATCATATACCATACCATTACGATTATAATTACCCTTTATCGAACGTCCGAATCCAAATGCGTAAATTATGTGAATTATGTCCAATTCACATAGCATTTTAAGAAACGATATATGATTCGATATGTAACACACCATACAAATCTCTCTAATAGTATTATAAATCGATTACATGTATATTCCACAGATTGTATTTATGAAACAACTATAAGATATAAAAAATTACTTAATACAAGTTTTTACACTATTTTACCTCAATTTATCTAATGAATTAGTAAATTTACGAAAAAATAACCTTTTTCCGAGTATAAATACAGTTATAATTAATGTAAATGTAAATTTAGTAAGAAATGCAAAATAATCGCCATTTGTAATAGCTTAAATGTGTATATATATATAACATACATTTATATATATATACAATGCACGAATATGTATATACATGTGTATATATATGTGAGTGTATATGCGTATACATACTATAAAATATATATAATGTGTATAATAATTAAACCCTATTTTTTACCATACAAAAACATTATAGTCATTTCAAATAGAATAAAATACCTTATTCTTTAAAGTAAATAAAAAATGAATACAAAAAAACACATTTGAATTGTATATCGAGAAATCTTATACATAGATGACTAGCATTAATACAGGTGTAAAAAGTCCATGAGCAAAAACTAACTAGAGTCACTCTAAATAACGTGTAAACGTACCTGGTTCCTGTTAAACAATACTTTCAAATCTACTTCACGTTTAGTAACTAATAATAGATTCACAATTAGAATTACACACTATTGGTAAGTTTCACCTATTTTGTTGGTTAAGAATATTCACTTGACACAACAGCTGACGGCTTCTGACTAAAGACTTACCTTACACATAATTTAGATGAGGGATACAATGAACGAAATATAGAAATGAACATACAGCGCCTCTGCCTGAAAACATTTGATATAACACCGCTGAAATAAAAAAATCTTAAATTGAATAAGATTAAATTAATATTATCTGTATATTTTGTAATTATTAATATATACTTTTTGTGAATTCTATATGAATAAAAAATAATTAGAAAATAATTAAATAGTTCATTCTTTAACATTAATAGTATGTATGCACAAATATGAATATTTCCTTATTTCATGCAAAATATTTACAAAAGAAGCACAGTTTGTACAACTCAACACTAAACTGTGAAACTGTTATTTAATAATTATTTAAAATTCTTTATTGGATATCGTTTGTTTAGTAATTAATAATATCGATAAGATAATTTATCTCAATATTAATTTTCACGTTATTATAAATAGTAACATTAATATCATATCTTTTAATATATGATTATATATTTCAGTCAAAAGTATATGTTAGCTATTTATTGATATGAAGATAGAAAATTTATATATAAACAGTAGCTGCTATGTAATCTGATTTTCTGAATCAGTAATGGAATTTATGCTTATTTGTATTATGTGTATTTTGACTTGTATTGTATTGGTTCCTTATTCCTAGCACTTTAAACGATTAAAGATTATGTTCAATAATCAATATAATTTAGAAGTATATTTGATGAATTTATTTAAATTTAAGATTAATTTTTTTAAAATTATGTTATATGTATATTCGTGAATTTAAATACAACAGTTCATAATAACATAAAAATTTATTTTGTTTGTACTTGTAAATATTATAATATTTACTTGTAATTTGCAATAACTTTATTTATTAGTTGTCATATATGGATTTGAGATCACACAAAAAGTTTCTGCATCTTAAATCTTGTATCATATGTTAAATTTCTGTATGATGAAGAAATATATTTTTGTTTCTTTTACAGAAGCAAATCATAGTTGTGGTAAATTATTATATGATAATAATACCATATATTTCTCTAAGAGGTATTATAAAAAATAATATCCTGATTTTTATCTTTATCCATAAAAATTGATAATTTGAAATTAGACGATTTCTTCAACAATAGATATATACAAATTTTAAAAATATATAAATCAGTTCTAGTCGAGTTTCATTTACTTTTATCCAAAACTTTCATGTAATTAAGGCTAAAAATTGCAAATCTTGTATAAATTAAGCGATTGTTACTTAGTGCTTTAAATTAATGTAGAAATTATTTTTCTTATGTATTTTTAATATTTCTTAATATTTTTTGTAATTATAAATAGAACTGGTAATTAGATGTTAACATTTTCAGACTATAAATATTTTAAAAGCTTCATAACAAAGATTAAGCGTAATAGTCATTATTTTTAATAATGGATATGTTATGGAAGTTAAGGATAGGGATGAAGATTGTAGTTTAAAACGACTGTTAAGATTAAAAAACGATTATCAATGTTTCGAAAAAATTGTGGTTCATCGTACTAATGACCGCTCTATGTACAGAAATGTTTTATTCTTAAATTATGCACAAATTGCAATCAATACAAATGTATCTGAAACAAGCAAGTTGGGGGATGTCTCAGTTTTTTTGGCTGCCATAAGAATATTCAGATAAAATGGCAGCTATTTTGTTAGGTGTCAATGTGTTGCATCAACCGCCATGCGTTTTTGCAAAATCCTTAAGACATGTCCGATTAGTTGTTGTCATATCCGGAAGAAGAGGCAGCTGTTTTAAATTGACAAATAATCAATTTAAAACAGTTAGCCATATCTATTTTATAGCTTAGTATAGTAAAGCTAATTTATTTGTTCAGACATTCACATTTCGACTAAGTAGTATTATAGTAATAAAGGTATGCGCTAAGTCTGCACTTCAGCTAGATATCATAAAACATGTATCATTCCTTCTCTGGCACATCATACATTGGTATTACTAAGTATACGTTTACTTTCTTTTTAAATCATGCGAAACAATGCAGAAACGAACGTCATATCAAATTCTAATGTTTGATATAGATGCTTAGACTGTAATAAAAAAAAAGACTAAATTACATGAAAAGTGAACCCGGAAATAAAAACCGACTTCCTGCGTACATTCATTTGTGTTTTTTCACAATCAAATAAGTCATTTTAGCATTCATCATGATATTATTAATCAACACTCAGTATTGAAACATAAAAACCTAGTGTTGTTAAATAACTCTACTAATAATCGTAAACCAAAAAAAAAACTCAATCTTGTTAAGTAAATAGAAGGAACATCATTGGGAACACCTTTTAACCAAGACTTCATGCAGCTGCCACCTACCATTGTTATAACTAACAATGGAATCCATCTTTTTCTTGCACCACATCATGTTTCGTCCTAGTTTTGTCGCAAAATATTTTATACCCGGCATGTTCAATTATTGTGTTTTTTCTTTTAGATATGAACATAAAATAACACAAAACACGTACCTTTGCTCATAACATACATTAAAATATGTTAACATTTTTTTTATTATTTTCTAACAATCATTGCAGTGTTGAAAGAAATAATAAAGAAGGGAAACAAAAAGAAAATCTATTAAAATGGATTATATCCTGCATCTCTGTACGTATTGTGTTATTTTTTCATAAATATAGCGACACATCTAGGCGAAAATTATTCAAATTGATAATTGACATACGAGCCACGAATATCCAGCCTATTATTAGATCATTTCTCAAGTGATTAAGAAGTACTTTATAGTACATCCGAATTACTGTCATACAAGTTGGGAGCTTGGTATAAAAATGAGGCACAGTTTCACAATCAGGGAATTCCTTTTTACCAGATGCTTCTACTATCTCCCAATGAATGTATCCATATATCAAACATGATAGCATAATCACTATCATTAAACTAAACCATGCATGGATATTAATATGTGTCCTTAAATGTGTTTAAGGAGAATGACGATTTCTTAAACAATTGTCATATTCTTATCGGTAGCAAACAGTCTTAACAACGAGCGTAGACTAATCATGTCGCGATCCATAATCGTGTAGTCCTTGCGTAGGTATGCGTCATGTTATGTGCTGGGTGTTAATAGCTCTCATCAGGTGTAGTTTTATATGTAAGTAGCAATTGTCGATCATAATGGTTATTTAGCCACTGGTACCATTAACCAGAGCTTCCTTAGGCTTATTGCTCTGTTGCATACGAGGATGACGAGACCGTAATTCTCTTTGGCCTTTAGGCCCTTGGGAACTGTTATTAGTAGCAGAAACGTCATTTGCTGGTGTTCCTTCTTTACTAGTTACAGTTGATTGGTCTCCTGGGCCGGCATTGCTGCCTAAACAAATATGTAGATTAACTCTGAGTATTACTGTGTAAATATCGATATTCATTCTAAAACATTTATTTAATATGGTACTTAATATTGTACTTAACTCTTATACTATATCTAGACCGATCGTCCTAAAGGAATATTATATCAAATTAAATTTTTCAATTTCGCGTGATTACCTTTTTGATTATTTGTTGGTGTAGAACTACGTTGTCGAGAACGTCGAAGCCGTCTTCGCCTCATGCCTTTAGGTCCTGCCTCCACACTTGATACAGACTCTATGCATACGCAAACCATTGTGACCATCTTTTTATAAAGTAATATAAAAGAATTACTGAAATTCAAATATTTATAGAATTGATTACGTAAAAAGCTATATCGCATTAGTAAGCGTGCATTAGTAATCATCGTTGATATTGTTAGTGTTAGATGGTCACAAGTGTTTGTTTCACAATCCATGCCACTCTCAAAGAACTTTACCAATCTTTAGGACGAAACGGCTGTTCTATTATACAATATTATTGGAAAAGTATTGTTACCTCTATCAATGCTTGAAACATCTTGACTATCGAGAACAGTATCTTCATCATCGGTTGTTCTACGGCGTTCATCTCTACGATCTCTACGTTGAGTTGGAGGACGACCTTGTCTACCACCCATGTACCCTGAATTGCCTGTACCTCCTTGATGACCACCTCTCGGAGGTAGATCCCTTATTCGGTCTTCACTACCATCTAACGTATCTCGACGTAATCCTGTAAATTAAACCATATTTATAACAAAAATCAAGTTAAACCTTAAACATAAAATGATGAACACAGACATTTTAATGATTTTGTAAAACAAATGGAATGATGAAAGATTAGTATTCTTACTTGTAGTTGATGATGATCAATGTAGCATTTAACACATTAGCAATGATGTTTCCCATTATAATAACTAAGGGTATTAATTGGGAGTGAAGAGGCATCTTTGGAATCAAGCTCACTAATTTTTTAATTTCTTCTTCTACCGTTAAATATACTTATATTTGCATAAATTTGTACAAATTTTAATGAAAACTAACATATTAATGTGTAGTATTAAATCACAGAAGATAGTTTTATTAGATTACATTAATGTAATTAAAAGTATTTGTAAAATTCATGTGATTGTTACTACCTAATATTTCATAAGTTAAAAATCAGATTCACATGGAGTATTTTACAAGGTAAATTTTATTATAAAACGTATATAAGTACATTTTTAATAAGAATAATAACATAATTGCTTCTTAATTTCTTATTTATCAATTTGCAAACGACCTAATATAGCTAAGATAACACTTAATTTTGTTAACGTTTAAAAAGCAATTAAAGTTAATTACATTTAATGTATTATTTAGTTAAATGAAAGGTTCAAAAGTTGTTATATAGATACATGTTATATATAAATTTGAGACGGAATACTTGTTAATCCGTAAAAATTAATTACTCTTAAGATATAATATTTGATTAGACAATTCGCACACAAAACGATATTATGTACTTTATTTATTATGTCAAATAACCAATAAATCAAGTGAATCATACACCGTGAGTTACTTAGCTACTACATGCATTTCCATTAAACACAAACATGCAAATGCATATGGTTGCAGTTTTTTCCCTATTATGTTATAATTCCATGTTCTATGTAATGACATGTTTACAAATGCGAATTGTTAATATATCTATAGATATTAACTGAGGCAATATAAAGTAATTATGACAAAAACAATGAATTACGAATAACGATATACAATGAAAAACTAAATAGCTGAAACGGTTTTATAACAAGTATAGTTTTAAATCTATATAATTAAACAATGAAAAGTACTAACGACTGTAAAAAGTTATTAATAGAGGCCAAATTTAATTTGAATATATTGATCATTTTAACGTCAGTAATAAAAGAAATCATGAATAAAGTAATATATGAACAATAATGTAAGAACAAAATTATTCTCTTTGTATGTTTTGATCAATGTTTTCTATGTTTATATTGATACATTTACAAATTTTTGAGATTTTTAATTTGTTAAATGTTGTAAAGAAACTTGTAAATATATTATTTAATGGGTATTTGCAAGAATAAAGTACAGTAAAAACTCGTTTATCCGAATCCCTAAGCAATTATTTTATTTATTGAGCTCAACAGATAAAATGAAAATAATTCCTTAGAAAATATTTATAAATCCAGAAAAAAATGTCTTTTTAAATAACATTTTTCGATGTGGAATTATATGTGCAATTTATTTTATCTATTAATTTGTAGATGTAAAGAAATATTTAAATACATACAATTTTTCAACAGGTTATAGAAAATAAACAATTTATTATGTAGTAAAAATGGAATAAATTTCGTATGATAAGCTACGTATGTTACACAAAAAAATATATTTGCATTGAATGGAGCGTTGAATAAGTTAAGCAGATAATATCGGGGATGAATATCGGATAATTCGGATTTTCGTTTATTCAGATCAAATAATCATCCCATCAAATCCGAATAAATGAGTTTCTACTATAAACCTTGTATAGTAATAATCCTAGTACTGATTTTAACTTCAACAATTTATCAAACGTTACTTTGTGACAACGCGCCCTCTGTCTTTAAAATCTCTGGGTTCTCTACTGTCTCTCGTGTTGGGTCCACCGCTTCTGCCATTACGTTTTTGTGTGTTCTCTACATTGTTGATATAGTCAGTAATAGTATTACCGGCATTGTGTCTGGTGGGAGCCCTACCCCTGCCACCACGTCCACGAGATTGACCACCACGACCTCCACGACCTCCACCACCTTCTTCTGGGCCTGTACTCATTCCTCGTCTTGTTGGAGGAAAGTTGGGCATTGGTCCTGTGGTTGATCCATGCATGTTTCTTAATTGTTGGTCTATTTCTAATTTTTCTTGACGCAACTGTTCTACTTCCTTTAAAACAAATAATACAAAATTACAAAAATATGTGAATAAACAATAATATCTACAATATATTATATACATATTTTACATCATTATACCTTCAAATGTGCCAAATGATATTCCAACAACATTTTGGCATTAGCAATACTTTCAACAGTACCAACAAACACAAAGGGCACCTGACCTTCTTCCCTTGGAATCGTTGGTTGAGGTTCGTTGTCTCCTTCTATTTTAACTCGTACCTAAAATTTATAATATTTAGAATTACATAATAAGTATTCTAAAAATTACATTAATGCTAATACAATACTTACCACACCACTTTTGTCGACAATTTCTTGTATTATACGACCATTTTTACCAATTACCTTCCCAACCAAAACGCGTGGTACTTGTATAGATTCTTCACTATATTCAAGTAAAGAACGAGCTTTCTTAACGGCTTCATGTGTCTGCAATTAGGTAAATATATCCGTTTTTGTAAAACCTTCACAATTTATAATTCTTGAGTAATTTAATTCATTAAATGAAACATAACGTGATAGGAAAAAATGGTGAAAGAAAAGTAAACATTTATTTCAATTTTTACCTCTCCATAGATTTTAAATGTGCATGAATTTTCTTCTAACTCTATATTTGTAATTCCATCGACCTTTCTTGCCTGTTGAATATTTGCCCCATGTGCACCAATTGCTAAACCCATCAAGTCTTCCCGAACATTAAATTCATCTGTGTATCTAAAAAAACAAAATTTTGTTATATATTTAACTCTAAACATGTATAATAAGCACCTTTTTTCTACTGAAACATTGCAGAATCCATAATATATATATATATATATATACATATATATGTAATTATGTTAAATTACTATAGAACAATTTAAAATAATATTTTTTGCTTAATGATATTTTAAATTAATGAATATCAATTAAATGCTGATATGAAGTTTCTGATTCATATTAACCGTGAATACTAATAATGTAGCATATAAATATTTAGTTATGTATATGAATATTATTAATAAATCCTAATAGTATTGTATAATCAAATTCTGACGTTTGATAATGCACAATTTAGATTTTCATTAGTAACATGCAGTTTTACATTATTACGCGCACGTGTTATTACATTACAATACAGTGATAAGGAACATAATATATTTTAATAAAATTTAAATTCCTGTCAGTGGCTTGCATTCTGGCAGATAAAAGTAGTAATACAAAAATGTATTATGAGGTAGCATCAAATGCATATAATATATATTACAAATTATAATAAAGTGATACTCAAGCAAAGGTTTCAAAATTATTGTTAGATGTACTAACACCAGAGTAATTTGATTTTTGAACATTTTCTACAAATTATGTAAAGGTGAAATCGAAATTTATGATTTTTTAACATGCAATATATGTTTAAAACTTTGTTTATGACACATAATATGTGTGCATACATACACTCATACTTATAAAATACTTATATATATTTTGTTGTAATAATAAGTAAATATGTATGTATATAAAATGGTTTATATTAAACAGTAATATAATATAAATATCAACTTGAAACAATAAAATCATAATGAAATCATTATAAAAGACATGCATACATATCTTTCTTATGAAAATAAAGGAATTGTATTTTAAAATACATTACAAGTTTAATTTGACTTATACATTTTTGAAAACTTTAAATAAATAATCTTAATAACAAAACTTTTATCCTTCTGTTCAATTCAATTTCCTAAATTATATTAATAAAAACAAGTGTAATGTGTCAAGTTTTTAATAGTATTCCAAAACAATGTAATACGATAATAAAGCAAAGATAATTTTTTAATTGATAACAGACAATATAATTGTTTTGATTTAGAACAAGTTTATCTTAATGTAATTAGAAAAATATTTGCTATTAAATTGCTTACTTTATATAAGTAAACTGTTTCGTAACTATGATATAACATGAAGGATTATAAAACTAATATAGTTGTGTAGATTTGATAAATGAAGATGGAATGGATAAGTGATATTACATAAATAAAACTAAAAATATTATAATAGCCTACATGATAACTATTCATATATATGAAAGTTTCGCATTGATTATGAAATATTGTTCTACTTAAAAATCCTTATTGAAATTTTGTAAATTCTTTAGATTTGGAAATATATTAAATAGAGCCACCACTTATTCCGTTCTTTGTGCAAAACACTTAATATATCAGTGTTTCTCAAACATTGGCAGGCTAGAATATAATTTCTAATATGGGGATCTTCTGATATGGGATAAATTAATAAACTTAAAACTCTATCCAAACACATAAATATATATATATGTATATAAAGAAAAAAAGTAAGAAAAAAGAAAAAAAAAAGAAAAAGAAAACAGATCACAGCTACACGTTTATGTACGTTTACTATTTTATCAATCACGCAAAATTTTGCTACAGAACACATAATAAGTAAAAAAAAATAAACAATAAATTTTGTATGTCAGTGTACTTAAAGCATTTGAGTTTAAGTGAATGATCTACACAACGCCGAAGCATGCACATTTATAGTGTAGTTTCATTTTTCATTTGAAAAATGCAGCTGTGTGATTTATCATACAGTAAGCTAAACTTATATCTAAACCACGCTGCTGTGATCTCACCTTGAATTTGTTTTCACTCCTGCCTCAAAGTCTGAGACACGCTGATATATAAAGTTCGAAGATCTAAATTTGCTGAAATGAGAAAGAAACTCTTGGTGTAACTTATTGGAAATTCATATATAAGATGGCCCTATCCTGTGTCCCTGCCATTCTGTCTGTTTGCGCCTTACTAATAAATTTGAGAAGTTTTATATAAATTTGCTTTCCAGAATATTTATGTGAAATAATTATTCACAGTATTCTTATACTAATACTGAGACATTAATATTAAAGCATTGTACTATTTTTATATGTATGTTAGTACACTTACAATTTGAAAATAAAATATAACATTGCATATTCATTTTATGCATTTTTCTTTTTTTATATATTAGACATTCATAGACATACCTGTGTAAAAAAGAATTAGTATCCACTGTTAGCATTAAACAATTTCTCCCTAATTTCTACTAACTTCCTAAGATTCATTAAATATTATTATTCAATGAATAAAAAATTATACAAACCCATTATCTGAATGTATGGAGGTATGTGTATCTCAATCTAAAAATATAATTTTATTAAGAATAATTATAGCGTTCGAAAATATGAAGTGATAACTTTAAAAAGAATTTAAAGTTATCCTAATTACATGTATTAATAGCTGAAACATATAATGACATTGTTTGCTGCAGGAACACGCAAAGCATCTAAAACTACAAAGATATTTGTGACTCTTTATATGATTATTAATGTACAAGTATTTTGCTGGATGAATTTTGTTTCAAATTAATTCATTATGACATATGCTATATAACGGAAAAAATAATTAAAATTTTTTATGACATTTCAAATAAGTGTGTACATGTATATATGTTTGCAAATACATGCATATCTAGTGTGTACTTTATAGTACATAAATTT
Source organism: Bombus confusus (assembly GCA_014737475.1). NCBI lineage: Eukaryota > Metazoa > Arthropoda > Insecta > Hymenoptera > Apidae > Bombus > Bombus confusus. The sequence continues at coordinate 3,488,039 of JACXIV010000023.1, read as the reverse complement.
AATTATCAGAAATGATTTTGATTTTATTTAATCATAATTAATGGACAAAATCATTTATTGCAAATTAGATTTATTGAAAATTGCTATTCAATGTCCCTTTCTCCTTTAAAACCATTAATTCCTAAACTCTTTTATATTATTGAAAAAATTACACTTTAATTGTTTTATAAACATAATGATTAAAAAATTATAACTGTAAAATAATAAAGTATATCATTATGTAGATTAAATTAAATTAATCTGATCATATTACATATAAACTAATGATTGTAATCAGCAAACAATGAAAAACATAGCATTAATCTATTTGTAATAAGTAATATTATGAGATAAACAAAAGAATTTGTCAGCACAAAGTGACATTCACTAAAGACAGATGAAAAAACACATTGTGTGCAAATTTATTACTATATATGCACATCGTGCTCTTGTGACTGGCAAAAGTATGTAAAATAAGATAACTAACACACAAAGATTTATATGAACTTTGAAAACGTTGCATGTAAAATTTATTAAATATTTTATACACAATCACACTTGTAATATGTGAAAACTAGAGGAAATGTATAATAAATATTTGTAATGTGACTACATAACATTCATGAAAATTATATGATGTTGAAGCAAACATATTAATTAATGATTGGAAATCTTGTGAACTTTTTCTGCCAGTAAATGCAAACCACAGACAGGATGGTAACCAGGACAATGTATGGATAAGGGCAGGTATTTAAATGTCACAAGATTTTTTTTAATTGCAACACCAACTCTAATCTTTTTACTTACCCCCCGATTGTTTGAAGCTTCGTTGACTCAAGTTGACGTGCTGCTTCTTCTGTTCTTTTCAAAAGCAATACCTGCAATAAGCAAGTAAAATATTGTGTAAGATATAAAGATGTAATATCAAAATGTGTTTTTATGAAATTTGTGCATTTTATATTATCACCAAGTTGTTTAAGACCAAATCCAATTTTGTAACTCACTTTTTGCGATAAGTTTCTAAAGTGCATTTCTTGGAGCATGCTACTGTGACGATGTAAATTTTCATGACGGGAGATGGCCAGCAATACTCCCCGTTCAGGCACGTATCGGCACACTGCCGCCCCTATCGCTTTTTGAAATTCCTTATGTGCATTTTCCATTTTGGCACTATGTACATTAAATAAGACGTTTAAAATATAATGTACATGCGATCAATATATGTTAATCTTCTACAAAAGAAGATAGTCTTTAAACATGCTACGTACAATTCTCTTAGATCTTCAGGTACTTCTATTTCGATCTTGTGAAATGTATTTTTATCAATGGGGGGATTAGGATTTTTTGCTCTCAGTCGTTCACTAGCTACAATTTCAGTATAAGCGCATTCCCATCCCGAATATTCAACTACTTGAAAACCTCCTTTACTCATCTGAAACAAAATTAAGTGTATGAAATCTTGTAAGTGAAATTATTTAAAAATTTTTTCATCGAAATTATATCTTAAAAGAATTTTTTACTAACCTTAATAATGGCCTTCCACCATCCGCATGCTTCGTGCTCATTGGACCTAGAAAATACCTCAATTTCCATGTTTTCAGAAAATTCAGGTTTCTGAACATCTGTTGGAGGTAGACGCACTTGAGCAAATGGAAATTTCGATTCCGGTTGCCAGCTAAAATATGAAATATATTTTATTAAATAATATTCGTTAATTATCTATAAGCAATATCGCACACTTTCAAAATTTTAACGAAGACAATATACACTTGTAAATAATTTCTGATAGAAGCATTTTTATTCATATAAATATATATTATATATACACATCTATACCTTAAAATTATAATTCCATAGAATAACATTATTGTTGTCATTATTTTTTTCTTAATAGATGCCATGAATGTATTATATTATCTGTTACATATAGTATCAAATTTAGAATAAAATAAAATATAATTCTTTGATATACCTGCACATTATTAATTTCGATGTTTTTAAAACTCAAAATAAAATCGTTTGTTTTTGCACATAAGAAAGAAACAAAGAAAAAATATACACCTTGTATGTATATAATAACTATATATATATAAATATAAATAATCTTTTGTATTAAATTTTAAGTATATTTTACAATATTTATGTATATTTAATATACCTTTTATCATTAACATACAAGAAAAGTCAGACATGAAAAAGTCTGAAAAAATATTGGTAAAATAACATCCATAAAAAACATACAATTTTTGAAAACTGTTGACACAGATATTAGAAATATTAGGCCTCCTATTGCTGATAAAAATAGTATAATTCCTTTGCTGAGGAGACTACACTGTTATTAACACAGAGTATTAGAGTGAACCTTCAGATATATTAGCACCTGAACCGTCCCTAAGAAATGGAAAACATACTTACTCATTTTCGAATGTAACCAGAACTTCGTCCTCAAAGACATCTGTGACAAAGGCCTGAAAAAATAAGACATAAAGCATAGAAATTTATTCATTGAAGAATCACAGGTATAACGAGTGGCGTAAGACATTCAAATACAATATATCACGATGCTTTCGAGGTACAATAAAGAGCAATGTTTTTATAATTCTAGTATCAAGGATATGAGTTTTCATGAATCGGTAGGACATCGAGATGAAGCGCAACATCAAATGCTGACGAAAATCACGCCCTGTCAAACGAGACATGGCGTCGGAGGAAGCCGCGTTACCTCGCGAACATTTGAGGGCCGCGCTTTCGCGAAGTACGAGCGTCTCTTTTGTGAGATTAGAACCGCGCCACGGGCCGTAAGTTGGTCTATCCACGACCTCGATCTTCCGCCCTGTTTTTTGTATACTTTTCACAGAACGAACCTTATAATATGCTCCGTTTTCGCCGCATACTTCGACTGTGAGATCCTCCATCTTGCTTTTGTGTGACGGCTCGCCTCCTTTGCAGCAGGCATGCTGGCGAGCGGGCAGCTGCACGAGTTCGAGGCTGCAAATTCGTTGTTCACCAATCGTACAACTCTTTTCCATGATGCAGCCACTTTATTGGATGGTCTCATGCAGTGTTACCACTTTCGCATCGCTAATTCACGTTTGAAAGAACTAGGATAATTGAAATACGCACCAGCGCATTCAGCGCAAAACCTGTGCACTTGTGTAACCGCTATTAGAAGTCGAATCATGACTTCGTGCCGCCTGCGATCCTGTGGCCGCTTCTACCTGGCCCTAGTGTTCGCGATTTTGCGAAACGCGTGACGTGCCTTGACAGTACCGATGCGGACAAGAGTATTATTACCGATTATTCAGTGCAGACGACAATGTCTGGAAGCAGCGATTCTGAAGAATTTTTCGATGCAGAGGATGATACTTTTCATCACAATGCACGGTAATTTTATTACTTCTTGCTTATTAAATGATTCTATTCTAAATTCTATATATTTAATTTTTTATACGCCTTGTACATATAATATAGTTCTTGCATAAATTCCATCACTATCTGAATACTGCTTGAAAATAATGTATAATAAAATTTAACTTGCAATTTTTATTCTCTTTCGATTTATCGTATTCAATTCCTTCCCTTTCGATTTTCGTTTCAAGTTCTTATAGATACAGAAGATTGTTTCGAGTCGCTTTTGTGTATCTAACTTTTATGGTCGTATTGTGTTCTTAAGCAATTATCTTTGGTTAGGTCTGATTTTGAGCACTTATATCAGTCGTTCGTATGATTGTATGCGGCGATTTCAGGGTTAGCATTTGCAAATTTTCTAGAAGTTAAAATATTAGTATTATAATTCTAGAAATTTTGAAAAATTTTACTATTATATTATTGTTGATCTATTTAATAAATCATTTACTCTCTCTGACGTAATTATATTTTTTGCTTACTTTTAGTAGGTAAATATTTACATATTTTATTTGTTTTGGATGTTAATTTATGATGTATTTAGTCATAAATTATATATATATTATTATTATTATTTAAATATGCATATTGACATTGTGACATATCAGTAAAATTATAGTAAAAAAGTGATTTATATCAGTAATATTTAATAAATTAATATTTTGTTAAAGTAATGTGACACTTTTTTTGTATTTCATGTTGTAAAGATTATTTCTTAAAATCAAATATTTGATTTCTATAGAAAAAGCAAACAACGTGATTCTATCAGCATTGAAATACAAAGTAAGAATGGATCAGAATCCACTAAAAAAATGGATGATGATGTTTTTGTGAAACCTGCTCAACCTAAACCAATTGTAGAACCAAAGGAACATGTAACGATAGGATGTATAGTTAATAAAGATAAAAATGTAAGTATTTGTCAACATTGAAGTATTATATGCCTAGCATTGCATTAATTTTTAATAAAAGTTGTTTATTTGAACAGGAGGAAGACGGGAAGGATTCAAGTACAGATAAAAGTGTAGGCAGAAGAAGGTTTCGTGAACTTAGACAACGTATGCAAACAGAGGATGATGATATTCCGATCAACAGTTCTCCTCCAGATAGTCAAACATCATCTATTGAGGGTGTTTATCCCACTCCTTCAAAAACAACTCATCCATTCAGGATTATAGAACATGATACTCTTAGTTTACAAAGCATGACATCTTTAGGACGAGTGGGTCGAATTTTAGCTGGAGTTGGGGATAGTGCATCTATTACACTTGCATCAAATGTAACCCAGTGTCCCACTTCTGCCACCCTTACCCGTGAAAGTCAGATGTCCTCCATTGCTAGTATTCCAAGCAAAGACGAGGACACAGCATCTGGTAAGGTGTCCCAGTCCTCCAGCATCCTTACGTTATCAGGGGATATCCTTCAGGAATCCTCTGTTAACAGTAGGTCCAATTACACTTCTCACTCGCAAAATGACAAGACTGTTATGCTTCAAGAACCTGATGTCATCGCTAGTACAAAGAATAATGGAAAATCAAACGAAGACATTACAATGGCTGGGATACCTGTTGCACCACCAAGACGTAAAAAAAAGCCAAAAGCTCAAACACCTTCTGATCTTGCAGTACGATATTTATTAACATAGCATTCTAGCATAAAAAATACTTTTTGCAGTAGCATAAAAGATTATTACTAGAAAGTGGTTTTGAATAATACAAATAAATATAGGTTTATAATTTTAGCCTTCCACGACAGAATTGGCATTATCTGCTTCGCCGTTACCAAGTCCAGCAAGCACTATTGAATCTATTACCAGAGAATTTGAACATTCTCTTGACATTCGATCTGCAACGAAGGGACAATATGTTGTTAAACCACAAGTCTGTAGTACTATATACTTGTAAAGTATAGCTTCATTTTACATAAAGTATAAATTGTTTACTATTGTCATTATTTGTATAGGATGAAGATAGATCAAAAGCCGAAGGTCCATCGACCGAAGAGTTGGAAAGGTTGGAAAAAATGAAAGCTGAATTAATGAGTTTGAGATCAAGTGACAAATCTAGTAGTAGTCCACTGGGATCCATGTCCAATAATAGTATTGGCCGTTATTCATTAGGTCCTCATAAACTATCGGGCTTAAGCCCTCAAGGTTCGAAAGAAAGACGAAAATCAGCAGGTGATCAAGATATGGTTCAGCAGTTAAATATGTTTGTAAGAACAAGAACAGATTCTGGAAAACGACTAACCGATATGGTATGTTATGGATGGAAAATCTAAAATTGTTGTTACTCTTATTTATATTTATCCGCAATAATGTATTAATTATTTTTAGGAAATTTTGGAGCAAGTAACCGTTCTAAATTTAGATACTGGAGAAAGAGTACCATTAAGTATAGCAGAAGATAAATTGCCACAATGTATTAATCCTTTGTCACTTCATATTATGAGACTTACTTCAGAATATATAAGTAATTCTAGTCTAGAAAAAGAAAAAGAAAGTGACGAGGAAAGTGTGGATAGTAAAATGTCTAGTATACCACCAGATGAAGATGTATCTGTTGGTAGAGTTCGGAAAAGAACGCAGAAGTTAAAACGATTTTTAGGATCTACCGTGAAGAAAACAATGGATAAAGCAAAATCTATTGCACAAGAAGTATCGCATGCAAGACATAAAGAAGATGTTATGGATATAGTAGATGAAGTATATCCTGGTGAACAGCAATACATAAAACTGAAAGCCTCTAATAGTCACAAAGGACCATATGAATTTAGTTGTTTACAGCATGTTCAAGATTTGAGTGGCGAGCATGTGGGTCCTGTTTGGTGTATGAAATTTTCAGTTTGCGGACGATTACTCGCTACTGCAGGTCAAGATCGAGTTTTAAGAATTTGGGTTTTACGGGATGCTTTTACGTATTTTCAAGATATGCGAACTAAATACAATGCTGAAAAAGTTAGTCCAACTCCTTCCCAAGAGTCTTTGGTTTCGCAACAGTCTATGGAAGATCCTAATGTCGTGGCTAGTGCCTTTAGTGAAATAGAAGGGACGAAAAGTCCTTTTATGCCAAAGCCATTTTGCACTTATACTGGACATACTTCGGATTTGCTCGACGTTTCATGGTCTAAAAATTATTTTATCTTATCATCGTCGATGGATAAAACTGTGCGACTTTGGCATATATCACGAAAGGAATGCTTATGTTGTTTTCAGCACATCGATTTTGTTACAGCAATAGTATTCCATCCTCGTGATGATCGTTATTTTCTCTCAGGATCCTTAGACGGAAAACTACGATTATGGAATATTCCAGATAAAAAGGTAGCTGTGTGGAATGAAGTCGATGGTCAAACTAAATTGATTACTGCAGCAAACTTCTGTCAAAATGGGAAATTCGCAGTGGTTGGTTCTTACGATGGCCGATGTATATTTTACAACACCGATCAATTGAAGTATCACACGCAAATACACGTTCGATCAACGAGAGGTAAAAATTCAACGGGAAGAAAGATTAGTGGTATCGAACCAATGCCGGGAGAAGATAAAATTTTAGTTACTTCAAACGATAGCCGAATACGCTTGTATGACTTGCGAGATTTGAATTTATCATGCAAATACAAAGGTTATGTTAACGTCAGTAGTCAAATTAAAGCAAGCTTTAGTCCTGATGGACAATATATAGTTAGTGGTTCAGAAAATCAATGCATTTATATTTGGAAAACTCATCATGATTATTCGAAATTTTCAAGCGTACGTAGAGATCGAAATGACTTTTGGGAAGGTATAAAAGCTCATAACGCTGTAGTGACATGCGCAGTATTTGCACCAAATCCAGATAGTATTATTAAACAAATTGAAGAAAGAGAGCACTGGGAAGGTAAAGAAGATGCAAAAAATCTGGGTAGTTCCACCGTAGATGTTCCTCCCGTCGATCCTGTGGTCGAGCAGCGTACTAAAGGCTGTGGCGGTCATGTTCTTGTGAGTGCGGATTTCAATGGCTATATAAAGGTTTTTCTAAATAAGACAAAACCTAAGCACAGTTCCCTACCAGCATCTGCTCTCGCGTAACACAATACTAGTTTTATTTGTGCACTATTGTTAATACAAAAAAATTAATAAGAAAACACCAATATTACATATAACTATTTGTTTTACCTCAGTGGATTATGTAGGACTCACTGTATGCTGTTTTTAAAGTAAATACGACTGTATTAAATACTTTCAGAAACAGAATATTTTGAGATGCATGCCAAAAGGTTTACTTCACAAAAAGAAAGCTAAGATATAGTTAATAATACTAAAATATCCATAAATTTGATGCTCAGGCAATGTATTGATTTCTTTCTTATCAAGACAAACAAAAACATGTTTTTTTATTTACTGTAAATTAAACATTTGCATACATAATTTCTACTGAAGCTTTAAGTAAGCCATATAAACTGTTATAGTTTTATAAGGTATCGTATTTTTAGCACTTTTTTAAATTGAACGTATTTTTATTAATTTTTCTCTCTTGTATTATATCTTTTCGGTGCTGGTTCACTGTGGTCATATAGAGTTATACATGGAAGTCTTGCCGAAATTATGTTACAAAATACACGTGTTTAACGGAATTGTTCGTTTCTATTATATTTATAAACCGAAAGAGCACCTTGGTGAAGAAACAAAGTATAAATACAGGCACGCAAGCGATGGCTGAATAGAACAATTTAATGGATTGTATGAATAAACATAAACTTATACTTGGTGACCCATCGTTAGGCAAATGTTGGATAGTATCTAGAAAGTTTCATGAAAATCAGATTGGATTTTCAAATCCTAATGGTTTCTAAAATATGTTCTAGAACTTTACCGTGATAAGATAGCGTAATACATCGAAGACAATATATTAATAAAAAAAAAGAAGATGATTTGAAGTTAAAAGGCATCATCGTTAAGTTTTTGTACGGACAGGATTCACATTTTAGAAACTATCTCACCCGTTCAGTATGAAAATTGACATTACACACTGTGTATATTTAATTTATACATACCGTATCAATTCAATCGGTCGATGTAAACAAAAAGTTTATTTCATACGCAAACATTACGTAAAAGCTGTCATAATACTCATAACACTCGCTATGTTTAATGTTCGACACGATGTCGTAACTGTCATTTTAATCTGATTTAAAGGGTATACGAAATACCTGTTTCACAACGTGTCAATTATAACGGCAGAGACGTATACCGAGTACGAGGGGCAACAGCTTAATGCTGTTTCAAACTCTGCATTTTACGATTCTGTGTATTTGATAAATCATGTCTTTAAGGATGATGCGCTATTCAGTCGCGTGGTGAAGTATGGATTGATGGTTGATCTCTGTGTCGCTAATATTATAAGTGCTTGCACAGACGCAAAAATGGTGAAACCATCGAATTATAACGTACGATGTATTTTATCTGTATCGTAAATTTAATGTAAATACGCAGGAAAGAAATTGTAGGTATTTTGTGTAAATGCAATTGTAAATATATTATTCAAGCGATAGCGTAATCGCTTATTAACGACATTGTCATTCCGACAGCGGCGTGCACAAAACTATTGTTTGTGATCTCGTAGTAATCAATAATCATGTAATATATTAATGTATCAATAGTGTATCCATGTATGGAAATGTGTCTGTTTTTTAAGTTGCCGTCACACAACAATATACATAAAATTTACATTAATCATTAGAAACGTTTCTTTTCATCTATCGAATCATCGCGTACATTTCATCCGACCGCTCGTTTCTTTGCCTCGAATTTCTTACATGCTTGAAATTTTGTATTTTAAAAGAAAAAAACGCGAACAGTTAATGTTCAAAATTTAGTTAAGTATTCCTTATACCAACAGGAAACGCCTCTGGGTATATTCACAGAGGAGAAACCGAACAATGATCGTTGCTAATAAGATTCTATCCATTGTTACACAGAGACACAAGTACCGGCTGGTACTCATCTATAGGTCAGCAATGCGTGTGCGGTCAGTCGGTCGGTCGGTCGGCCGGCCGGTTGACTGTCAACTGATTCACCCATTTACAATGTTCGTACGTCTGGTTGCACGTATGTATGTGCAGTCATTGTCCTGAGTAATTAGGATAAAAGTGTACTACGCAATTAAAGCTTCGTGTGAAATAAACAAGTGAACAGTACTACAAAGCATTACATAGTTCCCGATCTTAATGGTACTCGAATAGTGTAACGACTTAAATTGTGACGTACAAGGACTTTTAACAATTAATTTGTTGATGTCGATTCAACGCAGACTTTTTATAAACGTTATTTAAAAATGCTAAAAATTAGAGGCTTTAATTTTTAAAATATTTATTGTTACCCTTTAAAATATATATATATATGTATAAAATATATAATTCTCTGATGAAACGCTCGTAAGTACGACAAACATTATTTACCGAAAAAGAGTAGAAGATCAAAGATTAATATTAAAAACATCTATTGCATTTAACGAATTAAAGTACGAATTTCGTAAGTGAAATTGTGAAGTATAACGATAATGGAAACATTCGATTCAAGGTAGTCGCATACGAATCTATCAAGACCAAAGAATTCATTGAATTGTCTAGAATTGTTCTACGCGTTAGTCTCCCACGTCTATTAAATTCAGCCGTTCCGTGAACCACACAACGTTCGCCTGCACGGTAGGTAGTAGGTACACGGAAAAATGTTAAAGACGCATGTTACCGCAACATTGTACGTCCGACAAGTCGCACGCATACACGCGACGACATGTGGTTATCGGGAAGGAAAAGAACAACGAATAGGAGCACCACCGCGAGTCCACATCTACAGGAGTCGTGGTCGTGGTCGTCAGAAGTGTGGTTCGAACGAGAAGAGATATCCTCCGGTTCGTGAGAGACCTATATAACTGTACTGTGTGTCTGGGTCAGGGGGCGGGCCGCCACGTTTATAGTATACTCTCTATATCGGACAGGTGTACCCCATTCCGACTCCACGAGTTCTCGCGTGCACCATCGGGCGACAGCCAGGCTGCAACGTGTCTTTCTAGCTGCCTTGACAGATATCGTGGCGCATCGCGGTAAACACGAAGAGATCAGTCGCACGGGGAGCCTTCGAGGACACTTAACGAGTCGTTTGGAAGAGCACGAATCAGCAGCAACTGGCTTTGGCAAACGTCTCTCGGGTCCTACCTTCTCGCGCCGTTCGCCGGTTTCGTCCTCGTTTTCGCCACTGAAATCGGTCGAGATCAATTGTCTGTGCTTTAGAGAGGCTCCGACCGCGCGGGTACGCGGAGATTTCGCGGCACATGGTGCTTCAATCAGTGCGGTGCATTGCTCGAACCCTCCTTTTCTTTCTCATCGCACATCTTTGACACGGAATCTGGAAAAGAGAAGTCAGAAGTTCATCTGCGTTTTCACGTCTACTTTCCGATTGGATAAACGTAAGATATTTTTAAGCTGTACGTACCGTGCGTAATGCCGATAAATCGCTTGTAAATAATGCCTTGCAGAAATTTGATAGCTTGATGTTTACCTAGGGCTAATCGATGGAGATTGCTACGGAAAGTAGAAAGTAATTAGATTTTTTAACCATGACTTTATATAAACAATTACGTGCGAGGTCTTCTAGACGTATTTATCGTAGGACACCACGAATTAACGAATAATTACCACGTGTTAGGATGAAATCCAATTATTGGTTGATAATGACAAGAGGAATTGAAAATCGGAGAAATTATACGGTATGCACCGCGTTATAGTTAACCACGTGGTAAGCGCTTTCGTTCTATCGGACGTGCGCACATGTGCGGCTACAGTTGACAGCTGTTAGACGATCAAGAATTATTACCTCATGAAATCAGTAAAGAAATCGGTGAAGCGAAATAATTTCAGTTGATTTTTTGTTATTGACAATCATAAAACTTTTCCATAAAAGAGTGAATATAACATCGATTAGATACATATTTTCAGTTAAACGAAGCTCGTATAAATTATTAATGATGACATTCCAGCTAAGCTTATTACTAAAGATATGTCGGTTTAAGTATAATTAGCATATGCAAGGAATGATTAGTATGATCGTGTTAAGATAATTAGATCGCGAATGACGATAGTCGTAAAATTTAACGCACGCAGGAAAGGAAAAGGTAGATGTACGTACGATCAAATAGTAATACGACGCACGCCTTACCAGGAAAATGCATCGAGTTGCCATCAAGTTGTCAGTTTGCTCTATTACGTTCGATTACCATATAATCACTAGATTATAGACGATAGGGTAATGTGTATATATTATGTGGCTGCATTTCATAAACACATCATCAACGATACTAGCAAGTATCTTCACTTTTCCATTTATTGCATACGATTATGAGCTTTTATCTATCAATTAGTTATCCTGTTTTTTCAATTTGACATTGATTCTAAAAATCGATATTGGTTTACATGCCGACAGACTGAACTAACGAGACAAAATTGATTTAAAGTGAAAAAGTGAGAGAAAAGTAGATAATGAGCCATTAAATTCTTATATTTGAATTCGACGATGAAAGAGCGAACTCTTTTATTTCTGCTATACTTTAAACGACAGAAACGATTCGCATAGTCTTCGTTATTCTGATAGTGTAGTAATCGAGAAGAAAGGAGAACGAGAATATATTTCAACTCTTTTTCCATATGGGTCACTATTAGCTACGCACTTATTATGCGAATGTCTGACTTTGGAATTACCACACCGCTGAAACCGTTATATGTATTTGGCACCATGCCACATCTTCAGCGTGCTCGATTCATGGTTAGCATGGAACAACGGACGTGTAAACAGCCGCCGGTGATTTTTATTTAAACATGGCCTCGTAGTGAAAGAAAGAACAGGTGTCGTGGTCTATCATGGCACGAATCGTAAAGCAGAATAATAATTAATGTATGTCAGTAATAAATAAGCGCTTGTGACTTCATCGCGTTAACGGAATTCGGCGTAGATCGCGATTTCTCAAAGGAACGAATAAATTATATACTGCCGTGCGCAAAACTTTAATGTTGCACGCTACGAACAGGAAGAAACACTACTTCTATCGCGGCTGCATTATGTTTCGTCATCGCATAAGTGGGAGAAAAGTATTTTTTTAAAATTCTCTGTATCGTGACCGTCAAGAATTATCGAATATTAAATAGGTTTGAATCGCGTTAAACGAACTTTCGTACAGAGATCAATAAGAATTTCGAGTTCGTCACCTTTAAGAAGTTTTCAGCTCACTATCATCGAAGTGGCACATTAACGACCACTCAAATCTGAAATTGGTGATTCGTTGCATGTATCGTCTATTGTCCGACTTGAAATAGGACAGAAATCTATTGCCAAGGACGATTTTAGCATCGAATCCACGTAAGTGGATTCGGTACGCTGATAGGTGAAAACCTACTTGCCTACATTCATCGGTAGTTTTCTGTGTATCTGGAATTCATCACACGATTATGGTCGATTTACGGTCATTTTGTTTTGGAAATCTTAATTTTTTTTCATCTTTGTATGTTTAGAAAACGTAGATACTCGCCATTAACCAGTCACAGGAAACGTCTGTAAGGTCGAATAATTATTGCGGAAGGAAGACATATATTTCTCGAATACATAATACATTACCTTTATTTAAATAAGGTTCGTCTTCCTCTTTCGATACTTTTACACGTATGAAGGAGCACAGTAAAGTCGTAGACACGATCACGATCGTTTCGATAGTGAAATCAGCTTACGTTTCTTCTCAGTTGTTATTTCTCAGTCATGGCAAAGAGAATCGATGATCGTTGGCTAAGATAACGTGCAAAATGATTTATGATTTTTTCTGAAACTCGGCGCGGCTTTGACGAATTTGTTTTATACCTATAGTTATCGATCATGCCAGTCTGGTATCGCGGACTACAACGAGGTAACGGAGCGAAAACCCGGACATTCGACAGGAATTTGGGACAGGTGGCCTAGTGGTCGCATGAAGTGAGCGCGTCTGATAATTGACGATTAAACACGAGCGAGGTGTCCAATGATGGACCGGTTCGTCCATTTAATGTTCAATATTTTCTACTAACAATTCTTCGTATCACCTTACTTGTACATCGATTCAGATCGCCGTGAAATTATCGCAACTGAGAGCTTTATACGGCGCATATCATAATTTCTCCGTTTCTCAATCACGAATTGTATTTAATTTCGTTAACTTGGACAATTTCGATGACCCATTTATCTCGATCGTAAAAGCAAAGCTATAATCTTCGATTGACCATTATTATTTTAGATATGTGTACATTAGTAAATATTTTATATGTTAATAACTCTAGGCGTGACAATTTTTTATAAGAGATTGAATTTATTTAGAGAAGAACAATTATTTTTTCAGCGGTACGGTTAGAATACTTCACCGTGGACGCTAACACGGTATGCGGTGGCGAATCTTCATTTTAGCCTGTCTCCTACTAAAGGGGGTAAGTAAATACGATTCTCCCTTTCATTTTTAAAATAACTACCGTTTGAACGTCTACATTTGCTTCTAAATCTTTTAATATTTCTATACTTTCATTGGAATTCTAAAGGTATCGTCGTTTATTAAAATTTCTGTCACGAGAAAAATTCCAATATGAGATATAGGGAACATTTTGTGATCTTGAAAATGTAACTCGGAATAAAATCTCTACCAGTTTTAAGAGACTTTTTTGCGTGAAATAATTCAACGTTCGATAAACGGGACTGAAAGTCGGGGAAAAACATATGTGAAACAATGAATCAGTGGTCAAAACCGACCGGAGGTAAGAAAAACACGCGGCATTATTACAAAGGGGGTAGGTCGGTATGTCTGCGTGGGTAATTACTACATTATAACCCAGATATCGCGGTGGGTACATAGCCTGCGATGCCGTTACCCAGTGCTCTGACCCAGAGCTAAGGGCGACTCGAGACCCGGTCGATGTCTTGAAATGGTGCGCGGCGTTCCGATCCGGCTCATCCACGTCTACTACGAAGTAACGTTTTATCGTCGGACCTTCACCACGAATCGGTCTTACAAGATAGCGCGCAAAAATCGCACACGAAACGACCGGTTTCGTGATCTTACCTTCCCACCCTGCATTCTTGGGGACCGACACGATTTCAATTCGTTGCTTACTTTTTTCCCATCGCTACTCGGACAACGTTCATTCTTCCAGACCACGGGAACATCTTAAATATTTTTCGCGTCATCAATTGAAATTAATGACCAGAGATGCGCCAGATTATTATGGCTGCCAGATATACATGGAACGATACTACGAAAGTGGACATTTTACTTTAAACTGTATCGCGATGATTTAACGTGTTCATTGGTAAATCGAGATTCGAAGCTTCTTTTCCACGCTTTTGTCTGTTCGTTCTAATTCTGTAACGCACTGCTTTTTCTATCAGTTACGAAGTCGATTCCAATTTGCGATTAATTTGTGATAATATTATAAATAATGTGATCAATTCGTAATTAATGTAAGTAATGTGTCGTAGGTGGATATATAGTGTCAATATATTTATATTATTATATATTCATATATTCATGCGTATCCTTATTGAATGGGACTTAGATAGTAGAATATTGTCCCGATTATGCATACTGTAGTTAGCAAGTTACCCGACGTGCAATTGTCTGTTTTATTACTTAACGTGTATAACGTGTATAATCATATATCGAACAAGATTTTTCGCGACCATATTTCGAAGGAAGCTGATCACTTTTTTATTAATATCGTACAAAAATAAAAGATACGGAATTTAACCACGTTTACTTCTCAAGCCTTGGTTTGCATTCTTTCAATGATACCTTACAACTAAAATATCGGAGAACGATATTAGGCAGTATATAATGGAGCGTGATAGTTCCTGTGTACAGGCTAAGTCAAGTGAATGAAGCGCAGTTAGAATGAATGAAATACCTTTGTAAGACTACAAGAGAAACTCTCAGAGGTGGGAGATCGCTCGGTGTAGAGGATAATCATCAACCTTCGTGATTCCTATAATTTTCATTTTTTGTCAAACCTTCTTCTTATTGGTATTAATCAGACTTCGAATAATAGAGAATTAATTACGTCGCTATTATTACGAGTAAAAGCGTAGGCTATGTTATCGCGTATCGTTATTACGATCTCTAATGAAACAGCTTGTTAGCGATGTAATATTGAGAAGCTTGTCGAATTGAAAATGAGAACAGCGCGATATGCAAACACCATCCAAGTCGTTTCAGCTGAAGGGCGGTCACCGTGTTTTCCGGTTGAACGCGCATCGTCGTGGTCGAAACTCATCATGGGTTCATTCACGATTGACCCAGTAAGCTTTCGTCGAATTATGGGACGCGTTGGCCGGATAGTCACACCGAGATAAGCAGATGTCGGAATCGGAGGACGGTAGAAGCGGAAAACTGAACGTGTATCCGAAGTGCTGAGCTGGCCGATTGACCTGCGGCTAAAGACACGGGTGGTCCGTTATGCCCCAGGGTCACGCGTGAGGCAATCAGCCACTACACTGGTGTACGAGCCCGATGCTCCTATTTCATCGTTTGGTTGCCCCTCCTCGACCCTCCGAACCCGTCATTCGTCGAACAGTCAGAACGGGTTTGTTGATCGGAGGCTGTTGTCTCCTGTATTGGCCATCAGGAATGCACACGGCAGGAGATAGCTCTCTGAGCGAATCTTCGGATTGTGACAAGCGGCTGAGGATGAAAAATGCATCTACCTTTGCAGAAGTCGACGATTTTTGTCTTATTATTTTTATCGCCTTATTTCTTATAATTTCAATTTACCGTACAAGAAACAAGTGAAATATTCACTATTTGATGTTCAAGTTACATTTATATGCATATAGTGGCTACAATAAAAATTTGATACTATGAAAATGAAATGTAGGTTCACTATATATTATCTGATAAACAATTTTTACCATCAGAAGATTCAAGCAATAATAATTCATGCGAGACGAAATATCACAAACAAAGTTAAACTACATCTATTACGTATATACCATTCGTTCGCATGTTGAAGAATAATTCTTTTGTCAGGATCGTGCAAAGTAAATTCGTGCATCGTTGCACGATAATTTAGGTGAATGTATACGTATAGGTATTCGCTGATTGCACTTGGGAGCTGATCCGGTATAAAGGTGGCCCGTTGCTGAAGAACTTGCACGTGTGTAAATTATGTAGTCCGACAACGTCAATCTACTTTCACGCTTTCTCGTCGTTTATCCCTTTCCTCTCAATGGACGTTCTATAAAATACTTCACTGCCTACTTTGCATAGAAACACGTTTACACTGATGCATTTCATTGGTGTGTTCGCAGCTGGCTCGAACGGAGGATGTCGAGGTAGTCGAGGCAATTCCCGGAGAGGACAGTCGCAACGATAATTCAGCCTTGAATCGTCAAGACAACGACATAAATACCTCGGACCAATTGGCGTTAGAATCGTTAGGCGAGAAGGATGCCGGTGGTAATCATTATAAACCGGGTGGTCTCCGAGGTCATCCCCTCCCTCTTCCGCCAAGTCGAGGTGGCCTGGGACTGCCACATCCAAGACCACACCATAACGTGGCGTATCATGGTCCTCCGCCACCCTTGCCGCCATCGAAAGCGTCATCGGAGGCCATTGACAAGATCTACACAACGGGTGGTGGCATTAGCACAGCGGTAGGTGCAGAACCCTGGCCAGCACCCACGCCAGATATGCCGAAGATCATTTCGTTAGACGTGAAGTGCGAGAAAAATCTAATGAAAGTTTACCTCGGCTTTGATAAGCCGTTCTACGGTATAGTCTTTAGCAAAGGCCACTACAGTAACGTTAATTGTGTGCACTTACCAGCAGGCTTAGGGCGCACTTCGGTCAACTTCGAGATTAGTATTCACGCGTGTGGCACAGCTGGCAATACAGAGAATGGTTTATACGGGTACGGCGCTGAATCCGGGTCAGGAACGTACTTTGAAAACATTATCGTGGTGCAATACGATCCGCAAGTTCAGGAAGTTTGGGATCAGGCGCGAAAGCTGCGATGCACTTGGCACGACTTGTACGAGAAATCTGTTACGTTCCGTCCGTTCCCTGTCGACATGTTGGACGTGGTGCGCGCCGACTTCGCTGGCGATAACGTTGGTTGCTGGATGCAAATACAGGTCGGGAAGGGTCCATGGGCGTCCGAGGTCTCGGGTCTGGTTAAAATTGGTCAGACGATGACGATGGTACTCGCGATAAAAGACGACGATTCGAAATTCGATATGCTTGTGAGAAACTGCATGGCACACGACGGAAAGCGAGCGCCGATTCAACTGGTCGATCAGAGAGGTTGCATTACTAGACCGAAGCTTATGTCGCGGTTCACTAAGATTAAGAACTTCGGCGCGTCCGCGTCGGTTCTCTCCTACGCTCATTTCCAGGCGTTCAAATTCCCCGACTCGATGGAAGTGCATTTTCAGTGCACCATACAGATATGTCGATATCAATGTCCAGAGCAGTGCTCCGAGTCTCCTTTGTTGCTGGAGTCTCAAGGCCTTTTGGAGAATCATCATCCTCCATCTAATGGACATCCTGACTCTGGCTACGGTCTTCCGCCCCCTATTCCGCTTCCTTTGGAAGCGTATTTGCAGGCGGCTGCGGGACGTCCTCGAGACGAAAGACGAAGAAAATCTCGAGAAATAATGCCGAGTCCTCAGAAGGCGGTCGGAGTCAATCGTATAATACGAGTTGTTTCTACAGGTGACCTGACGTTTTCCATCGATGAGTCGAGCAATGGAGAATCGAGCGGATCGACGATGATCTTCCCTGTACGGAACGAGAACACCGCGAACGCGGCTATGATTTGCATGACTACCCCAGGTTTCGTCGTTACTCTCATAGTACTCCTTGCCGTGTTATTATTCTCGTGTATACTTTCCACCTACCTCTGTCTACGCCTAAGACCGTTCTCAGGAAAAGCTAGGAAGGCTGCGACGTACTATAACGAAGAACAAAGCACACCTAAAAAGTCAACCAGGACGTGTTTTTACTCATAGGTACAAGCGGTCATAGCATTGTGAAACATGTACATTGTGAAACGTTATGCTGTCGATCGGCTTTACTTTTGCGTAGAGAAGCTTCGTATCAAGCGGGTTTCTTCCTAGAGACTGGTTTGACGATTTTCATAGTGTTAAATTATTTATTGAAGCAGGTATAAAGCTAGATACGCATATTATTTAATATTTCGCTACGGGATTGCTCAACAAATCGGTTGCCGGATCTTTTATACCGCAAAGTGTACAATTTCGTTCTGGTGACTTACTTGTTAGTTGTTATTTCATATTTATTCCCAGACCGATCAAGATTTATGTTTAATATATTGAATGTCGCGCAAACCGGTCCTCTTGGTCGCGCCATTACACGTATCGTAGAGGCTACAGAATGTCGCAAGCACAATTCTGTACATCAACACGTATCAGACAGAGTATTGTTTGTATTAATATAATTAATAGGATGCTCTCTGCTACGTGTACAGTGTCCGTTCGATCAGAACGGTCAACTAATATGGATTTGTGCTTCGTCATGACGAAACTTACGCTCAAGCCCTTGCTGGCGACTGTGTATAGACACTCCGAAAATTTAGTCAAAGATAATCAAACATTTTGCCCTTGCGACTTCTTCGTTACAACCATTTCGGGACCGTGGTATCTGGGTATTTTCTTTTTTAATTAATCGTTACCCGTTACATACGTATTGACAATATGTAACTTGATGCAACTAAGGCTGAAATATTACGCAAAAATAGTCCAAAAAATGTTTGTTTTTTTAACATTGTTGACGATATTATTGTTTTAATATTATTTATTTATTAGATAATAACGTTTCAAATGTTTGCGGCTTTATATGCTGTATCTTGTGTATTTGTAACGGTGTAAGAGCCAGTCACTATCATGAAACTATTAAAAAATCTGCTATCTCGAGTTGAATAATTCTATGTATAAGTTAACAATAAATACGAAACGTTTCGCTTCAGTGAAGCGAACACTTTTATACGTTAGTTTATATATGCACGCGTTGCCATGTAACGAAGTTTCTTCTTCTAACTAAATAGAGTATGTATCTTTATTTAAAACATCGTATTAGCAATTACAGTAAAACGTCGATTATTTTCCAGCAAAAGATTTTGCGTATAATCGGCCTAACAGAATTAACATTCGAAACTTTCCGTGATAGAATAGAGAATAAAATAATGTTTAATGATATACACTTGCGTGTATTGTATGAAAGAACACGTAGTACTGAAGTGTAAGAAACGAATTAGATATAGCTAAATTCACTATATAAAAAGATATTAACTGTTCACAGGTTTACATCCTGAATCATCATTGTCTATATTTCTCTTAAAATATCGGTTTAATCGATGATGAGTCATTCTAATTCCATTTTAGATTGTTATCGTAATCGCTGCATGTTTCGTTTAAAAGTAAAATATAGACGTGTGTTTCGAGAATAGACGTGAGCAACGTCGATATGCAACTCAGAATGTTACAGATAGATGATATATTCTTGATTTTGGTGATGATTATCGGTCTGTGGGACAATCGGCGTTTGTGATAATCGGCGTTTCACCGTAAAGAAATTGAAACCGATGTGTGGAAAATCATAGACAATAAACAACGATCAATCTCGCGTTACTATATCTATCGATCTGTCGTATACGATAAATGGAGTTGGATAATTTTTTACGCTAATTACACAAGTGAAAGAAAATGATACAAAGCGTTAAGATCAAGTGTATAAAGGAACAGTCAGTAGCTTGTAATAGCATACAAAAGATTACAATTTAATACTTAATATTAATGCATATAAGCATATAGATATTAAAATGTTTATAAATTATTTTTCATCGATGAAATAATGTATTTTTTACAAGAATATTAGTATTTTAACTTTTGTATGTGAGTAAATATATAATTGTATTTACCATCCCTTTTTACGTGAATATTCTCACCTGACTAGCGAATATATGGGAAATCGACGTCGTTTGTGTTCCAATGTAAATCTTAAATTACTTTTCCCTTGAAAGGTAAAAAGACACAGGAAGAGAGTAATCGTTGGTTCTGTGGAAATAGATCAAGGTCCTGTAAATACATTTATTGGCATTATCATTGATTTATGTTAAATAAAACACAACCTATCGATTAACAATCGACTTAATTCTTTGTTCCTTTCGCTCGAAGTAGCGTGGTAGTTGTCCAGCATCGCACATAGTTGCACACATAATTGGTGGTTGTTCTTACTTCCTTTAATAATTTTTGTATTCTCCAAGAATATGAGAATATTCTTTCCTTCTTTTTTTTTTACACGTGTATACATATGCTTAAAATAATCTAACATAACATAATTATTCTGGCGACTTGCAAAACGTTTGGATGTATAAGTATATAAAATGTAATTATCCAAACACCGCATCATTAATTAATCTGTTCTTAGAGAAAGAGGAAAAAGACAAGTATTTTCATTTTTTATTACAAAGACAGAAGTAAAAATGTAATACGTAAAAGGACGTATAAAAGGGATTACGAGGAAATCTTGCTTTCCTATACAGAAAGCTTTTCCCTTCTGCTTTCGTACTTGCACGACTACTTTTAAAGCGGAAAGCCCTTTTTACGATAGAACCTTCCAAATATACGCTTCTTATTTATATGTATAATTACGTATATATACTTGGTATTTCAAGTTCAGTGAAAAAATCTTATTCATGGTATTAAATGTCTTCGTGAACATTCTAAATGTGCGTTGCGTTTCAAAGATTTTTAAATAACCTCGCCTACTATGTAGTCACCTATTTAAAAAACCTGAGAAGGCAATCGATTTTCATGGAATTTTCAACCTTCAGTTGACACTAACAAAAGAAGGATCGAAAATAAGTAGAAAATGTCATGATGTAATATATATATATTTCTCAATCTAAAATTAAATCGATTCTTTTAACGTCTAATATGTGCTTTATTAAGGATGTCAACGAAAGGCTCAACATATCGAGGCATCCACTAAACTATGTCGAATCTTCGTATTAATCTAACGTAATAATATAAATATTTAAAAACAGAAGAAAATTTGAGCTTAGTAGTAGCATCTTTCAATTTTCCTGAAAATATTCACGATATCGTTTCTATTCTCAGTTAGCTGTTATTCTCAGCCTCTTCAGGGCTAACTCTAGAGGTGCTGTCATTTCCAAGTTTCCCAAGAGTTTTGATAATCCAATGCATGTCATTCAATATGCAATCACGTCTTGCGTACAATGTTCAAAACTAATAACTATTCGAAAAGCTGGATAATTATTAGGTTTTATTAGTTTATGTAATTCGGTGTATTCAATATTAATTTTATATTGTGTGTAAGGCAACGTAATAACTTTCTCCTAAGGATATCGATGCATCGTTTCAATTATTTCAATATCTATTACTTTAATATTTAATAAGTGCAATGTAATTAAATCAAATGATACGAGGTATCGAAAACTCTGACATACCTACATTATCGATAATGAGCAAAGGTTCGTGTATAAAAAGGGGACCATGAGAAGGAAGAGAATACATATATCTAACAAGTAGAATTCTTATTTGCCAAATGCTAATATAAAACATTTTAATTCTATATTTTATACAAATGTAATTTAAATGTTATTTGATATAAAGATACAAATAGAAAGTAATCTTTTTCTGAAAAAATATATGTATATAAATTTTATATAACATCATCGTTAATCGTAGTATATATGAATGTATATAAATTATTCAAAGGCAGATTAATATTAAATTTTTGTAAAAAATATTTTCCTTTTATGTACAATATTTATTATTATTTGTCAATAATAAATATCAAAATGTCAATTTCTAAGAGAAATATTTTAAATAAAAATATAAAGACTACGTATAGTTTACAAAATTGTATATATTCAATAGTAATTCCTACATTGTTGTAGCGTACTAATTTTTATTATATCGAACGCGGTTCGATTTCTATTATAATTAACAAATATAATTATCAGCACCTCTAGTGAATTCATCATTAAATAGATAACAGACGCGCAATGCTACAAGGCATATTACGACTTACGATAGAACAATAAATCAGTTTAATTGCATTAGTTCGTACTCTACAGACTCAGAGAAAATACTAATACGCACCTTTTCGTTAATGAATTACCTAAGGAAAAAATACGCGGCGAAAGCATTTTCCCTATCGTCTTTGACCCGATTAACGAAACATCGAATAAAGAAAATAAAACATTTCTACTAATATCATTCGTAATATTTAAAATGAAATATCATTTTTACAATATTCACAGCGAATAGCTGTCACATTGTCCTCTTGATGGAAATCCCCTTTGCGAATTGTAAATATTCGTCAATAGATCAAATATTATCCTGCGTGATTATGCTTTTTACTTACCCAATACCAATAATTGCCTTTCGACAATGATCATCTAGCAATGCTTTCGTTTATGAGTTCGTGAGAAAAGAAAAAGGAGAATATCGTTCTCATGGAAATCTATGAAAGAATTTCCGTCACAGAATCCTCCCTCGAAGGAAATACGATCGTCTCGAAATCATTCGCAAAAAGAACCTGTCGCACGTGATTTGACGCACTTAAAATACTTTGTACAGCGTATTATTGTACATTGTCTTTCGTGGAGCGTACACGGCCGCGTCCCACTAGCGACACAAAAGTCGCGAATCGTCAACCTCTCTCGACCGAAGGACTTGTGGCGACTGGATTCGTTTGTTTTTGTTGAATTTGTTCCAGATGAGCTGGTCTCGTCGTGCAGCGTACGCGCAGCAATCCGTAAGGTAGCCAGCCGTTCGTCGAGTGAACCGCTCTATTGTTCTTTCTGCTGTCGACTGCCTCGCGTTGCGCTTGCAATCGATGCAGCATCGCGCCGGCGACAAGCGCGGAAATGACTGCAGAAAGCGCCACGACGATAAACAGCGCGCTGAAACCGGGCATCGGCAGGCAGATACCATAAACTACTTCCTCGCGTATTCTACCTTGAAAGACCGTTACTGCTTCTGCGTGTGTGTCCGGGCTAAAGGCTAGATCGGCTTCGGAGATCACCTCGTACAAACCACTGACGCCGACATCGGCGCTGCGGATTTTCCTATCGGATACCACGACCGATCTCTTTCGTCTGCCATTCGCAGACGAAAGAGGTACCACGGGTATCGCGCTGCTGTCACCCTCGAGATTCCGAGGCCCGTGCGGGAATTGGTCTTGATCACTCTCGTATCGTGTCATTCGTGGAGGATCCTGCAAACGAAGAACCCTAAGTGTGAACGATATGCCAGTGGAGAATGTATAAGCGTATCAAGAATCTCCTAGACAGAAAAGAAACTTATCCACACATTTGTCGATTTATTTTCTTTTCGTTCTTTTCTGTTAGAAATATATCGAAATGTGAATACACAACGCAAAGTAGAACTGTGCTTATCCGCATCTCGTTTATATAGGAAAATTAACGCCGATCCTCTATTATCCAAACTACGGTCGAGTGTAATCTCGTAATACGTACACACACCTATTCCTATAGCGAATACAAATATCGATATACGAAAACATCTGTTTTTATCCAAAATACATTTTATGTGACAACAAAGGAACAATTTAGATCCTAGCACTTAAATTCCAACACTGAAATTAATAAGAAGAGCTGAAAAAGAGAGTTCACTATCTAGAAAATCTATACGTATTATCTTTGTTTCCTAATCTATTCGGATAAACGTGGCTCTACCGAAGGTTTCCGAAGACTGCATCTTAGAATCTCATTTATCTAACAAGAACGAAATATACTTACTATGAATGGTCTTGAAAGATCAGCGTCATCCAAATGAACTTCCTCGTTTGGTGTCTCGACTACCGGCGCTGGTAGCCGGTTGCTTGTCTGCGCTTGTGCTTTCGGAACTGATTTCTCGACCCCCAAGAAATGACCTCCTATCGAGGTCATCTCATCACCATCTTGAATAATGTCGTCGTAAAGGGAGCCATCACCTTGCTCGGTTCCACCACCTACGTTTTCGTTACTCTTGTCGGCACTGTTGTCCTCGTCGTTGTGAACGGTGGGCGGTACTGTGGTTTGCGGGTATTGCGGTCGTATCTGATCCTTGCGCTCTTGAATGTAGTGGCCAACGGATCCACTGAGCTGACAGTGATCCAAACAGCCGTGACGACAGATCTCAACCTTGACATTGATCGAAACAACTTATTGCTTTGATGTTTCTCTTAGTCATCGTTTCATTTTTTTTCTGTCTTTCTAAGTACAAATTTGCATAATGAGTAGCCAAATCATTTAACGTTCATTGCCGTTTACAGAGTAAATTCATTAAGCCGTTCGTAAGCTGTTTAATTGTAAATATTTGCTCTTTACTTTGACGAACACCTCTCCAAGTTAACAGAAGGTGCGCCAAAGCACCTTAACCGCGAGTAATAATATTTTCAGTTGTCGGTAATCCTGTTTTCGATCGTAAGCTGTTTTATCCGCTGTATATTACCCAACATCGTTTACCTTGCACTTGATGTGCACGCTCAACGCGTCCGGGAACTTGAACGCGTGGAAGAAGGCGTAAGTGATGACCGTCGCCCGATCGTCGGAACCCCGTGCTTTCAAGAATCGGCTGATCATCTTCGGCCTCAGCACGCATCCGAACTCGTCGCTCAGCTGTATCGTATGTCCACCGCCGTCCGAGGCCACGCACGACTTGACGCGCATGTCGAATTCTCCTGTGTCGAATTAATTACGAAAAGGGCATTAACGAATACATATCCGTTTCCAAGTATCACCCGAGGATTATGAAGCTTTCGAGAGCTATTAGAAACTTTCGGGCGTGAGCCATGTTCAACGGAAAGAGATTACCGACGTTTCGTCAGCATTACACTTAGCTTTATCAGCATGTACTGCTACTCGGTATCCTTCGAATCCTAACGTATAGACCGCAGATTTTTATTTGTGGAAACTTGAAAAGTGCAGAAATACACAAAATGTATATATAACACGAAAAGATATATAAAATATTCAAGATATACTACTTTTTATAATACTTGGTGCGTAAAACAATTTTCTACCGAGGTTGTGCTTTTTTCATTATGTTCTCAAAAATATGAATTTGCATGAAAATCCGCAATCTACCGACGAAGCTAGCTGCGATGTTGGCGAAACGTCGACAATTTCTTCCTGTTGGAGGCGGCTCACGCCTGCAAGCCTCTAACAATGTTAAACGCAATAACCCAGCTTGCGAAAGCATCAACGCTCTTATAGGTTTCGAAAGGTTTCGTAAAGTTGGATGGTTCGTTGCCACGTTACCTCGATAATCGTTTATAGCGACGACTAGGGTAAGAGTAGAGCCGAGCGGTACTATTCCGGAAACCGGAGGTGCCCATGGTCCCTTGCCATGTTGAATTTCCATCCAACAATCCACGTTGTCGCCTGCAATACCGATAGAATGGTACACTTGTATTTGCGCTTTAGTTTGGAGGCAGTCTGTTGCCCGTTCTCTAGGCACAACGCGTCGGGTGCGATTTATACGTGTTGCATAAAGTGAAGTTAAGTGGCGGGGCTGCGGTCCTACCTGTGGTTAACCGCTGCTACACGAGTTACCGTACGCGATGCGACCATTTGTACCTCGTATTAAACACTTTGCACAGAAGGATCATCGTTTTACCCATTAATTATATATCCGTAGTCTTTCGTATAGTAAGCTTGATCAATGCAAATCGCTGGTATTTGTCGATCGAAGTCCAAATGTATTAAAATTTAAAATATTAATCGTTCAAGGGCTGCTGTGACGAGACTTACTACGTTAAACGAGGATTAAGAGATACGAAGATCGTTAAGCGATGTCGATGTGGAAAATGTACATGTTGTTTGAATGTGTGTAGAATAGCAAATTATACCTCTGAAGTCTAACTGTATTACGTCGAGATCTGCGATAACCATTGGCGGTTTCGAAGCAGTCTTTTCGTAATCGTTGAACCATTCGCATCGCAGTCGTTTGGCCTCGTCCCAGACTTCGAGCAGATCTTTGTCGTACTGAACGACGACAGTGTTCTCATAGAACTGTCCATGCATATCCGGTTTGGTACCGCATCTGCGATCAGACGAACAAAATCTAGACTGAATATCAATTTACGAACTTATTAATCGCTGAAACGTTGCGGATAAACTATTTTACTGTTACTATTTTCATTGTTAAAACGTAGGAGATAATATTTAACGCCTCTATTTTTCGTATCTTTGCGTTAAACAATATTCGTCAATAACCTTTAGAAGCTACTGAAATACGCGCGAAACCCCATTAGAATCGATGAATAGCCTGTCAAATAACTTTTAGTTAAACCCAATCGCTTATCCAATTATCCTTTATCGTAGTTTGCGAGCCGGTTCGTGCCAGACGCCTCATAAGTTCCAGTTAGAGTCATAAGTTAACAATCCTCTATGGAGCTCGCGGTAAATCGAAACGGTATAATCGGTCTCGAGCATTAACGTTTCCACGCGCCTTAAATCATCTAATAGCGTCGAGCTTACCTATATCTTTTCACAGGTACAATAGATACGGTTCGATAGACGAATGCTTGATGTTCTCGTGGTCTTACCTCGCGTAGGCTATCCGAAAGGAGAAGAAAGTCTGGCCAGTGGATGGTGGAACGTAGACGCATCGCGGATCGGCGTGTTGGCCTTTGGACGAGACGATGCCCTCGAAGGGTTGTGAGAACGAGAGATGTACATCCATGTGATCCTTTCCACACATCACTTCGAGAGATTGTATGGCTGGCATTCCCTCTGGCCTTTCTAGCGGCCAAATGTCGCTATTGCTACCAACGCTCTTCAAGCCAACCACCTGTGCATTCAAGGAATAAGTTTTTATACCTTGAACACCATGACCTGTCTTCCTTTCTCACTACACTACGCGTGATTGTCGTGAATACCTTCTACAGATGTCGTTCGACCGAAGATATTTGAACGTATACGTTTTATATTAATAACCACCGCATCAAAATTTATCGCAAATGAAGCGGTCCTTTGCGGTTTATGTCTGTATCTGATGGAAGTAGGTACCACTTCAATATCAGTAATCTGTCATACATAAATTTGTGAAAGGTAGTTACGAATCTACCCATTATGTGGTTTCCTGCTGCTTTTGGTAGACATTTAATTACGTAGGAAATATTAATCATCCGTCAAGTCGTAGCTTGCGCTGCATTTTTACTCTTAAATTAGTTCAGTGGTATCTTATCTTATCTTATATGGTGTGGGATGTGTTAATAGTTGATAGTCCTAGAACCTGTTTATTCGGTAGGAGATTCGATAAATTACAGGAGGAAAGAAAAAGGAAATATTTCGCAAATTAAGTAGTTAATTGCGTTTAAAATTATATGAAGCGCGCACATAAATTAAACTTACTAAGCAGTTTGTAAAAACGTTAATACGGGGTTAGATTTATTATCGTAATTACGTGTATCCTAACACCTTTATATTCGCATTTTTTCTTCTTAAACGGGATATAATAAATATTTAATTACTTAAATGATCGTACAATTACAACTTAACGATCTCTTGTAACGATCGTTACGTTCCAAGTGCTAATATCGTTCATGATAAGCCGAGATGCAACAGTTAAATGTATTTTCTATGAAATGTCGATACTCTTATGAAACTAAACGATCGCTATACGATTCGTATTTTAAAAATTAGCTAAGCTATAATGGCCAAGATATACTTTAACAATACAGTAGGCTAGCGTTAAAGAAATTTGTTCGAATAATAGAACGCTAAGAGTTGCGGTATAGCTACCCAGATGCATAACCGTTATGAAATTTTTACAATGTTAGTTATGCTCTGATAACTAACAGAGCAATATCGTAAATTTTAGTTCAGAACGAGACAAAGTCAAATGACAAATTTGTATCGTTCATTGTCATATACGTATTAATTCTTATTCGACCAATTCATCATTAAAAATTACCAATTTCATTTAACTGTGTTTAACACGCTGTAATCAATCAATTAATTAATTTATTTATTTTATATTGTGTTAAATTGAAGAAAACATAATATATATTATAGATACAAGTACTCGTATGATTGTTAAATACCGACACACTGTATTTTATTACGTGTTGTCTCAACGCGTAAAGTTTGCTCTTATAGAATTTTTACGATATTTTCAAGCGGCACGCAACCTCTCACTGCGGCTAGAGTCTAGTAAAACTTTCAATAGCTATGTTCAAAGATTCAGATTTCACGATGTGCTATTACACCTCTAATAATATTGTCTGCGTTACTCTTAATTTATGAGAAACATTCGAGACATCTTAAGTTGTGGGCAACAGATATTTAGCGAGTGCTACACGAATGACCTATCCTTTATTGCACGTATACGTGAAACCTATCTATGCACGTTTCTATACACGAAAGTATCCTCTGGCGAGTCGTGAAGTTGTGATTACTTATATACCTACTGTAAACCGTAACTATCATGTAGATCAGTCAAGGATGAACAATGCGAGTATAAGCTGCGTAAGCTGTACTTTATGATCCATTGAAATGATCGATCGAAATGATTTACAATCTTTAAAATCGCAGTTATCAATGAGCAAGGAACGAACAGAATGTAAATCTCGCTGCAGATGTTCCAATGATACACGCTGTCCTCGTACGTATCCTATACACAATACATGTAGCAATTTCAAAATATCCGCTATACCATAGAATCTGTGTCCATTTCGATTATAGATATATCATCGTTCGAAGACTTTCGCGAGGCTGTACAGCATTACCGAACATAAGTACCTTTTCGCGGCTACGATTCCCGAACAAGTCCCTCGATAACGAGACTTGTTTCACCGTATCTGTAATTTCGCATTTCACGTATCTTTATTTCCAATCGGCAACGATGATTATACCATTAAGTTTACCGTAAATTATTATTGCGCGCCTATCCTCGGCATTCTCCTACGGCCGTAAATGCCACGCAATGAATGAACGAATAAGCAAATAAACGTTCCGTGCATTGCATGTATCGTGCGGCGGACCTATTTCGCGATACTTAGAGGAATATTAGGCCCGGCAAAACACTGTAATGTTTCGTCTTACGGTGATCCGCCGTTTTCACATACAGCGCAAGCGTTGCGATTCACGACGGCGTAATATCCTAGAATCTTGGCACGAAAATCGCAAGCGTGCACGGGTCGTGGGAGATTAGGCGTGTTACGTTCTGAGGATTTCTCTAGAAATCATCGGCTGGCCAGCCTGCATTCTTCGCGTACAGCTTTGGGCGTATTACTTCGAACGCATAGTCGCCGCCACGGCGATCGAGTCGCTTGGCTCCAGAGAATCGCAGAAAATCTCAGCGACACGTACGCGTAAGTGAACATCTTTGAAGGAAGGTGTTCCCGGCGTATATACCGTGCTCGCGCAATGCTGTAACGGGAGAGGCGTCTTTACCGCTGCATTAACGGTCGCCGTTTTTCGCGCAAGTGAAAACAAGTTTCTGTGCTCTTACAATCGCACTGTTAAATGACAACGTTTCATTAGAAATGATTACGCACCTGGTATACACGGACCACGCGCTTGTGTGCGCTGCGTGCTCTCGCGAACAGCCGAGCGAGCCTCGGTTTTTCTTTCTCCGTCATTTTGCTTCACCTTGGTTCACGGTCGATGATCGAGAATCAATCGCCCGATGCAGAGCGCTTTACAATATCCTTCGCGAACGTTGTAGAAAAATGTTGATTATGTGCGAATAATAACGGCTGACAGGAGGGGGGGGGAGGGTTCAATGATCCGGATAGAACGGACGTTGAGGTAGCTAGACTAATGTACTTCTTGTTGGTTGATTGTGAGAGTAGATAAGAGGAAATTGGGATGGAATTTTATACTAGTGCATCAATATGAGATAGATCCGAGTTGCGAGTGAGAGCATATATATCGTCTGTTTCCTGGAAGAGCGATAGAAGAAGGAAATTTTGTCAGGAAATTAGTTCGGAGTAGAAAATTATTAATTAAATATTAATTTTACTCGTCTCTCATCTGCTTTCATTAAAAATTTAGGTAGCAGTTTGTGGGATCTGAGGATCTCTAATAAAACGTTGTTTATGTATATTATTCGCTATTAAAAAATCGTTAAAGCTACTGTGTGATATTTTCTTTGTTAAATAGTAAAATTCTACTCGATAACAGTGACACGTCCATTCTGATAAGTAACTCGCTTGTAAACTAAATTTTTGTAGATGTTACAAGATTCACTTGATTGCTGAGTTAGAAAATCGATAACGTAAGTATGAAAATCTCTTAAAAATTCGATATCCCGTATGTATCGGAAAGATAAAATCAATGCAGCAGAAATACCTAATGCTCCGCAACATCCACGCTCTTTACTCGGTCATTTATCAAGAGAAGACAATACGTTCGTGCTCTAGAACGTGAAACGAATGATAAACGATATTTATATTATGCGCTACAGGCTGGAACAATTCGCGGGATATAGGCTATCTACGATTCCATGGCAGTTCGTTATAACCGCGAACGTATCAGTATTCTGAGTTACTCGAACGTGAGGCACGCCGGTAGGTGAGTTTCCCATCGCGGCTCTTCTGGCGTTCGAATACTAATGCCCGTCTCCGTGTACTCGATTGTACTCCTCGTGACACGCGGAAATAGCTTCCTCTGTATTCGTTTATGCGCTACTCTCTACCTGAAACGAGTAACTATTTCTTCGCGTCACGTTCTTTTGAATACGTACCGATAAAGATTTCGGCGATGGATTGTATTTGAAGTTGCTTCTTTAAAACTCGTGGTCTGTCGCGCCGGGGACAAAAGCAAACGATGAATAGTCACGCAGGTTTTTGCGGTACTTCTTCTAACAGCAGTTAATCACCGATGGTTGGTATATTTGTATATGCGAAGACTCGTTCAAGAGTTAACAGGAAATAAGATATGGAACCCCAATTCTATTTCGTTCGATACTAGATCGTGTCAGACGCAATTGATGATATAATTTGTCTCGAGGTTAAGGTATTAAATGTTTGAACAGAAAGGTTATATTAGTAAATAATCTTCGACGTGAATTATTAAGACTAGCTTTAGTATTCGATTAATAAAAAGATGCTTGTACTTTTTGTCATTTCCATAATCCATAGAGCTTACCTCTCAAAGCCATTGAATACAAAAATCTCAATTTCTTCAGAATATTTGATTACTCAACTCGATTCAACAACCTCTAACTCAAGTCTCATTCATTCTTCGTTCTGCAAAGTACATGTTACTCGAATTGTTCGTATTTCATAATTCTTGTAAAATTTTCATTTATAACCGTGGATATGAAAAAGCCGAATTATCGAACGAAATTATTCCGGTAGAGTTTGGCGAGGTAAAACAGGACGAAGTGGATGGAAATCACCGATAGCTACGTACGAAGTTTCCTGGAATGAATATAGAAATCCGGTAGGACGAACAACGTGGATACGGAAGGGTATAAATTTCGAAGCAGCAAGCGCGCGAGAGGACGACGCATTTCCTGCGCGAAACCGCAATAAGAGATTTCACTCTGCAGATGCAATAATGTCGTGGGGGCAATAGGTTGTGCAGGGGTCCTGAATAACTTTCAGAGGAAGCAGGTGCAAGGGGAAAAGGGGGAAAAGAAGGTCGTAAGATACGGGTAACGGTACCTAGAGTAGGCACGAATATCCGCTTGCAAGCTGTCGCGTCTCCTGCTGCGTCATCGCATTGTCATCCAACTGTGACGAATTTTTCATTAGGCATCATTTCGTAACGATCATCACGGATATGAAGTGAACAGTTTTATCCCTCCTTCTTTCTTCTCTTGATTTCTAATTTTTGAACGGTACCTTTTACTACTTACTACCTTTAGGGCCTGGCTACCGAGAGCCCGTTAGTCTTTAATTAAGGAAGGGATCTATGAGTAACGCGGCGTCAGCAAACGCAGTTCACTGGAATTATAGCCCATTATCAGAATTGGTAGCCGTAGTTCAGTATGTTCTAGAGTTTAATTGGCTTACGAAAGAAATGGCTAGCAGATAAGAGACAACGTGCGAAGAATCGTGTGAATCGTTGGGCGGTGTAATGGGTGTAGGATTATGTACAGGTATTCCAACTATCCGCGTGAGCCACTGTAACCTAATAGTATCCGTAACTCGTTTTTCACGTTCACAGTCTAATAACTTACTCTCCTTATCTAATGGTTGCATGCAAATTCGCGTATGTATGTAAACTTTCGGTCAATACAATATAGTCAGATCGGATATTACGCATGTTGCAGCTTCCTTACAATGTGCCATAAATGTCTACTTAATCCTTCAGTCTTATCTTAATCTTATTTTACTATATATATATATATATATATATATATATATATATATATATAATTTATAATGATAGTTTAGTATTAATGCTAGAGGCATTTATGCTTTCTAGATATTCAAATAGATCGAGATTAAAATCGTTTATAAAATTTTATCATTTTACGCTTCATTCCTCACGATCTGTTTTGTTATCGTAACTTTCTGACTCAAGTGTCTGGACGTGAAACATTATATACCGCATATTTGCAATGTAATTTTCTCTTAACGCTTAAACTCCGATTGTAAATATGCACATTAGATGCTAATTTCCGTTTTGTCTTCATTATTCACTCAAGCGAGCTCAATAATAATCGTTCGTATATTATGCGAGAAAGTAGCATACTTTCAGTCGGATGTTACAGCGTTGCGTGATTATTAATTACTTGAACCATTCGATAGCCTTTGAACCGGAAGTTCGACTACCTCGACCCGATCTGTACATATCCATTTATCAATAGCTTACAAATAATCCATAAACGTGTTGCTTCTATATGGGTTACCGTTAGGTCATATCGAATAATACTTCCCATGTGGGCTTATTCGCGCTATTATTCTCTCGCTTAAGCTATGGTAAATCTATTTATTATTGTACCGTGGATTATTATATTTTTATCAACATAACTACAGAAATAGGATTTAGATAGGAATTTGTTTTATCCACTAAGTATTGTGATAAATACTCTAGATCGAATATTTTATATATTTTTGCATATTACATATTTAACACCTTCATATTTCCCATAAAAAGATAAAAATCCGTACTCTAGTTACTAACTGTGTATACCTACATGTATTTGCTCAAGGTATAATGAATCTTTACCGCAAGCTATTGTAAATCTACTTGTATGTACAGAGATTAGCAATATTTCTCACCATATAGATCAGCATACGTAGCAACCTCCACACCCCTGGCATCCTGGAGGTCCCAGCCTCTCACGATGAGATACGCTTTTCTGAAAACACGAACGTTTTGTCGTTAGAGCATGCCTCCTTAATTTATTGTAATCGTATGCAGGCGAGCTGACTCTAAAAGGAATTTGCAGCCGGATCTATTTTAATTTATCCGACCACCATGGTCTAGCGAGCAAATTAACTGAACACCGTCCGTCAGGTCGCGGTTCGAATCCCAAGGAGGTCTCGGCGTAAAATTGATTTGCCGAGAGAAATCATGGTTATGGGGTTTCGAGCGTACGCGTGCTCAATCCGTTCGGTAGAATTAGGATCCGCGACGTTTACGATCAGTTTCAGATAAATAAGATTGATCGGTTTGGTTATATTGTCTTTCGATAGCCAATTCAAACTGATCTTTTTACAATTGTTGCGTATAAAATCTACTATAATTGGTAGTAAAGTGTCCGTCTAACGAATTTTAACATAAGTTGTATTTTTTCTTTTTTTTTTCATTTTGGACGTTTTTTTCACATATTTCACGTATCGCGTATTTCATACACCAGAGCGACGCTACCATTCAGAAACCTATTATCACGTCCAATGTAGACATTAAAGAAACATAGAAGTCAAAGTAGGAATGAGACAAATGACTTTAGCGTAACGAGTTTCGTGTATTTTCGTGCTAACACAAAATGCACTAGCACTTCTATTCTTGATCAGTGTTGTCCTGTACGATGATTATCGTTCAACTGATACATCGGTTTATCGCGTGAGATCCACAGCGAAGATAATACAGAGTTGGACGTTGTCTCTTTCTCGAATGAAAAAAAAACGACGCTTAAAAGCAGGGAGGAAGTTACAACTGGTAGTTTGTTTTGTAGTTCGTGTCTGACCTATTTAGAAACGACGCTTTGTTGGCTCGAATGTAGTTGAAACGAAGTCGCTAATGAATCGATAAGCGATACGTTACCGGTTCGGCCAGTTCCTCGCTCCTTTGATCACGTCTCTAATACTGCCTTTGCGTACAGCAAATCCTACGATCAATCAGAGTAGTCAGTATTTTGCCCCGTAATATATTTCGCTCCACGATCCGTATCACCTTCGGGTAAAGCTAAACGAACGAGAGGAAATGATAATTACAGGGAAGACCGATCATCTGTTTCATTTTATTTGCTATGTCATTCGGATGGCTAGCAATAAACAGGTAACAGGAGCGTATAATTCAACC
Source organism: Bombus confusus (assembly GCA_014737475.1). Taxonomy (NCBI): domain Eukaryota; kingdom Metazoa; phylum Arthropoda; class Insecta; order Hymenoptera; family Apidae; genus Bombus; species Bombus confusus. The sequence goes on along the minus strand of JACXIV010000023.1, from coordinate 3,453,137 downwards.
TTCGGTATCTCGTGCCAATTCATGTTCGACGAGCGAATTGATCGATTTGAGATTTCAATTTCATACGTGGGAAAATGAAACGCGCAAGTTAAAGCGATATAGGTATCCGGGATTAAAAGGAAAATAAAACGTTCGCGAGATAAAAATAAAATTAACGATCGCGTATCCAGACTGAAACCTGTTCTCCGCAACCATTCATAAAACTCGACGACTGTGGTCCATTTTCGCGGTAAGCCATTTATGAGTAGCTTAAGCCGATGGATTTTCAACGTTACAATCGGCGGTACACATCAATCATTGACTGTATAATGGACCAACCGTCGATGATTCAGCGATTAGCTTTACGATTGTCACGAGATTCGATAATAAATTTTTAGCGAACGTTGCGTCACGATCTTGCTCGAAGCAAATCTGAGCGGCAAATCGAGTCGGAGCTGATCGGCTGCTCGCCGACTCTACTGTTTTTTGCCAAATTAAATGCATCGCTTCACCGAGGTTTCAATTGGCAGCGACCGCCTTACAACCTTGTTCTCTTAATAACCAAATGTTCGCGGCGTTACGATTGTTCCAAGCGATTTATTTTGTTTTCCTTCCAGCTCCAGCGTGTCTTTCACCGTTTTCTATTCTTCGACTATCCAATAACGAGCGGCTCGACGCCTTTTTATAGTCTTAAATGTTGTCTCATCGAAGTAGATTAGTAACTGGTAATTTTCAAAGAACTTAATCCTGACGAGGGTACTGTTTTTGTCGAACTCCATGAATCGAGCTAACTTTACCTTCTGGAAATACGATCCCAACAGACTGTCTATGGGTTCGACTTCCTCAATCCTTTACGCTCCTTTTTTCTTCTTACATTTCCATACAATTCATTAGTCATATACATGATACGCAAGGTTTCTCTTTTATTTTTTCGTTTACGACGTTACGAGACTTAATTTTTTTTGAGACAAAAATAAATGCACACGTAATGGAGATAGGTATCGATGAAGTTTCGTTGAATATGGCTTGTTTATGCAAAAATGTAAGTATTAATTTCGATTAATCGCTAAATAACTTATAATGCTACAAGGATATGTAATAAATAAAATTGAAGTATATAAACCAGTATTAATTCGATTAAAATTCATTGATACTTCCACTACTTGTCCACTTGTCATTGTTCTCGTCGACTGTATTTACATAATCATCGATGTACAGGTCGCGACGTCACGTTGCCAATTGTTAGGCCTGCGTCGTAAGACACGAAACAAAAGGAAGAAGCCAGCTGGTGTATATCGGTGAACAGCTGAGTACGACGCTGCTATGCGGACGACGTTAATTAAAATTGAGTTTACTACTGTGTTGTATGCGTAAGTGGCACGTCACAGATTACGAATAATATAGTTGAACGTCAGCAGCGTTCGTGAGTCGACGTGTGTGGTAGGCAGCGTGTCGACTGGATACTAAGAATGCCGTATCGTTAAGCATGTTTTAATTAACGCAGTCGCAACGCTTACAAACAGAAATGGATCTCATTGCGATCGATTCGAATCTGCATCGGCGCATACCGAACAATTGCCACTGTTAATGCATTAACAGAGTCACAGTTAATGATTCGTGGCTATTATCGAACAGCTACCGTTTCGTGTTTATTCTCCCGGAACGGTCGGCGAAAGCAAACTCGATGGGCGCAAGAATGCCGTAAAATCATGCGAATAGCATTCGAATTAAAGTACAGATACAAAATTCGTTACGCTCCGTTTTGCCGAATTCCTTTTTAACGTATCGTTTCATTATTATTTGGCCTCAAGAAGCTTACTAGATACAATACGTATTTTTGTAGTTCATGAGAAACGGTACGCCTTTACCGATTAATGTCTATATGAAATAATAGGCCGAAGTGCTTTACCATGCAGGAGAATGGAGATATGAATGAGATTGTAAACACAATTCGAAGAAAATGTTCTTCACCTCATAAATTTTAATGCGGTTGTTTCTGCGAACAGGAAATGTTAATTGACTAATTATAGCGAAGACATAAAAACAGCCTGACCTATATACATACGTATCTTCTTTACCTTAGATTTTTAGCGTTAGTCGGCTGAGAATCGGCCACGCAACTGATTGACATGTACCAATATCCTTTAATTGGCACGCCTGTCAACTAACTAATGCGCATTGCAGACTACGATGCAACTATCGTCGCCACCGGCATTGCGACGATCGTTTCTGTCGTTGGTGTTAACCATCGTCGCAATCATTATCGTCAGCACGGTTATTTACATTGTAACTGCTATACTTGTGTTTGTCGCGTGTTACAGTTCGCAACAAGGTTCTCCCGTGCTTCTGATTTTGGTGCACGGAAAATCAAGCCTTCCGCGTATCATCGATTATTTGCCGTTTAAACCGATCGAGATACCAATCATCTTATGATTGTTCCCGGATACGCAGGGTCATCTCGCTGAAATTCCCATAGCATGCTGGAATTATTGCTCGCGAAAGAAATTATTGCTGTGAAAGATTACAAATGCCGAACGTAGAACGCACGAAACGTATCTTTCGAGTATCACATACATGTCTATTTATGTGCAGGAAGTTTTTAACGATCGTTTGAAAGGTAGGCGAGCTAGACATTCTTGCAATGTCTCAAAGTTGGAATGCTTCGAACGATCGGTTACGTTACGGGCTTGTTCGTATCGCCGCGGCGCCGTAACGGTGTCCCCAACTTACTACTTCTGCGATTCGCCAGATAGATCCCACGTTAATAATTTCCCCGTGGCATCCTTTCATGAGATCCCGAGTACGTCCTTTCCCAGACGATTCTCTATTTCATCGACTCGAGCATCCGCGAATAAAACCGGACGCGAGCTACGAGCACGCGTGCCACGGCATGATGATTTGTCTTCGCGAATAAATCGCAGTACAAATCTCTTGATGGCATTAGTTACGCGAGATCAGCTCTTCCGCTGTTGTACAGCTTGATTTTCCGTTGCGTTAAAATGTCGCAAAATTATCGTTTTATTACTGGCTGGATATTGAAACACGATACCAAAGAATATACTTCGTTTCGTGTAATACCTCCATTTACTTCGTAGCGTGTATAAATTATTTAAATATATTTCGCGGTTTTCGCGTTATTTACTGAATTATTATCCTTTGGTTCTTAGAATTTGAATTTAACTCAACCTAAAATTGACGTTGATTAAATGTACAAATGATTGCTGTTGGAGATAATTTTTACTTGGAAGATATTCATAATTTTGAATTACAATGATCGAATAAAGGAGCTATTCAATTTAATTATTCGCTAGTAATAACAGTTCACGGTGCTATAATTATGACGCATTTTTATATTAATTTGTTCATGGATATCGTAAATCTTTCAGCAATTAAACATTTTTAAAAATGATACGTATAATTTACCACATTCCTGAGAGCAAGTAATACAAATCTTCCCAGTACACTAAACAGTACTTAGTACGTTACCAACGATTTTACTTAAATCCTCGAAGAATGTTCACGAAAAATAGTAGATAGTGTAAAATAATGTATTTAATTCTGCGAGTTTCGGATATTAATAAATAGATATTAAAAATAAAAATAATAATGCAAAGTTTTGGATCGTAATTATATATCCGGTCTCGTGGAGTTCGAGGGATCTCCTCACACTGACGCGATAATTTCTTAGTGTTTCGCGCACCTAAACTATTCGTGGTATGTGGGAGAGACGTATTATTTCACCACGGAAAGATACATAGATTTCCCATAAGCAACGTACGAGTGGTGGAGCCAGGGCTAAGGTCGTTAATTCTTATATCCCTGCGTAATTTGTAAGTGTCACCAAAGCTAACGGTAACTTATTCCAAAACTATCAGGGAATTGAATCAAGTAAAAACCGAAACAGATACGCGTCTTCTGATCATCAGGCATTAACGACGCGAGACAAACTCGTTCCTTGGCAAAAAGTTGCTTAGATTCGATCATAAGCAACGATTAGTTATAATCGCGTACAAATGTAAATATCGTTTCTTAAACGATGCGTCTACCGCGCAAGTGGCAATTACCGTGATGAGAAATGATAGAATTATTCGAAAGAGTCTGTCCTAATGGACGTTTAAATCAAGCAACTTTTAAATGTGTTTCTTGAATCTCGGCGCTCTTGAATAAACGGTACCATTAAAATGGTTCAGTGAAAACTACATTTACACTGTGGCAAATGTACAGCAGGTACTTACGTGAGATAATTATAATATGGATCTGAATATTTCAAATTTGTCGTCATTTAGATATCCATGTGGCTTAACTACACCTTGCTTAGAAGATTTAAAATGTCGTTTGAAAAGAAGAGTATTTAACGATAGCGTGTAAGTTGATGTGCTTATATTGATAGTTACATGTATACGATGTATGTGGCATTATTTGCAAATGGTATAATTCCAAATTTAGTACTTTACCTACTGTATGCTACATAATATACTGTTTGAATAACTTTAACGATGATTACAAAATCTCCAAATGTATATTCAATTAAATACGTCAAAATATACTGTAAGAATCTATTATTTTGTAACAAATACCGAAGACGCACTAAGTATTTTTCAATTCTCAAGATATAACAAATTATTCATGTAAACGAATCATAAACATTATTCACGTTAATTATTCTAAATAATGTATTATACCGTAACTGTACTATAATACCATTAATTATCACGATACGTATTATATCACGATATATATCATTTTTATATTTAAGAACTACACATTTATTGTACGCAATTTCAAGGACCTTTTAGATAGTAAAACCCTTAAATAGTAAAACAACATTATCGCGAAGAAAAATCCATAGAATAATAAGATTCTAAGAATCTAATAAATTACCTTATAAGAGACGATTGTAACAAATGCAAAAGTATTAAGTTGTCCGGAAAGTTTTTTTCGTTTTATAAAGAAACAACGGATGCACGACATTTTTTGTTTCATATTATTTTATCGAATCACGTACGATCGTAATAATAGAAACGGAACAAAATGGATCATGGATTCAGTAAAATAATACGAAACGAAAAATGTCGTGCGTCTAGTGTTTCCTCATAAAACGAAAGAAACTTTCCGAACAACCTAATACAAGTCGTTATAAAATGAATCTTTGAATTTTAACGATTAGGTATTATAAATAGCGCGATATAACGGCGATACAATGTATTTACCATTAACGATTCCGATCAAACAGTTGGTAATAAGAGGCAGTTAAAAATATGATAGATAGGCGATTAATTCCTTCCGGCGGATAGATGAAACGATCTAAAATAATGCTCTGACCAGCGTGACCTTCGCAATACGTGTCCGGCCGCAACTGTTGCCTCGATGCCGGTGTTGAAGAATTTATTGCTCGGTAAATCGAAGAGGATACAAAGAGAAAACGAGACGAGCTCGCAACACGAGCGTAGCACGGAGTGGAGGAGATTCGTATGAGCACTAACTGGACGAGTAATCGACTTTACGATCCATTCACCGTGCGGTCGAGATCGGTTATGTTAACATTAACGGTTAATGTGACCCAGTGATGGTTGTTGCGGCACAGAGGACAGCCGGCACAACGATGAGCAATTATCGCATGTGTTATGTTCATCTTGCGTACCGATCGTCTCGAATGAAGGCTGCGTGGTAGCCGCGTATTACGTGAGTTACACGCGCCCTGTGCATTCGACCATGTGAATGCACTCGCGGTGTACGCTTATGTAAATGTAGACGTACACACGGTCAGATAAGAGCATCGTGAATGGAAAGCCCGGCAATACGCGTGTCCGAAGCAGACGAGTTTCCATCCTATAGAAGACGAAGGTAATTAACGCGCGGACATCGTGTTACGAAGTCACAGCCATCGTGAATCCGTTACCGCCGTTTCAGTCAGGTGTTCTCAAGGAGATCGCGCGTCCTTCTTCTATTAATAGGTGAAAATCAATTTGATCTGTCAAGAGAGAAAGATCGTCGACATATGGACAAGGAAGTAGGTCCTTCATTGTGGCGAACTGAGAATTTACGATTACGACGAGTTGTATCATAGCGACGTAGCCTACATCTGTTACATAAAGAATAGAAAGCTTTTGCAGATCCGGGATGCGTTAATTTGATAAAGCATAAGAAGATCGTAGAGAGTCATGTCGACGGCTACGCTATCCGTAAGTATACCGATATTCGTGCACAATTTTCCACGGTGCCGTGTTAATTCGCTAGTTCTCTTCTTTATCAACGACGAAAGAAGTATTGTACAGAAGAGAGTTAAAGGAAGCCGAAAGGCGCTCGTTGATCTGTCGAGATTCAGGATAGCACGGTCCAACGAATTCTAAGAGCAGCTTGGCGTGTCGGGACAGCAATCGTTTACCGCAAAACCGACAGCTGTCGCAAATCATCATTATCTTCGTTCAGCCTGGCTACAGAAACCAGGAGCAAGGAAGAAACTAGGTTAACACTGTGACGCGCCACGCTGCTCCGTTTCCGCGCGAGAACTGCTTGCATTAGTCCGTTTCTGTATGGGCAGCGGTGCGGATTTTTGTTATACCTGCCGTCGTGATTCGGTTAGAAATTAATGAGAGAATCCCCTTGTAGACTGGCATCTGGTAACGAGCGTGAATCATATACGCGTAACGCGTAGATGGACAAGCGTGTAAAGGACTGGCGCACCGCGCCGTTGGAAATAGTTTCAGTGTGCCGGTTGCGAGCGCGGATAGCGTGTCAAATGAACGTAATACCGTGGCAGATAATGGATAATGGCACGAATCTACGCCGATACCGGTTTCCATGTAGGAGAGCGTGCACGCGTCCGCTCGAATCGTCCGCTGTAAATGATACGCGGCCGCGGTGTACGCGCACGCACGCGCACGGCATAACACCGCTCCGATTACGTTTCCCACTAGTATTTGCGACGCTTGATGCGTAAAGTATTATAGGCTACGCAACCATCTAGCCACTATTGCCAGCGTCAGAATGCGATAACGTTCGCGATATATATGGGCTCCATGGGCCGTGGAAATCGACCGATGATCGATATCGCCGTTTTCACCGTGCGCGACCGACATGCTGCGCGAAAATCCGAAAGCTGTGAAATCTGTGAGAGCCGTCACCTATGGTTTAGCCGATGCTTTAATGCTGTCAGGAGAGCTCTGCCGCGGACAATCCGATTAGGGCTAATTATGCATCTAGATCGGAAAATATTGCGTATTAGCAATCTATTTACAAATTTGAAAATGTCGGAGGTTAAACTTAATGCTTCTATGGATTGTTCTAACGATGGAACAGTGTTGTTAGATTTCATTCAAATTGCTTTTAATTTTCGACATTTCCGACTGCTTAGAGATATAAGGACAAAAACAAAGATTAATCGAACAGTAAGAGTAACTAGTTTGGCCATTAACAAAGACAAGTTCGAGAAGAGCTTCGGAACATTGAAGCTCAACCGTGAGCTGAACTGGAAAAAATTAAATAGTCGCTAAAACTGAAAGAAAACGCTTTTTCATTTGCCCTGTTGATATAGTATGATACTTGAAATGGATCACCATAACTAGAGAATGTATCTGATGAAATCCCAAGGCATCAGAAATAAAGAGCAATACAAAAGTGGTACGAAATGAGGAAGATGACAATTTCGTATTCGTAATTCGTTGAAGAGTGCAATGATAGATTTGAGACTGCAACCACGCCACAAGCTTCTTGTGTTCGAGCGTAGCAGCACGTGAGAGGGACAAGCTCGCAAACTCGAGCGACTGACATTAGTATTCGTAAATAAATAAAGCAGTGTGTTGTTGCTGGCCGAAATTCATGAAACACGAGTGAGAAGTATCGCTTGGCCCGTAACACCGTTCGAGGTACACAACCGGTCGTTATTTCTTGCCATGTGTAGCCGTGTCGACAAATAGACAAAGTCGTGGTATGCTAATATTAATTCCTCGAGAAATTACATTGGCAAACGAATGCAAAGTTATGTCGGGCGTGATCCCAATGCCACTGCCGTGCCGCGCCGCGGCCAGGAGGTTGAATGCCCCCGTACAACGTACGGATTAGTGCTTGGTACCAGCGTAATCGTATGCCTGGTGAATATTTCATGAAGCGCGGAAAAAAGAGATGACACCTGTTCGAAAACCGTTAGCGTACTCCTTTTGCCCGCCAACGACGGGACGGCGATGGCAAACGGACGTTCGGTGACTTATTTCGATGCAAATTTTAAAAAGAATGCGCGTCGCGGGTAAGTTTCAGGAAGCAGTTACGCGTGCACCGTGTCTTCGGGTACCCTTAATAAAACCGTAACGTCTGGCCAATGGCACGAGATCCTCCGACTAATCGTTTCGTGTAAATTATTAGACAACCGGCAGTCGTCTAACGCGCGTTGCTTAATCGAGTAAGGTAATTTCAGATTTTATCGAAAAATAAGCAGACGAAGACGCTAATGAATTTAATGATATACCGAGAATGGAAGTGATTTAGAAACCACATGTTCTTTCGGTTCTTTCGGCCATTCTTTTTACGTGACTTTTATTACGGGTTTTACACAACTCATTCAAGTCTGGCTACTTTCGCGAGCACTGCTTCGAATTATTAGATGGCCCAAGAAGTTCCTGGCATATTTTCCCATGCGCGCCGCTTCGACATTTGGCAACCAAATGATTCATTCCGTTTTATTACTTTCATACCTTGAACGATTAGAGAAACTCGTCATAGATCAATTAGTATGAAAAATTTGTTATCGATCATCGTCATTCTAGATGCGAAAGAAACTGTTGGAAAATGTCTACTGCTAACATTGATATTCATGCGTGCTTGGCATTATAAGTTGAAACTTGGAACGAAGACCCTTGGAGCGATCCAGGAGATTTATGCGATATTTCAAAGTGATTGTGAGTACGTGATCGTACTCGTCGTGCTCGGGAAAAGTAGTTCAAAGTATTCGAAACGAGGGTTGAGAAACTCGAGCATAAGCCGAGAAAAGTACGTTTCGGTATTGGTAATGACGATAGATACCGATAAAGATCCAAAATATTAGTTTCAAGGTTTCGCATTATCGAAGAAAAAATCTAGGTCTACGCTGCAAAATTGGAAAAGGTGTACAAAGTTGAAAATTGGGCGCTCTATTAACTTAATGGGTGACGACGACCAAGATCAAGATGACGCGAGACTACAATAGAAATCTACGCAAGAAAGTATTTCTGGACACAGGACCTTGGATAATCTGTGTATCTTTTTACAAGAAAGATAAAAAATCGTGGAATACATATATAATACGCTTATATCACATTGGGAAAAGATTATTAAATTTGTCGACGACTAAAAAAACTGGCATATACTAAAATACTTTAATGCATCTGGTAAGTCCTCAGCAGTCGATAATACTTTACAGTTCGAATTGTTGAAAATGAAAAATGTCAAACGCTCTGATACAGGACGCCGATTCCTGTTTTAAGATAAAGTCGTGAACGTTTTATAGCCGATCGTTCGTCTAGAATTTTTATGTCGATTCTATTCGATATACCCTTTCGATGAAATCGATTAGTTAAATAACTAATCAGTGCCAAATTTACGGCTTACGACAAAAATAAACTGCAGACATTATAAAACGATAATATACTTTGCTATACAATTTCCTTTTACAATCGAATAAACTGTCAAAACAGATTCTGTCATTACCGTTCTGCGTGGAGGAAGAGAAAAACGCTTGTCTTGTTTTCAAAATATTCTATTTTAATACTATGGAAGTCTTCGAAGAATGTTCGTTGCAATTAGGTCCACGATGACATAAAATCGATCAACGCGGAGTATCTTCGAAACGAATGTTCGGCCAGCGTCCAAATGTAGGCAGATGTACCAAGTTCTTTTGCTTATGCGTGTGAGTATATTTGAAGTCGGCCTGTGTATCGAACGAACCTGAATCGGTCTCCCTAGTCGACCTCCTTCCCAGAATCGCATAATAGCTCGGTAACTGCATCTACATATATGCAACGCGTTGATACAACGCAAACTCATCGAGAGTGCAAAGAATTCGGCTATTCGCGAAACGTGGCACGAACGACACGCTTCGTTAACGCGAAAAGCAACGTTGTGCGATTTGGATTTTGCTAAGACCGACTGTTTCGATTGCGGGAGGATTCCAGAGACTCGTTACATCTTACATCACGTGTTTCCGCGCGAGGAAGACCCATCTCAAACCCCGCTACGTTCTTCGAATCATCTTAGACGCAATCGTGTATTTTTTAATCTTTTTATCGTTAACGAGTTTCTTGAGTTTGAGAAAATATAAAAGAACCGTTATCGACATGCATGATTTTTGATCTTAAGTGAATGTCAAAGTATTTTTTGTAACGTCAAAGATCTTTTTGCTCGTTAAGAAGAGCGAAACTGTGACATAAAGAAGATAAGGATCGCAGCGGAGTTAAGCTTCCTAGGATTTGCGAACGTGTACGTGAACGTCATTCGTTTTTCACCTTCCCTCGCACGTGGGAATCTCGACTTTGCGACCAGATAATCTTTATCGCGCGTCGGGACATCGTTGAACTAAAAGGTTCGCGCGATCCCGTCAGCTTGCTTTTTCAAGCTTAACGAAAATTTAGATCGTTGCCGCTTCTCATGCATTTTCTAATACTTCGTCGTCGCATCTTTCCGGTTAGAAGGTTGACAGTGTCCTTAACATGGACTAAAGACGCACTAACCGAGTATTCGTTGGACCGCTAACCGGAATGCGCGAGCGCTAACTCTTGAGCGTCTCGAAGCTCCGCGAAGCGGTTGGGTGCTCGGCTCCGACGATGAATAAGAGGAAGAGAGGCCGACGTAGAAGAAGGAGAGACACGGATAGCGAGAGAAAAAGAGAGAAGAGAGTGGAACAGAGGCCCGCGGGAATGGAGCCTCCGTGCTCGCGATTGAAGAAGATGGCAAATGAGCGAGACAAAGAGGATACCAGGGAGTAAGAGAGAGAGAGACGGTCTCGAAGTACGTGGAGATTCGAGGCACATTGCGCCCAGACCAGCGGCACGAAAATTTGGTGAGGCCTCCTTGCCTGCGGACCGACCACATTCCCTCCCCACCCGATTTCCTCGTACGAGAACCTTATCCGCCTGGCTGTTTCGCCGTGGTCCACTCTATCCGCGTGCGCGTTTATATCGACAGCCGGATCATCGGCCCGGTTTGCATTAACTGTCGCAACCGCGCAGTCCCGCTTGAATGGGAAACCCGTTAAACGAAAACGAACGGCCCATGAAGGAATTCTTTTCCAGGGTTACGAGATCTAACATCTCGAGGATCGTTTCCGTTGACGTTTCGTCTGGTTCACGAAATCTATTTCGGCAGATTCATTAGGAACAGCAACAGCATAATTCTGAGTAATTTTGTAATTAATAGGAATTTTCGTGAGATCGTTAGTGGGAAAGAAGCAAGTTTGACTTTATTTCTTTCGTTTAAAACTCCGACCGCAAATCGAAGGATCAGAGAGTTTTGTTTCGAATTGACGATTGTTCGGCTACGAAGAAGATCAATATTTCTCGTGAATAAGTTTACACGAATAAGGCTCACCTAGCGATCACGGAGTGCGTGCGGAGTCGCCACGTGTTAGCTGCAGCTTAGCGGCTCCTCGTGCCGCATCCCGGCAGCCGCGTTATCGCCTTATCAACCCCGCCTGTTGCCCTTGTCGCGTGTTAAGCTTGGCCGTGCGTGTTCTTCGGCACTGGCCCCTCCTCTTGTTACGTTCGCACACTAATCGTTAGATCCTGCGTTTGAATCACCGAACGATCGACGGAGCACCGTTTATCATCGACACCGGTGGTCGTTCGTATTTTCGGCAATTATTCTCCGAGTCAAATTATTGTCGATACGATGGAACGAGATCCGTCACTCAACACAATTCACCGGTACCGCGACTTTTCTGCGTGGCGTTTACATCGATTCAATCGCGACGATCGCGCGACGACAACAGATGATCGCTGTGGAGTGGCATACCGCAAATTGGGGCGAACGATCCGATCGGTAACTGTGATTATTCGCGCGGCTCGTTCAGCGGTCGTTCAATGAAGAGTAACACAAAGAGTCCATGAAATATCGTATTTCTCACGGAAAGGAGTCTGTGAACCGACAGTTCTGTTCCGTACGATGGTTTTGCGCTAGAGAAAAGATCGCGCGTGATACAGAGACACGGCGAGAGAGAACGAAAATCAAACTCCCGTTCGATCGTAGCCGATGCTGCGACTGAGCATCGATAACGGCAGTGTGGTACCGGTAACGGCAACGGCAGCAGCAGCAACGACAAGTAGCGTATCCGCCAAAAGATCCGCGACGTACGTTCGTCAATTTGTCCTCTCCTCCGCTACTACTACCTCCACCTTTCCTCTCTTACTCTTTCTCGCTCTTTTTCTCCCCCCCTTTTCTATCCTTCTTTTTCACCCTGCTCTCCCTTTCTCTGTTCCTCCACTTACGAGAGAATACGTAACCACACTGGTTTACGGTTCCGTTCGCGACGAAGATGTTCTGCGGACTGATAACCTGCCGTCTACTTACCTCCGGCAAGCGCCCCTAACGCGCCGAACTCCCTAGCACGACAGGTGCTCCGAAGGAGGAGTGGGAATAAGAGGATGGTCTCGCGGAGGGGACAGGGATAACCTACTCGTAGCGGCGGCAGCAGCAGCGGCGGCGGCGGCGGCGGCGGTGGTAGCTCTTGCCGGCGTATACGCATTGCGAGAGAGAGAATGAGAGGCAATTATGAGGGACGGAGAGAGGGAGGGTTGGGAAAGAGAGGGATGAGAAAGGAGAAAGAGACGGGGAGAGCTGGACGACGACGGCGGCGGCGGCGGCAGGCCGTGCAACCAGCACCGAGCAGACCGAAGAGAAGAGGGCAACGACACCGCATCGCGGGTCGGTGGGCTTCGACACATTTACCGAAAACTACATCGTCACCACCGTCACCGCCACCGATGCCGCCGTTCGGATTCTCCGAATCTCTCGATAATTGATCGATCGATCGACACCTGACCGTCTCTTGTACGTTAGATGGAATTTCAACGTACCCCTTTAACGTATTATTGCTTATTAACGCGCTATTCCAAGATTTAACGAAACCAACGAAACAACTCTCGTTGGTTTATAGGTCGACGATGTTTCGAAAAACCAGCAAACGTGTCTTACCTTTCAAAGTAGTCTTTAATCGTCCCTTCAGAATTAAGAATCTCCCGTGATCCGAGCCCACGTCTTTTCGTTAGGTTTATAGGTTCTCTCGTAAGTTTCGCACGAGAAGGAACGCTAGAAACCAGGGTGCCGGGATTATCGTTATTTAGGGAGACGTCGGGTGGTCATTCTCGATCGTTGGCCTCTTTGGGGCACGGCCATTTCGTAGCCGGGCCGCGTTTTCCATCTCCCACCCTCCTCATCTTTGCCGCTATCGCGCCACCTCATCCTTCTCATCCTCTTCCTCCTTCGCTCTTACCCTTCTCTTCTTTCTCCTGTTCGTCTCCTCCCGTAGTCTTATACGTACATGCTTCGCCCTTTTTCTTCCTTTAGTTCATACCTTTTCTCTTTCTTCGACTAGGGCAGCTCCGGGAACAGTGATATCTCGAGAACGATCTGCGATGTGACCCTTTCCTTGTTGCGTTCCACGCTCGGGAAGTCGCGATGACTATTTGCGAGGGTATATCGATTGCGATCCCACATCGTTCATCGAATCGTCATCCTCGATGTTTACAGGACCTATTACTCCTTTCCCATTCTACCGTTTGATCGATCAATGATTTTCAATCTTCCGCTTTTTTCCATCGCGAATTCACACCGCGCAACGCTAGATCGACAGGGTTGCGTCTCAAACTATCATCCGTCATTTTTCTTCCAGTCGTTATCGGTTCGCTTTTTCTTCTTATCAATATACCTTCTATTCGTCTATTTTCATTCTTCCAGTTGTGGCTTTTCTCGTTCTTCGCGCATCGTATTCCTTCGATATCCAAACGACATCCCCCATCGATCATTCTCTCTTTTCCTGATTTCCGCCTAACTCAACTAACCGTTAACCGTGACACATTCTTCGCTGTAAAAATTGTCGAACCAAGTAAATATGATAATTGATTCGAACGATTAGTTCGACGCCGATAAATATTCATCGGTTAGTTCCGACGAGCTAGCGCGTGCTACGTGCTTCACCCTTCGTCGGTGATTTTCAGCGCGACTCGCGAGAAACAGCTTTAGAGAGCTACGTTGATGGGCGAGTACGGGCAACGTTCGACGAAAAAAGAAACATTTTCCGTTTTCAAGATCACGCTAAAAACCCGATGCAGTCTCTAGCGCGCGTTCTGAGAAGGATCGGGGTCGCGGGACGTCGGCACAAGCGTTCATGTACGCGAGAAGATGCGACGCAAGGCGGGGCGAAGTGCGATGGACGATCCGATCCGATCCAAGGCGAGGCCAGGCGAGACAAGACGAGACGAAGATCAACCGAGGCGTCGTCGCCGTGCGCTTAACTCCCCTATAAGGCGGTTCTTCTCTCTTTGCTACCTCTAGTCACCGTTGTCTCCAGGAGTACGATGCCTATAGCGAGGTGTCCCGAACGTGCGCCACGTGATCGCGCATCTTCGATTCTCAACGCCTCGAATTTGCTTATTCTCTTGTAACTAGGTTTGTGCCTTTGGCAAAATCGCCGGATAAGTACGAAGTTTTTCACAAGACTCGCTTCGATTCTGATCGATATATTCCAATGTTGAAACGTATCGAATACAAATCTAATTTATGGTTCGTTGCGTTGTTTTATATTTATGTATCTATATTGCGTTATTTTATATTTATGTATCTATATTCCGTTATATGTATCTGCGTCTGAATTTCATTTATCGCAAATGAAATGATATAACGTTCGCACAAGCACAATCGTTTGAATCCATACGCGGAGGTAACTTATTTCCACGATTCACAGATTTGTATCATTAACTATTTCCTTCTTCTATCATTTTATGAATGATTGTTTTTAATTTGCTTTTAATTATTGTCTTTTATTCGATTCTTTTTAGCTTCTTTCCACAATCATATAATTTGCGTACAATTAACTCGTACACATGGATTATACAAACCTATATTTTCTACAGTCTCGTTCTTGTCGTGATATACGCACGTATCAAATATCAATAAATGGAAAGGAAGCTGTTTTTTTAAGTATTTTCAAGTAGAAGCGGTATAATAGAGTATAAGTATTGTCAATAGTAATGAAATTTGAATAATTGCGGGGTTTATGTAAAAGAATTTTAAGCGTCTTTTCAAGCCCAAGTAAATGTACAATTCAAGCGAATTCACATTTCTAAAAACATATTCCATAGATAAGAATGATAATTCATGAATTTTTGTTTGAATGCCAAGAAAGAGCAAAATGTTCCTTTTAAGTAAATATCCCAGGAACGAGGTTTTCCTTGCGGACAGAAAGTAGAAGTTGAATTCAATTGCTTCGAAGACCGTAATCAACTCAAGCAGTATTCCTTACATGTCACGTATGCAGTAAAACTATATACAACGAGTAATAGAATTTTTCATTATCATTGAAAATAATATCCGTACAGAATAGAAAAAAATACTAGCTATTGGTATAAGTATATAATTTAACAGATATATACGTATATACGAGTATGCATTACATAAATTCCCTGTAATAAATTTGTGTATGTCAATCTTTAATATCCCATCCTCCCGTTTAAATTTCACAAGAAAAATAGGAATAACTAAAGAAATGTCTGGACTTGTATGAATCTCTCAGAGGCCAAGTTAATCGACTCCGCTTTTCACAAAATTATCAATTTCGAATTACCTTTGTCATTGTTATTTTTCTATGCATTTTAATTTACGATATCGATCGGCATAGCTTTTCAGCGATTTCATAAATACATATTCATTTTGAGTTTTTCTCAGACAGAAAGGGTCGTAGCCGATGCATCGTTTTGTTGTCGACTTCCCGGGAAAGTTCTCACGCATGGGAACGGACTCTTTGGCAGCGAGCCGCGATCAAACCTATTCATTGATCCTTGAAACGCGTCAGTAGCCAGAGAGCAGCACGGTTTGGTCGCACGTGGCACGTGAGATGCATTTTCGACTAGTCGTCGTCGCGAAACGGAGCCGCAGACGCCGCTGACCAATAGCTTGTCCCCATGTACCGATGAATTCTCTTTGGTCGCAATACGCATATCAATGAATTGACACGAAAGGTGACCGTAGTCGAATCACGGCTCGTTCGATCGTCGTTTAGACGGTGTCACTTTGTGTACGCTAATTACTTCTCGGTAACCACTTCCTTGCAAGCTGCCTCGCGTGATTACGCTTGTCCGCTTCAGAGAAGCGTCCGGCCCATTAGAATCGTTTTATTCGCTCGAGACAAGCGAGCCGCAATCGTGTTACTAGTCGATCGTCGACAACGCAAACCCATCGAGACGTCTTCAGGCATTTGAAACTCGCGCGGTCAACTAGCAACCGGAATTTCTTTCGCCTTTTTTACATCATGCAAGAAACGTACAGTAACCTATTGTTCGAGCTACACTTCGGCCACGAACGTGCTACGGGAAGTCGATGACGTTTCTTGTGCGCACTTGCGTAGAACTCCTCTTTTTAACCTAGCCGCGATCCTCGACCTTTCATCATTCTTATCTTAACAAACAACGACGATTTGCAATGTTTTCAGAAGACTTTAGATTCTTCATCTGTACGATGATCGGATAACGTATTCGCGATTCGCCGAGTTTTAATAGCGTTATTAGTACGTTGCACTTTGGTTTGTCGAATATTGCACTACGTGCTCATGCCCAATAACTTATAAATGGTTAATCCATAAATCTTTTGAAAAGGAATAAAATCGCGTTCCAAATACGTTTTTAAAGTACGCGTCGTGTATCACTAGTTCATACATTGGAATTCAACGACAGCAGATGATAATGACTTTGTATGTTATATAGAGCGATCATAGGTATTGAATCGAGGGATTGACCGAGTTTCGCAATTATTCAAGCGTGAAGTAGAATAGATTTCGGCAGACACGAAACCTTTGCAGAGCCAACGTCAACCATGATTCATTCATCTGTGCTATGGAAATCATAGGTACAGGACTCTCGAAATTGCCGCTGCGGGCGATTTAACAAAACGTAACTAACAGTGCACAAAAAATTGCGCGGTGTCTATATCACGCGAACGGAGAATCGATCAAACTGATCGTTTTCACGAGGCCGTTTTATGTATGTATAATTCGTGTATAGTTCGTTCAATTTTTCGTAAAAGCTGATATACGTTAATCTATTATATTTTCAAACACCTAGCACTTCGACTAATCTTAAAAATGTATTTCACTATACATTACGTATGACACGTAACTTGTAATTTCTATATACATTTTCGGATTGGTTTCAAATTTGCTACTGTAATCACGACAATCGTGTTTCATTACAGTGTTAACGAGATTTCAAGAAGCTTCGTATAACGCACGTAATATATTCGTAAAAAATTTCTATAGTAAGTATACGAACACTTTCGTGAGCGAACACTGTACGAGAAGTTAATCTTACGCGAAAATCACATTTTCAAGCAAAAGCATGATAACACTGATACTTTACAATTCCATTTTCGATAAATTGGTTTCCTCGCGCAGAAGGGTATCGAGTGCAGAAATAGACGAGAGTATAGTCTCGATATCCTGTTTCTCGTAGCTTGGGTTACCAGAGATACCTTTTGCGCCTCGGGTGACATATAGCTATATAAGTGGTACACAGGTACCACTAAACTTCGGCCAGGATTCAAACCGGCCAGGTTTCTGACCAAGACCTCGCGGTAACTTACGGCTACGTGCTTTCCATGTATAGGCGTGGAGTGTTCGTTTTCAGGTCAAAAGTTTGAAAGTGGTGCACACGTCGCGGATTCAGCTACTAACGCGAACCACGTTGGATGGCGAGTTCACGAGGCATCGGGCCGACGACTCTTGAGACATTCAAACTGCGTTGTACACCGACGTGTCTGCACGCGAGTTGCATTCGATATAGTCATGCTTCGAGCTAGTTTCTAGGCGGATCAAAACCGCGATATACGTCTCGTCTACGATTTAACACGGAACTCACTGCTTATTGGCGCGGATCATGCAGTTTTCTAGATGAGTGGCGCAAGTAAGAGAGAGAAAGAGAGAGAAAAGAAGGAGGCTGAAAATTACTTTCGCACGATTTCCCCTCGGGTCCAAGGACGATCGATGTCAAGGTCGTACACTCGCGAATCTTGAGCCAAGTGGAAGAAGACACCCATCGGCGCAACGAATAAGGCAATCGCGAGATGCTCACCGGAATAAACTCTCTTCAACTCTGTGTCGTACATGGAGTGATGGGGACATGGCAACGTGCTTTTACGATAATTCAAGAAACACTTTTCAATCCACGCTTACAATCTCTTCATGTTCTCACTTTTAGCGATTCTTCTCGTATTCGTTGATCGAGGCGCAGATAACGTGTTTGTCAATTAGCAACGTGGTTCTCTGTTTCATTTTACGAGATGCGTACGAATAACTCAATCGTGAAGTCAATGTAGACATTTTCAGACGGAGTTAACTTGTTACGTAGCAGTAATTTTCTCACTGATTTGATTCAAAATTCCGTAATCAATTTATTAGACAGTAAACTTTAATGCACGACTGTGAAATATTACGATAAACGAAGTATTTCGTTTACAGGTTTCCAGATATCTGTGGCTTGTATGATGGTATAAGATCCGGTTTCACAAGTTCGCATGAGGTCATTTTGCATTAATGTTTCTAATACATTCTTGAAAAAAAAGACACCTTCATTCTTATAGGTATATATGTAAGCAAATATTTCTAAATTTCAATTACGATAGTAATTAATAGGATAGAATAGTAAATTTCCAATAGAAAACGATGTAAATGTGCGATGTACGTACTTTAAGGATCAGCGATTTTTATTCGGGTCAATTTTATTACTCGACTCCGTTGCGAGTGGATGACTTTATTTAGCACTTTCCATTAGTTAGCAACCATAATCTTTCCCATCGCGCTCATCTAAAATTCCACGATCTCTATGCACCGGTGATCGTAATGCCTCCACCGAAATCAGAAATCAGGAACAACCGGATGTAGAAGTATTTTATACGTGTCGTGCACTTGGCAGGTATGTATGTAGAACGAAGTGCAGTAAATCGGGCGCATTGCCACGAATAATATGACCCTGACTACGCATTAAAATTCGCGTCCATTTTCTGGCTCCCATGCGCGTGTGCTATTCAGTTTCGGCGTTAATAGAGAAATTACGGAGAATTGATGGGAATTTTTTTGCTTCAACATTTACAAACTGGTATTCGGGTTTGCTTATCGAGCCATATAGACGGTAATTTCCTACGATAATTTCCTACGGTAATTTCCTAGCTTGCGTCTAGCATTTCTAATGCGAAGGAATTTAATTTATTCTGACGTGTGAAAGACGTACCTGGAAGGGATCGAGGTTTAAGACTGTATAGAAAAGTAATTGCAAGCGAGCTACGTCTTTAGTGGGATATTAACGCGATTGATGATTCTGAAACGATCTTTTATACATGCGGAATCGCTCTTGACCCACTCTCTCTGGTATGTAATAATGGCTAGTAAATTTATGACTATAACGCGAAGCCGGATATTCGGCTTTTCGCCTTCTACATGCTCAATGAGAACTGCGGAAGCAATACTTTCTCGTTATTAGTTCTGACTCTTTCGAGACATTTACGATGGCTACAAAATGCATTGATACTCTATTTTCCAATGAAGCGCTTTTTTACGAAATACTTAAGAAGCGTTCGGCGCTACAACAAATACTTTTTGTAGTCACTGTATGTTATCCACTTCCTTTTTTCATTTTTGCTACAATTCCAATCGTCTATGTAATTCGTTACTATTGTCGAGTGCGGACTTGCGCATCGTTTGCACAAATATTTTTCGAGGTTCTCCATTCCATTTCTCCAGTTGCTTCCACATATTTCCGTCTATCTTTTACCTGCTGCTATCTTAAGTAGTTACTATCTGGAAGATCATTTGTTGGCGGGAACTACCAATAAACGTGAACGCGTGCCACGATCATGTCGAAGATTAAGAGTCCTTCTTGCAGGCTCAGGCTCAGCATTTTGAATCGGTTAGTCAGTATTCACTATGCACGAGCCGAACGTAGAAAACATTTATTGTCTGCAAATCGTTTCGTTGTAAGGTTGAATTAGCCATTTGAAAGCGGCAGTCTGTTATTGAAGTATGCGAGAATGGGGGACCAAGAAGGAAGAAAAGGATGAATTGACGCTCGCAAACACGTCGTCGTCTGAGTGGTAGCCTATTATTTGTGTAGCTCGCGAGTTAGCTTCGTCCATTACTTCGCATTAACAGAGTGGTCTGTTTCTTCTTCATTTCCTTTGCACTCTTCTTCGTTCTCTCTCTTATGTCGTTTCTCATCTCGCAGACACGTTGCAGGTAGGCTTGTCCCACGATGCAAAAAATGCTTTGTCGAATTCACTCCAGATTCATCATTCTGCTGTGACTCGAACACGCAATTTGGATATTACCGGTTACACTTTAAGCTCTTTTTTCGACGCACGTGTCTTCAAAGTGCGCGGGAACAGCTAATCGCATAAACGCTTATGGTGATTAAGCATGTCGAGTTTACAGCTGTTGTTGTTAACGTACGGTGCAACTTAAATGCTATTTTAAGAGGAACTTTCTAGTCGGCTACGTAATATTAATATTTTCCTTCCCATTTATCTAATTTACATTTTAGTTGTCTAATTAATGACACAATAGTGTAATAGTATTTACAGTACTAACAGATAGTTTTATTATAACATACGAGGAATGATTTTCTTTCGCTACTACACTTTACCGTTACTTTTACGACAATTACGCAGTATATATTTTTCTACAATTATCGTTTGTATCATTTAAGTTATTTATTTATTAAGTTATGTTTAACAATTGCTGCAATTGTAATTAGCCTTTCGCGGAAAAAGAATATTACGGAGCACGATGTTTTAGAATTATAAACTCGAGATAAGTTAATCTCGCGTCATTAAAGCAGGTGACGTTAAAAGCAACAGTACCGTTCGATAAGCTAAAATCATAAAAGAATCTCATCCATATTCATTTATCAGCAAACAAGAAACAACCTATTATTTCATAAACATACAATCAGTAAATAAAATATCAACACGAGAGAAGGTATTTCCTCGATGCATGCGTAAATACCGCGAACGATAGTGCGCGAGTGGTTCAATATCTTCTTCGGTCACGTAGTAGTCTGTATCGGTTTTACCGGCACAATCGAGACCCGCATAGATTCTATTCCGGTAGGACGGACGGGTAAGGGCTATAAAACATATCGATGCTTAATCTTGTCAGACGCCTCGGGTGTCAGCGTGACAACGCAAATAGCACGCAACTCGGCCAGTATAAACTGGAAAACTATAGCTGTGGTGGATACACGTATCCAGGTGAGTTTCAGCACCGTTTCAAAGATTTCTGCATCGGCTCGGTAAATTTATTGATGACGGTCGCGCGTGATTCGATCCAGCTAGTTAGCACTGTTAGCAGGATATCTCGATTATGGGGAACGAGTTTAGATGCGCGATAGCGGCGAGCTAATTATACGTTGATACACGTGTACACGCATCAGAAAGACCGCTAAGAAGCACGTGCCGGCTGTCTCCGGCGGCTGCAATCTTCCGCGCGACCGATAGGTATGCCTATTTACCGAGTAGTTGAAATGCGATGGTAATAGCGTGACAGCAAGTGAGACGAATGTTAGGCATGACGTCGCACGTGCGCGTCAGCGCTATCCACTGAACCCGCCGTAGGCGTACCTGGTATCCGCGCCACGGACGTGCCATTAATTAGGTACATCGGGCATCGGGGAGGCCTTTAACGGTATACAGAGAGACACGTCGCCATTAACGCAAACGCCCCGACGATTCGACGCCGATCGCTCGTTAACGGAGAAGGGGCCTAGGAGACTATGCGATCGCGAGAGGTCACGCCTCACGACACGTGGGAAAAAAGGCGGCCTCGCTGTCTCGGTAAATATAGGCGCAGCCCGGCGTAGCCGCGGTAAAAATTGCCAGACGGGGCATGTTCCGAATAACAGTAAAAGAGCGGTTTATTTGCATTTCGCTTGTAAATCACCTGGCCGGCTTCTCTTCGCCCAGCGCCAATTCACCATTCCGAGCTTGATTTTGACACTTTCAGATATAGGTACTGTTCCCGTGACCATGCTTCTTGGAAACACATCGTCGCGAGTCTTTCGCTTCGATAGCAAGAATGAAATTAAATATAGATTCGAATTCATTAACAGCAAATGGAAGTTTCATAGATACCTATACGATCGCTCGGTACTTTTATACGATCTGCTGTACTTTTACCAAGCGCTTTTACGAATTTTTCCTCTTTCGTTGAGAACATTGATCGCTATGATCTATTTTTTGGAATGTTACATACATATCGCGAAAAGCCCGTGTTATTGGTCAACGAGATCTATATATAATTTGTTACTCGAAGAATAAAAATATACATAAAAAGGTAGTCGGTAATCAGATAGGAATTATAATTTCGTAACCCCATTGTCGTTCTGTATCCATTGTTTAATAAGAATTCAGTAAGCAAATACCAAGGGATACGCAGTTTCTCAAGTGTCTTTACGATTGTACACACGGTAGCCGATGCAACTCCACTTCAATCTCAAAGACAGCAATAATTTCTTTGGTCAGTAACCTGGTTGCTACCGTCCAATTCCGAGAATCATGGATCAATCGGATTTCTAACCAATTGGTTCGACGATCGTAAGTCGTGCATGGTATCGTCGCCGGATCTCGACATGCGCCTAGCGTTCTCTTCCTACGGAAAGGGGGACGCGGCAGGGAATGGAAAACGGAATTCCTCGTAAAGACAGCGGTTAAAATTATAACCATTTAACGACTGTGAGAACACAGCGTAGAATGTCGATGCGTACCGAGAGCACTGAAAGAACGTATCGGGAGATAAAGAGTCGCGGACAGAAGGGGACGAAGATAGACCT
Source organism: Bombus confusus (assembly GCA_014737475.1). NCBI lineage: Eukaryota > Metazoa > Arthropoda > Insecta > Hymenoptera > Apidae > Bombus > Bombus confusus. Next base: position 3,430,113 of record JACXIV010000023.1, on the reverse strand, counting down.
CTCTTGTCCGTGGCATTGTGCGTCCGGTGGCTGTCCAGAGCTACGTTTCTTGCTCAAAGTAGCAACACGCAGGAGCCACGCTGCTTCTTGGAGGCCGCTCGGCTCTCCTTCCTGCGCGCGCGCGACGCTCGCACCTGCCAACTAACTAGTCGAACCTGATTAAACTCTGCCCTGTGTGTCGTATGACATGCCCCTGTACTCCCCTTGCCTTAACCATCTCCACCTCCACTTTCTACTTCCCGTTACCCCCTTCTCTCTCAGTACCTTCAGTCATGTCCTCACCTCTTTCCCTGTTCTCCTTCCCTGCATTCGTTCTATGATTAAGGCTCTCCTTCTCTTATTCCACCGTCTCTCTTCCCTTTTCTTACCGTTCCTTCTTCTCTCATTCGTATCTCTCCCGTTCTCTCTCTTTCCGTCACGATCCCCTTTTTTCTCTCTACTTGGTTCGCTTCGATCGATCTCGTACCGTTCGGTAAGACGGGAGAAGAATTACAGGATCACCGATACCATATCTGATCTGCGCGCGATCTCCTCGCCGAGAAATACGTCCGAGTTGGCCAAATGCCTCTTCCCGATTCGTTACACCGTGAGATGGTTCACTCGAGATTAGGAAACGCTACCCTTTCCTATGGAATTGCAAAGGACCGCCTTTCAGGGGATCCTACGTTCTTTGTTACTGCCACTTTTCCATTTGCTCGTCCAAGTCGATCTCCATCATTCCAGATGATCCGTGATCTCGCGACAGACGAAGTTAGGCTTAGCTACTTTCATAACATACCATTCAAATTTCTCTTTTTTGGATTCAGTTAACCGGATATGCTATGCCACGAACACGTTTAGTAACGTTTTTGAATCTTTCTTGTTTCGAATTTCAGGAAGAAATTCTTGTACATTTGAAAGGACGCAGAATATAGTTTTGTTTGTTCTTGTTAGATTTGGCTTACAGCAGTGTTTCTCGGATTTATTCAAAATTATTAATTCTGCTTCGTGCATTCTAAACTTCTAATTGAAAGTTTCATTTAAATGAAACTTTGAAAGATAAGATTACTATTGTGATGTAAGAGATAGCATATAATGGGGTACTTTAGAAATCAGAGAGTCCCTTGGTAAATAGTAAAACGTGACTCATGTATGGGTCGGACATTCGACCAATCCCTGACGTTTGTTTCGACTAATTTGATTAGACGATTAACCGCGCCCGACATTCGGTTCAGTTTGATTAGACTCGACACGACGCACGTCGTAACGAACTCGACGAAGCGGCGCTCGATACAAATGAGAATTACGCAAATTCACCGGTGCAATTTATCGAAACTTCAATAGTAATTTTTGAAGCCCATCGTTTGAACGTTAGTTTACAAGTTATATGTACAGTTCGAATCAAAAAAATAATTTTACTGTATATGAATCTTGTTTTACAAAAATTAAAAAAGGAACATGAAAATCAGATTAGTTAGAATTGAAAGTAATTCATTAGTGCAAATATGTAATATATATAAATGTGTGTAATATGTTAGATTTTAACAGTAGTAGTTAGATCTTAATACTTGTAAAAATTATATAATAGAAACAAACAATTTTGTAATTTGACATATGAATAAGATATAAAACAAAAATTTTAATTTCTATATCAGTGCATGAAAGCCTTAGCTTAAATATAAGTACGTATTAACGAATGTGTGTTTTAAATCAATCAGAAATATTTCTTTAGTAATTTAGTAGTCTAGTCAGAATAGGAAATGAAATTAATTCACTAATACATCAGGGAACGTATGAGAAATGTTTTTAGTTTGCCCTTATGAATATCTACCACAAATTCGATGGTGGACTTGTACTCCTTTCTTGTATGACCTTTGCATTGTTTGCGAACTCGCTACTGCAGGTGACATTTTACTTGGAAATAAGAATGAATGAAAAACTTCTCTTCCGGGAGTAGTTATGCTCTTTTGCTTTAACAGTATCGAATGCACGCGATGCGATCCTCGATGAACCGTGGGACTCGGTCACTGCATAACATTGTCGCTGTATGTTACGCGTACACGTACGTAAAAAAGTAATCGTTGAAGAGAAAACATTAACATACATATTCTTAATATATTCAGTTCTACCTTGCACAGAATACATTTGAGCCATACTCTGTGAACCTTCGCAGCGATATGCATATGTAAGTTGTATTTACGCAATTACTCCTCTTTACGTGTAACTTGAATTGTGAAAAATTCCATTCCTTTGTTTTATGTTTATGGCCTTTTGCTCTTTTGTCTATTTATACTTAACGTTCCTCTACGAGTAGGAAAAACCGTTTTAATTAACGTATAAAGAAGCTTTTACATACCAAATTTGTTACTAAACTTGTTATTAGTTTAGTGAAAATAAATAAAGCACAATTACTAAATACGAAATAGATTTTAGGTTAATATATTGTTTGTTGCATACGGAATGTAATTTTAATTAAGAAATTCTTGTATAATTTGTTAATGACGTCACTCAATACTACATTGAAAAATGCTGATAGTACTTTCGTGGTTTTATAACATCGTGCAAACTGTCAATATGAATATTCGTAACGTAATTCATAATATAATCATAATGTAAATTCATAATATAATTGTGAATCATTATCGAAAATTCAACAACTAAAAGGAAACAAAAGATATCACGGAACGTGTATTTAGAATCAAATCTTCCTAGCAAACTACATATTTGGAAACCGTTTTAGAAATGGAAGAAAATAAATGTTTATCGGGGTAGAAAGCGTACCTGTAATGCCATGATCGAGTGAAACGTAATTCGAATTGCTTGAAATTGAATTAACGAAAGTTGACTGAAAGCTGGAACCGGAAGGGAAAACTACGCTGTATCTTATTAGTCGCACTTCACAATAATTAATTAAGGGGCGTTCTTCATTTAATTTCGATTATGTTCATTCCTGCGGAAATTAGTACGAATTATACAAGCAGCGCCGCATGGCATAAAATCGTCGAACTAATGATTTACCCGGGAGAACTTGTTGCACATTTCGTGAGATGGCGCGCTGTGGCACTTGTTAAATAACGATAGAAGGTACCTCATTAATAGCACAGACGAGGTATACAAATACACTTGACACGCCATATATGTACGTATATACTTATTGTTAGACAATGATACAATGCTAAAAATAATTTAAGAATGAAATTATAACAGTTAAATAATAAAATAATAATAAAAATTTATAAACAGAGTTGGCTATCAATAGATATATAATCTTGTTTCGCGAGTGTGTATTTTCTATTAATTTTTAACTTTTAAAAGAATTTTTTAAAAATTGTTATTACTTTATATTATATAGTAATTTGTAAATTTTCTCAATTTATTCTAAGCAGATATTACATACATATACTATAAATATTACTTTAATTCATTTATTCTTTTAATTATTTATATTATTGCATTTATTAAAGAGGAACATTATATCCACTACACTTAATTATAGTAATAATAATAAAAAAAACTTAGTGATGAACAAAATGTGATTAATATTAAAGGTGTAGAAATGAAGGAGGTATCAAACATTGGAAACTCTTTATAATTATTTGCTTTGAGACTGTTATAGTTCGATGAATAACACGAATTTTTCGACATATAATATTTCAATTATGCGCGCGGCTTTATATGAAAGAGAAGCCATTCCATTCCAGCCAATCAGGAGTCACCTAAGTGAAGTTTTGACGCGACCGTCATAGTACGGGCGAAAATCGTGGTATTAATATGCGTCGTTCTTTGAAGGGTGTGATTTCAATCATACAGTGTTTTTATTAGTATTTTATTGTCTTTCATCGAGTATTACAAGTTCGTTTAATTAATACGTTCTTATTTAATACTTTGTTAGGTACTGTTAAAGCGAAATTCTATAGTTTTTCCAACTTTCTCTGTTCGTCGATCGGTTCAGTACCAGTGTTACCAATACGATGTATTACGAGTTTTTGAGACAGGATTTGAATTTGATTCTTGCTCCATTTTGACACAATTGATTCAGTTTTATATATTAGTCCTAAATTTATGGTTATGATTTGTGCAAATGGACATTAGAGATGCGTAGACAAAGACAATTAATGGTGACAATTCGATGACACTTCATATAAAACGATTTGGAAACGTTGGATTTACTTTAACAAAGATGGAGGTACATGTACGTACTGCTTTTTGATTCATTTGTAATATAATAGATATCCAATTAATATGTAATATTATTAAATTATACGTATGTAAATGTATAGTCTATTAACAATCAATAATACATATTCATTCACTTTTTATTATATTTACACAAGAAATTTGAATAACCTTCGTATTTCGCTACATTTCAATCTCGATATTAATATCGAACAATTTTTATTATTTTTGAGATAGAGTTGTACGACATGTTGAGAAACGTCTTAGTTCAAGGTTACGCGTATTCTTATTATGACTACATCGGATATGTTTAACGAATTTTGTGTCTTTTATTACAAAGAGTTTTTTTAAACAAACTATCGATAAGGAAAAGTAGAGAAATATGTAAAATTTTCTTCTTTTTTCTCTCTTTTCTACCCTTTTCTACTAATACAATTTTACTTTCAGAAAATTTTCGTGACCACGCGCAGTCGGTAGAATTAGTGTTTGCTTCGTAACTTCAAATTCTTCAATTCAATAATCATACGCGATATTAGAGTCAGTGTTTGTTCGGCGACTTAATTTAAACGATACTTGATTGAAACGAACGCGTTAATATTCTTTTATTTTTTTTTTTTTTAAGTAAACCTTTTTTTTCTAATATTCGTGTTCGGTATTAAAGTCAGTGCTCAAGAGGATCCAGCCTCCCCAGGAGATCAAGAATGTGAGTATCTTGGTATATTGTATCCTAATTTATTTAATTAATTTTGTTAACTTGTAAGTTTCAAATCTTTGATTTATTAGAGCTTCAATTTCTATAATTATTAAAATTTGGAATTTCAATTTTTATTATTATTAAGGTCCTAAATTTAATAGAGTTCTATCTTCTATTATTTCAAACTTCTTAGATAATCAACACTGCGTTTTTAAAAACAAATTGTAATATCCTACTACTTTTTTAAGGTCGTTCACAGTTTCCACTTTCTCGTGCTTTCCAGAAGAAATCTGAGGATGTTCAAGAAGCCAAAAATGTACGCATTTTTGTAAATTGTACCTTAATTAATTTTACTCCTCACGTAATTTAATCATTATTAATTAAGAAATAAAGTTTATATTGGAATTAGTAATATCCTTAAAATTAAAGTCTAATATCCTATGTGTTGTTACAGATTTTTTACAACTTCTCATTTTCCTGTATGAAGTTTGATGGATTCTTCTTGATGATTGTTTTGGCGATGACTTCTTCTGATTTGCCGCATCATCGATTGCATCATCTTCGCATCTTATCGTGAGTCGCATGCTTTTATATTCCTCTGGTCATTCAATCATGTCGTAGGACAAAAGGTCCGAATCGACACGGATGACTGGTTGTATTACGTAGAATTTTTTTCGAGCATAGTGACCGCGTGTATTTATCATACTCGTGAATAGTAACATTATTTTTGTTTCCTATTTATTAGTTCAGGACAGGTCTTCTTGCGCACCACGTTCTTTTATATTAATGACATGACATTGAGGATTAAAATTTTAATATAATGTTCATCATTGGGATGAGTGATTTATTTTTTTTATTTTATTTTTGTAAGATACTTCTTCTGTTGCGATTAGAAAGGCTTGAGCTTAAATGTAAGTTTCAGCGGACAGAACAATTGCCACAGAAGAGGGCAACTACTAATGGCTTTCCATCCCCTGGATCCTCCAGAACATGGAAAGTCATTTTCGGCATTACATTGTCACTATGCTTACTTTTGGTAGTTGCGGTAGTAGTCTTTTTTGACCGATGTCAGTCCACCATCATATTGGCTAAATCGCTGATTGTTATCAGTGTCGCGAAGTAGTAATTACGGGTTGAGTTACAGTTTCGAAGTAATTTGAATTAAAATTGAATTAGAAAAATGTCAACTTTTAATTAACTTTATAGTGTTGTTATTTGTGGCTATCCAGAATAATTGAAGTAGTTATTATTGAATTTATTTTATGAATTAATGTTTCGAATTTTTTCATCGTCGTTGTTTCAATTACTTTTCAAGTTAATGTTGCGTTAATAAATGGTCACGTTTTCTTTAGTTGTGTTGCGATTATAAAATGCCTAAACTTCTCCCACCCGATGCAGCTAAAAAAGCTGTACAGAGGAGGTTGTCAGCAGCCTTAACACGGCTGCACTGCACTTTCGTAATTAGTGTTGTGTATATTTAAACTCGAGTGCATAGATTAGTACTTATTAGCGTTGCGTAAAAGAATTTCCTGCTGCAGTTTCGGGAGCTTTCTATTTTGTTTAACTTTTTTCCATAATAAATTAATTAATATGGCAAACATACAAAACACTCTTAGCGGTTTATTCTCAGAGTTTTCTACTGTATATGTGATTTCAGTAATTTAGTGTTGCAAAATACAAAAGATAATCCACTCTCGGTTTATGGTTTGGGTTTTATATTGGGTGGATGATAATCATTATATTTTGGTGCTTTCCTGGCTATTTATTTGCTTTTTCTCAGCTCCCGTTACTGATATGACACGCATCCTAACAAGTCTCTTCAATTTAAATAGAACATAAGTATCACTTAAAATATTTTATAAGATTATGAAGTTTTAAACAACAATAATTTTTACTATATCTTAATTTTGTTATTACGTTTGCCCTTCTTCAGCCATAGAATTATTATATGTCTTCTAACAATACTGTCGATCCTCTTAGAACTATTCTTACTCTAACTACCTTGTAGTTACTATATTCTGAGAAGACGAGTTTCATTTTCTTTCTCGACATCCTTTGTTTCGCGAGACGCGACATCTTCAGTTTGTTCCACGACATTCGTGGAAAACACGGCTTCTGTCTTGTGACATCCGGAAATTCTTAGTTAATTCTCGCGATTGTAAATCGTTCCTCGTGTTAAAGATAAAGGAGATAAGAAAATGGATCGGACGGAATACGTCATACCCTGGGTTCAGATGCGGGCGAGGGAGGAGTACATTCTAAAAGCATCTAGGCAATATCCCGTGGTAAGAGAACTTTCCAAACGAATTCGGAGAGTTTAATAATTAACGTCGAGAGCGGCGGTGCTCGTTGAACGTTCTATTCCGGGGGGTAGTTCGTTCACGCTGAAACTGAGACAAGCCCATGAGATACGAAAAAACCATTTCCCGCGGTATTCGGAAATCTATCATCCGGGATGAAATTTTCTTTCCAACCATTCGATACTGCTGTCTCGGATGATGATACACCGGCTTATCTTGGATTAAGTATCAAACTGTCGTCTGCTTGTTCATAGGGCGATTTTTAAATGTACGTATTAATATTTCAGGAATAAATGCAATTAAAAGATATTGAAGCAATTATACAAATATCATAGGTTATTTGTGCTTGATTCTTTAAGTTAGAAAATATTTGACAATATCATGGAAGTTTTTATGTTTTACAAGTAAAGTGTCGCAATGTGTTGTATGATTCATCTTATTGTTGTTAGACGAAAAGACATTCCAATTATAAATAAATTGGATAATTTCTTTGTTTGAAAGATAAAACCTTGTTGTAAAAGTATTAATACGTATTTAAGAATCACCCTGTGCGTGATTAGTTGCAGACACTATTGATTTCAGTTGGATCCGTTCGCTCTTCGAAATTCGATCACGTATTTTAACAACAACAAAGAAGACAGCGCAAAATCGGCATATGAGCGTCTTCATAGCGTAGATTTCGATCTTTCCAAGCCACGATCTGATCGTACCAAGCCTAGTCTTTATTGGTTGGAAATCTCGAAAGAAAACCAAGGCCACAAGGTCCCGATGACTACTAATCTGTGGTACGGTCGACCGAACAGAGTTCAAGTCGATTTTCCTGGAACTAAATTTAATCGATCGAGCAAAATGCAAGAGTTCTACATTCGCTGTGGTTTTAGTCTAGTTAGCGGCGAGGAAAACGGATCGTTTTGCTAGAGTGAATCTGTTAGGCAAGCTTTTTTGATTTTCTTTTTTCTAACATTAGTTCGACCGATTTTATTAATATTACGTATAATATAAAATGCGATTGCAAAATGTCATTATCATTGCACCAAATTTGTGTAAAATTCGTTAAAATCATGCTTCGTGTACACGTGAAATATTAAATTTGAATGATATTTAAAAAGCTCATAAGAAGATTGCATTAGAATATTTAATAATAGTGTTCTTGAATCAACCTCTTTATATAGTTTAACTTTTTGATTATATGTTTCTCATAATTAAGTCTGAAAAATTGTTTTATAAAGCTTTTCCATTTAACTGAATAAAGCGGAATACGAGGGAGTTTACCTTTCAATTAAGTACTTAAAAGAAAATAATATGTATGACTGAATTATTTGTATGTTCACGTTTCAGCCGATTATTACTCTTGACATTCTGTATTAACTCATGTTCACGGCCAAATGTCCATGCTTGAAAGTAGATTCAGTAATCATTAATCGACTTACATACCTTTTTCAATTCTTTATGAGTGACGTAATAATTTTATTACTTTGGACTGGTAATTTTCACATATTCAGCAAAGTACAAATTCAACACGTTTCACGTATTCGTCTACTACCGGGGATCAATATTGCGCATCGTTTAAATTCAAAATTGCTTGCTTTCTGTGAAGAATGCTTCTACGAGGTTACCATAATTTTTTGCAACGTAAATGTTTAAAATCTGGTTTTCCATAAATTTTTTTCTTTGACAAGCAGGATGAAAATTGGGTAATTTTGCACGACGTATGAAGCCAAATTTGTTATTGGGAAGTAGTGCACGTACGAACAATAAGGATATTAATCTTAAAAAGATCAAAATGTTAAGAATAAAAACATACACGTGGTTAATATTACATGATTTCCATTAACGTTTAATGTATATTGTATTTGATATATTTGATATGTATGTATTTTGTATTTTTTTATTTCTAAGGAAAGCATAATATAATTATCTGTATATATTTTTAATTTAAGCAACAAAACTGTTGCTAAATGTATTTGTGAGAAAATTAAGCGTTGATATTAGGCAAAAAATGGGGTGAAAACTTTACTAATAAAATGTAGAAGATGTAAAATTATTCTATAATTGGATAGCACTATTTTAATAAAATGTATTTTTAAGAGACTTCGGAAGCTTGAAAGAACTGCACAGAGATAATAAGAAGCAAAAGTGAACATATACGTCCATTCATTTCTGTCTCTGAAAAAAATTACATTTTTAATTAATAAATTACATCGTATTTTTAGAATGGTTCTGCTTTATTCAGTTCTGAACTAGTTTCCCTATTATACTGCAGATTAAACAACTTTGTATAATTTAAAAATCTGTTTTGGATAAAAACGATGTGTAATTGCTAAATTTTTAATTTCGAAACATTTAATAATACAAAATATATATACACATGAACTATGGTTTCTTTTCCTTCGAGATTTTTGTAGATACAATTATTTATAAAAAATGTAAATGCATAATTTTTCTATTATTTTTCGTATATGTACATACGTAGAAAAATAATTCTTTATAAAATTGTATTTTTTTATCTACTGGTCACTTTTATCAGTTATTTCCGATCAGTAATCTAGTAGTATAGGCGTTTTCTGTTAATCCTCTGATATTTCTTTTTCTGTACGATGTATTCGAATGGAGTACAGATTTGGATAGGAGTCTACGTTGTCGGACAGATCGTTGAAAGAGACTGCGAACATGGAACCGTTGTAGGTACGCATATAGAGCTTGCTTCTATACCGAACTTAAACTAGTACTAGCTTCGAACTTCCACCGAGTATACCCAGAATTCTATACTTCATAATTGTAATTACAATTTCCACTTTATAAACTTGTGACAAAAGATTCGTTAATTACCACATCTTCCAATGATACTATGTTTAATTACTTAGCGTAAGCAATGCTTTGAACATTAATCTGTAATAAACACTGGAAGGCGAATATTTCCGTCATGTGTAGAAAATTCGAATCAGACGATCCATGCTGATCGCAATTTCGTTTCGCGAACGTAATTTCCGCTTTGGAGATGGACGGTTCCGGTATTACGAATCAGCCAAAATGTTCGTTACGAGGGTGTAATTTCGGTTTTAAGCGAACGGTCCGTTATAAGGAATTGCCTTAGATATTTCTCTAGATGATATTTTCCGCTTTGTTCCGTGAACATTCACTTTTTCAGGCAGACTTGAAAATTTTTCAGGTTCACGGAACCTTGGAACAAAGTGTAGCCGTACATATTAATAAAATCACGACCGAAATTCGAAGGATCACAAATACCAGTGGCCACGAAAGTATTCGAACACTTAGCACAGAATTTTTTTATAAATATGCTCTGTGCATTGTACGAAACATTTTAAAATTTCGTTAGCGCTGTAATGAGATTCGACTATCGGGATTATAATAGAAAAATTTGAAATCAACGAATCGTTGAAAATATATATACAAGTTACAAGACATTTATCGCATACGTACATTTAGCGAGAAATTAGTATACTAGAATATTTTCGCGAGTAATACATGTCATCTAATCATCGTGATACTTTACAATTATAAAATTTCCCGCCAACGTTATAAGCAATTTTTGACAGTTCAAAGATATCCTGCCTTATGTCTTCATATATACAAATCTCTATTTTTACTGCCATGTCCTGGAAAGTTGCTTGATACTGGGATTGCTATTTCCGAATATGAGGATAGAAACACCATGAAAAGAGGTACGTGCACTTATGTAGACACGGTGCAGACATCGGATATATACCTCCGTATCTCGCTATATCAAGTTGGCTTCAAGTTTTATGCAAGGTATCGAGAGATCGCTGAAACTCAAAGGCCGGTATAGAAAGTATCGAAACGAATCGACCGGGCTTTATGTAACCTAGAACACATATACCCTGGCGATTGGATGTGTGAGGTACATTTATGATGAATTCATCGATCGATGGCCACAGATTCTGCTGTTGCTTGTTTCACGTTCTATGTCAAGTATTGTCCTTGTACGACTGTCTTGAATAAAAAGCCCGGGTAATTTATTGACGTCCCTTTTCATGCCTTGTCTACCGTAGACTACGATATTCTGCATTGTAACACTTTTAAGCAGCTGAAGTAAGGAACTATAATTCACATTATTCTTCATACATACAGCGTGTATGTGTAAATTGAAAGTCAAAATAGAATTATTAACACGAAACACTTTTGTACTTTAATTGTAGTTCTCTATCGCGTTATTATTTCGTGAAAGTAATTTTAAGAAAAACACAACTGTCGAAACGAAATTCATTTCGTAATTTTGTAATTCTATTTCTGCGAAATTAATATAAAATTGAACTTTTTACAGAAGGAAGTTTTATTCAATCAAATAAAACAGACCATTGGGGAAAGAATCACATTCGCTGTCTATATCAAATATATATATATATAAAAATACTACTTTCAATTTAAAAATAAATATCAACTTTCAAGAATACATATGATATTTACGCATTTTACGTTGCGCGTAGCGTCGGTGATTGAATTTTTCCGACATTTTGTTTCATTATTGTTATTCGCAGAATATCGATGTCGATGACACGAATTTAAATGGGCGGCGAAAGTTCGCGTGACGGGTGAAACGTTGGCCGCTAATCGAAGAAGATTTTGTGCAAATTTATGCGCATAAACGTGGCCACCGGTATTCATCGTACCCCGAAAAGACTTCTCTATTGTTTCTAGTTAATCGTCCGAGGTCAGGGACAGGCTAACACTTATTTTCAATTCTTTGTTTTAGCCTCGTTAATTAAAAGTTTAATTAAAGCCACGTCAATTAATCAGAATTCTGTTTCGGCCCATTCCCGCGTACTTCGTCACGGAAGAGCAGAATAAAAAAGATGGAGAGCAGCTCGCGATAACTGGCAGTTGCCTGTTGGCCTGCTGCTACACATTCGTTGCTGTTATGTGACCAAACGGGCAATTAAAAAGTCATCTCGGCTAGAAAATTTGTTGTATAATAGCAGTTGAACGAAGTTGGGATGAAGTGAATCTATTACTTGAAAAAGTCACGCTTCGTCGATCTAAATTCGTCGATCTAAATTCGTCGGTAATGACCACCAACTGCGTGATTTCGTCATGGATGTGCACCTATGCTGTGTTTGATAATCAAATAAAATTCTCGCATGATTTTTGATTTGATGATCTTATTTCACTCTCAATCGAGTATTTCTTAGTTGTGTTTTGATTTATTCATTTTGTACGACGAATTGGTCCAAACTGTTGAGAGTGTGATCCATTAATAACTATATCTATTTACGAAGTTGGTTTTTCAAGGAAATTTCAATCATTAGAAGATACTTGAAAATTGAAAAAAATATAGTTCTACTATATAATAATACTCCTTAAGGGTCTTAGCTTGCGGAGTTACGACGATTTAATTATCTGATTAATTTAAAGGGACTGAATTCTATCTTTTTTCATTTCGATACGATCGAGAAGTGATTCAAATGACTGCGACCTGGAATTATGGGTGAACGTCTCAAGCGAAAACTCAATCAGCAATAATTATGCCACCGTGTACATAGGGCAATATTAGCAAGTTCGCTACCCTTCGTAGCTCCGCAATACGCTTAATCGAATTGCCTTTGGTAATGTAAAGTAACGAAGCCGATAGGGTTATCTAGAGTGTGACCTCATTAATACGTTGCTCTCTTAAGAAGTTAGATGTATCTCTGGCGAACACAAATAAATTTCAGCCAGAGTCCCGAAGAGAAGTTTCTTTGGAATTGTTTTATAGTACCCCATGGACTTCAACGCTTTCTCTTTCTCCCTTCATCTTTTTGTTTCTTCGTTTGTCGTCCTTTCTCTCTTGCTCTTCAACAGAAAAGCATATTCGTCGCGCTTCGTTCGCCTTACGTTTGTTATTCTTCACTTCACTGTTATATTTCACTTGCTAAAAATTCAAGTGATCGATCACCGATAAATTGAATTTTATTAGCGGGTGAAAAAAACGGATCGCGTTCAACACTCGATAGTTGATATAAGTCGCTCAATTAATCATTTAATTATCGTTTTGAAACGTGAATATTGAATTTTAACAACTTTGAGTGCTTCTGTATGATGCTCAATTAAATTTGCCTGAATATCTTGAACGAAAATAGAACTGGTCAAATATCGTCGCGTATAAATAATATTTCTCTAAATTGTTCATTGCAAAAATTTTGATTATTTCTATTTGCTGCTATTGCACTGCAAGATAAAACTATATTGTATTTCTTTTGCGAATCGCATATTCGTACGCTAGAATTACTAGAAGCGCATCCGACATTAACCCCTTAAGGATCAGCATTCCCAAAAGAAATCAGTCGTTGTATGCTTCCCATCTACCCAAGAGATTCGAGCGAAAATGCAAGTTTAAATTAATTTCTAACAGTTTTACAAACCGCGGTAAAATACATTGCATATACGTCAAGTCCCTTTTTAGAGTGTCAAACTCGAGTGAATAATTAATAAGCAATATATTTCATATCATTTTAAATCATATTTAATTGATTGATAATACTTTTCGTTTAGAATTTACATCTTACACTAATTGGAACGAAGAAAGAGAAACAAAACATATTTACTTTGATGATGCAGAATTGCTTAATGTAAATATTGATATAATTGTAAAGGTCTATATAATTGATATACATCAATACACTAGATGCAAAATTGAAAGAATAAAGTAAAAGTATTTCGTGTTAAGTTTCTCTTCGTTTTTATTTTTTTTTTTGTTTCAGTATATTCCATTTGTCAACGTTTCCATTTTATTCTTTTCTAATATTTATTCAAATCTTCTTTATATTGATTTACGGTTTATGCCTCTTGAAGTACACTTAAGCATTGGCTTTATTAAGTAACTTCTATATGCGTTCTGTGAAGTTCACACGGAAATTGAAGTTGAAAACGACAAAAGCATAAAATTTATAACTCACAAGATATCGTACGTTCCTATCTTTTGATATTGTCAAATAGTTTGAAACTATCCGTCAAGCGATAATCCATTTATTGCCAGCGACATTTTGACTTCATACGTATAAAAGCTACTCTTTTCGCAATACGCGCGTATATGCTTCGTAGATGCTATAAGCTACTTTTTTGAAAAACATATTTGTTTGTTAACGTTTGATAACTGTGCTTGTAACAACAGTACGCAATAAATACTTTTTCCGGATTTTCATCAAATTCAGAAACCCGTGAATTTACTTTGTCGCTTAGGACATACGTAAACATTTGGAATTTTTTAATAAATTTGTATGCAAAAATTACAAAAAAAAAGATTTAAGCTCGCAGTTCGATCAAAATTTTACTTTCATCGTCCACTAAATGTCCATTTTATTTTAGCATATTTCGTTTAATGAAATGCATCAAACTATCGTTATGTAATAATTATGCATATAAAGAATAAGTTATAATAGAAAGAATTTAAATACTATAATATTTGTGAATAAACGCGTACCAGACAAATTTTCAAATTCGATTTTCTTAAAAACGATGTCTCCAACGCAGCTCGTGATTTTCGACTTATTGCGAGTCATAGAACTTTCTTGATTTTACGTGTATCACGAATTTTGAAAATATCGTGTTTCGATATGAATGATTTGTAATCCTACTGATTATAAGTGATCTAAGGTTCTATAAATACTCTCCTATCTTATTTGCATAAGAAATAATGAAACGATAATGTCGTGCCAAACTTTCTTTGTTGTCAAACATTCAGTTTCGTCTCAATTACTGTCATAAAAACTGTCATTTTAGTACTTTCTCAAGCATTAAATAATGATCCGAAAGTTCCGTGCACATTAAGCGTTATCTACGAAGTTCGATATCATTTTCCAGAGGAACGTGCTAAATTAAACGAAAAATGTCGCTAAAGAAATGCGCTAAATCACATAATTGACGCGAGAAAAGTTCGGTTCACGAGTACATATCTCGTTTTTTGACTGTGAAACTTCGTTGGTTGCGGCATTTTTGTGGAATTGAAACTCCTGCTTCTAAAACCTCAGTGTACCAGTTTTTCTTCGTGCACGCACGCTATCGCAGTCTTATTATGTTTCTTCGTGCAAAGGCATAAATCATTTAGTTCCTCTCGTCTAGAAGGTATATCCGACAGATTTACAGAATGTATAAATTATTACAATCGGATTGCTCGTCACGGCGACGTTTTATCGAATCGTTTACTCGCATTTTCGCTCTTTCCTCGGATGGCACTTTTGATTTGCCTGATTTTTAATCGTGTCGCCGATAGCGGACTCCGTATTTGTCAAAGGATTCCCAGCGTTCCCTCAAATGCTTCAAGATGCTTATTTACGATACCATAAAAGCGGCAAACGCGAACAGCAATCGTATATAAATTTTGCTATTGCCTCCGTCGCGACAGTTTCAACGTGCTCCCTCGACATGGCAACGATTAGCGCCGATCCGACTTGCTGTTTGACCGATTCGACCAAGTCGCAGGTCTGCTCCGTCAGAGAGAAACCAGTCGCTGTTCTGTCCGACTCCGACATCAATAAGATCGTCGAGCGAAAACTTCTCTCGAATAACTTTCGCGTTTTGCACTGGAGTTTGGATAACTTAGGGGAGATAAATGGTTTCTTGGGCTTGTACTATACTCTCTCCGTTACGGTGAAAATCGACGACAAATCGAAGCATTTCAAATTCTTTGCGAAAACACCACCACCAACCACCAGTCCACAGTACGATTTCCTGGTGCGCAGCAATACGTTCAACAAGGAGATCGTTGTCTACAGTGAGATAGTGCCGAAGATGGGCACAGGAAGCGGTCCCAAATGGTTGCCCGATTATTATTTCGGCAAGAATAACGTTATAATAGTTTTGGAGGACGCCGGGCAAAACGGATACGTTAACCTGGACAAATATCTCCCGTTTGACGATGAACACTGCATTCTGGTAGCAAAAACGATCTCGGTCTTACACTCGAGATCCTTGATCCTGGACGAGAAGCTTCGCCGTAGTACCGGTCAAACGATTTTCGACCTTTACGGCGAGTACCTGGAGGAGGTGGCTTTCATCGAGAGCGATTCGACGGCGCAGAAGTATCTCTCGTCGTGCATCAAAGGTGCATGCACGATAGTTGATATGAACGAGAAACTGAAGGACGATGAGGCGACTGTTATTAAAAATTGGATAAGCAAGTGGGTACGGAGGTTACCGGAATTGCTGAAGACGTCGAATAAATTCAGAAACGTGATGTGTCACCGGGATCTATGGCCAAATAATATTATGTTCAAAAAAGACTCTACCGGTAAGTCGATCGGGTGTTACCTGATAGACTTCCAGTTCTTGCGATACTCTCCGCCAGCGATCGATTTTGTGATCTGTTTCCTGTTGTCGACTGATCGTGCTACTAGACGTCGATGCAACGAGTCGCTTATCGACGTTTACTGCGACACCATGAAGAAAGAATTGGCCGCGGAAGGTCTGGATGTTGAGGATTGCTTACCTCGTGCGCAATTCATTCAGAGCTGCAAGGACTTTCAAGGCCTGGGATTGGCGTATGCGGTCGCCAACATGCAAATAATGTTGTTAACGCGACAAGCGGTGGAAGAATATTTCATAGGATCCACCGACCAACTGGAGCACGTCGTGTACGGCGATCAACGCACCGATCTCATTAAAAATCAATGCCGCATTATGAAATTCTATGAGCCGCGTATTACAGAGATAATAGAAGAAATTAGAGAGTATCTGGCAGCTAATCCAGACAAATGCTAGCGGATGAGAAAGAGAAGCGCAGGTTATTGGTCGTTTCTTCGGCATTTCTTGGTCATTTGTAGTTGTATTATCATCTGTGATAAAATGTGATTTTAAAATGAGAGCAGAAAAGAGGTTGTTTCTACGATTCTACGATTCTACGATTTTCCGATGAAATCATCTATTTCGCCTTTTCGTTATCCAACGTTATGGTATAAATATTTTATTCGAAGGATTTAACGCGGCCACACGCGTAGGCTCGTAGCTTTGTTAAACGGAGAATCGTCAAGAAAGCGAATTTTCTACTCAAAACTATTGTGTGATACGACGCTTTGCCGGCTTAAACGACGTCATCGTTCTCCGTTAGGCGAACTTTGTCGTAAAAGGGAAAAGGGATTACGGGTCGTAATAAACTTTGTAGAAACCCTGCAAGAGGCGGAAAGATAGGAACCTCTAATATTTAAAGTAACTTTTCGCCGTAATCTTAACTCCTTACAGACTCAATACAGCTCACGGCTGCCACGAGCTGTATCGTCTTTTGTATCAGCGAACGTGGAAAATATGGCATCATACCAATGAAATAAAGCCGGTTTTAATGGATATTTCCATTTTTCTATGTACAGTATGCCTAGTTTAAATATACTCTAACTATTAAACGTACGATAATATTCATCAAATGAAAGTTGCTTGATTTAATAGAAGAAACTTAATAGAATATTCGAATTCCTTTTTAGATCGTTGTTGATAAAGTCTCGATATCTACGTACTTCTCCTCGATGGAACTACAATGTTTACAAGTATTTGTACACATGCTTATTTCTTTTTTGTAATCGTATGAAAATACTTCTGAATAATACGAATTTCATTGTTTCTTAACTACTGTATTTTAACCAAAGAAAATGGATATTTCGTATGTTACCTACTATTTTTCATTTTGGTAATTAATTGTTCGTATCGTCCCTTCGTTTCCTCGTATTTAAGCTTGTGGAACTCTGCGAGCATTTCATGCATCAAGAGCATTTCAGAATGTTAAAAAATATTTCAATGTTGGGGGAAACAGTCGCATTCAATTGTTGACAAATTTATCCTTGTGCAATAATCGAGCAGCCGATATTCCTCGTTCGCGAAATGAGGAACACCCAGTCCTATTCAATGGCCCGTAATGTTATGTCAGATTAAAGCAGAAGTTCGTTTTACTGCCGGCAATTCGAAGCAGCCGTAATCGCTTTTATGTCGGGCTAATGACATAACCGTGAAACGTAAATTGCCCTACCTATCAATGACAGGCTTGATACTATTCTATTGTAAATACAATAATGCATGAACGCGTTGTCATTGTTTCCTTTCAACTATTCCTCTGTTTTCACCAACTGGTACATTGACGTATTCGATTTTTTCCATCCAATGAAATAGCGTTGGAGTTTGTAAGCTCTTCCTTGGCAGTGAATACACAATAAACAGAAAGATGAATGTGACTAGCCTATTAGGTAGCGTTCGTTGCATTTGCGCAAACACGAAATTATTTTACACAAACGAAGTATTCAAATTGTAAAATTCCTCTTTTACGTAATGTAACACGTGTTTCCTGTTGGTCGGAATTTCCGAAAATCCACACGTTGTTTGTATGTTAAAATACGGTATAAATCGATATCGTTTAAATACTAACATTAATTTATCAGTTTGATCAATTCAGAGTTTCACAATTTATGTTTTCATTTCACGAAAAGTAGGTAAAAGTTAATTATATCTTTTTACGAAGACTATAGCATTGTTACAAGTATTGTCTTATGAGTACAAGTTACGAAGTTCTGTCAGCATGATTTGATTTTATCTGAAATGGATGAAATTGTAACGTTACAGTACAGAATATAAGAAAATTTCTGATTGTATGTGATAACAGTGTAATTTCCAATTTCTGTGATAGCGTAATTTAGTACAATTTCCAACAAGAATACTAGTTTGAGTAAGAAGTTTGTTTACTCCTGTTCGGAACAGGTGCATTACCAAGCATCAGTTTGGAATCTTATGCACGTAGATGTTGATTTCTGTAATGAAATTAAATCTGATAAATCTAGAACTACATAGCGAAATTTGTAATTAGTTGAACATAAATAGCTAGTCAAACTTTATTCCATAATATTGTTAAATTTGCGTAGAAAAGGAAATACACGTAGATGTTTATAAATTGCTCTTCCATTAAGTAATATGTCCATATCTATAAATAGCATAATAGCAGTACCTTTCTTGCACGATTCACTTTTACACGGTTTTTTTAACACGTCTTGGTTACAGTTATGCAGTGTTTTTAACACGTTTTGTTCACTGTAAATGTTACCAATCTTGAACGTTTTTCACGAGTTCAACGGGATCTGAAAACTTGTATGGCTTGTTAGACAATTATTAAAAGAAAAAACGAAATAACTGATACAAAACGATCGGACGAAAAATACTTCGAGCCATGAAATTTGATTTTTTTTTCAAACAATAGCAAAACAAGTGTTGCAATATAATAGAGAGTGACGATGAGTAAGTTTTATGCTTTGTTGCAAATCAATTGTTTTACTACTTTTTTTTACGGCTGTTTTGCGCACGGTACGCATCCACCGTGTAAAAAGGGTCTCAGGTATTATTTGAAATTTATTGTAAAGTACTAATATATGTAGCATTAACGCTGCATCGCAATAATTCCCAGAAATAGTTGTCACTATGGTAGAATTATCCTGCGGGTCATACGATTCCAAGCGATCAGTGCAAAATTACCATTGCATCGAGAGAAACGTTATGCCAAGCTTGTTAATCACAGAAGCTTACTATTTCTCGTGTGCTCGTTATACTTCACAAACCACAAGCTTTCCATTGAACGATGTAGAATTATCATCGATCAGCCGATAGCATTACGATTCCATTATCTGCATCTGTGCCGAACTCGACCTGACTAACCCATGCTCGTTACCAAGAGCCTGCATCTAGCCGTAATCCCACGATTATACTACTTTGTGAATATTATCAGTACCTATGGAAGAGCTCGTTAGCTATAGAATTTCTAAAAAATTCATTTGCAACCTTTCTGAAGACCGTTTTAATCAATCGTAGTTACATGGAACGACTCTATTAGTTTAAGGCAGATGCGTTTCGAGCAGATGTGGTATATACGAGATGCGTAAATAAGAATGTTCACCAGAAATAATTCGATGTAATATGACGTGACTACGTTCTACAAATTTTTGTTTCATTTTTGAGGTACAAAATCACCTAAGGGGCATCTTATTCGTCTCTTGAGCAGCTACAATAAAGTATCAGAAAAAATATGCGATGCTATTTCAAAATTTTCAATCAATGATTTATTTTCTAATTTGCAGTGAATATCAGAAAGTTCTTGTTGTTGACAAAGTTTAATAACTACGAACTGTATTAATAGTTTGTGTCTGACTTTTTTTTTTTACTTCTTCTCGATTGTCATGTTACTGGTTCTTATGGCAGCAATCGTGTGTACGTTGTATTTCGTCGTAACCGATGTTTCGTAGATGTTGCGGCCTACGTCTTGAGGGCAAATCTGAAAACAGTTTCAAGCGTTAAGGAATATCACATCGATAATACGATAACAAAAGTATTTGAAGCAAGCTCGAAAGACCGAAATTCCTCGTTTGGATCGAATCGAAAAAGTCTGAATTGCAATCTCGATGTAATGCCTTTGCAATCTTGACGTGAAATTCTATCGATTGTCGGGGATGTTACGGCGGAAAACAAAGAAGCTAATGATATTCGACGGGTCGGCGGTACATCCGTTTGCGAAATGATCGTGAGCTAAACTGGCGCGTTGCGTCGATTGCACGAAATCTCGTGGCTCGTGGAGGCGGTGGCAAAGGGCGCAGGCGTCCGGCGTCTGGCATCCGGTGGCGGCAAGCGGACTCGGATTTTCTCTAGTGTCGCGTCAACTGCCGCTGGAGAGTCGTGTGCGTTACACCCTGTTACCTCCAACCACCCCGTTTCGCGTGGCTCCGTCACGTTTTGTTGTCCGAAAACAAGTCACGTTCGTGGAAACGTCCGATCTCATCGCGAGTTTTGTGTCGTTGCCGTCGCTTCGCGTAGATACGAAGTGCAAATCCCAGCGATCGTGCAATCATTTTGCGGATGTCTTATTGCTGGTCGATGGTTACCGCGATCATGCCGCGAACATGACAGGGCAACGTGTCGTACGAATCGTTACAACTATCACGACGATCCTTTCCTACGGTTGACTGTTGCTCGTCCTAAACGAGTCGATGTAGTAAAGAATAAAATAGTGTTCGTTTGTGTCCATGGCGAGTGTATCTTTATTCGTTATTTGCTGTAATTTCGATACCTTCTACGAGCATAGATAGTCGTGATTGAGCGAGTGCGTGGAGATCTATTCGGTCGAATGTATTCAAGCGAGCGTTTGAATCCCTGCTTCGATCGTGTTCAAGATTTACAGTCTCACTGCCGGTTTGTTGGCGATTTGTCGTAGAGTGCCTAGTCAGTGTACTTGAAGGAATTCTGATGAACGGTGTGTGAAGGGAGCAATTCGGCAAAGTGCGTTTAGTATGAATTGGTGCAAAGTGCAGGCTGTCGTGTATTCAGCGGAGACGTCGCCCGGCTGTGAAGGAATGCTTGTATCGGGCGCCGAAGCATGAGGGACGTCGCATCTTTAACGTAATGGTAAGTGCGCTGAATTTTTATTCGATGGATTCTTCGATTCAAACCCGGGTTCGTCTATCAATAGTTTGGTTAGACGCAATTCACTGGACTCTGCAACTGGCTGGAAATGCTGCAATCGCACATGGAGCGGACATAAATCTTTCAGGAAGTGCAGCATTGCATACCTAGTACGGTGGTAGAGTACTGTTTGTGTTCGTTTTCAGGACCATTTCGCGTGTCATTGTTGTTTCCACGAGACACTTCTGTACGAATAAAAAATTGCAACAAACTTCACATTGCGTGCGCGCGTCCTCGTGAGTTGTTGCGACCGTTCAAATATACATGCTTCGTTGAATTACACGCGGTTGCGATTTTTACATTTCTTTGTACTGTCGTGCGTAAACCGTGCAAAATATCGCAGTCAAATGGCTTAAAGCAACGTTTGAGCATTTGTTCGCGTATACCTCTTCTCGTTTTCAGTTTCTTTTTTTTCTTTTTGATACTGCATAGTACTTCAATGTTCGAGTTTTGGTTTTGTCTGCATCGTTTCGTAGTAAACTCGTCGGGTATAACATTGACTTTCCAGATTAATATTTCACCGGTGTGACGCGGTATTCTTTTATGGGATTTTCCTTTTATCATTGGAAATAAAATCACGAAATAACCGTGATTTTACTTGAAATTGCTTCTAAATACATTTATCTTTCGAAATGGCGTGTATCTGTTGCGAAGGGTTACAGTTGGTTTAATTAACTTTGCCAAGAAAAAATCATTTTATTTATAAATGTAATTTCGTCACTTTGATTCATTATGTTGGCATGAAATATAACATCGTTTTAAATTTAATTATTTGCGCGGTCTTTAAATTTTTGTTTAAATTTGAAAAACAATAGTATAATAAATATCTCAGTTGAATAAAACAATATTACTTATTACGTATAACCATGTAAGTTATACTTATGTTAGTTAAAATATGAAATCGTCACAAAGGTATGTAGCTTTTTTTTCGAGAACTCTCCGTGTTACGAAGCATTAAACGTGGTAATGGCATGCAAATGATCGTTAATAAAAAGTAGCGTAAATTACGGTTTGTGTTTATTATTACATTGTTCTGTGACATTACCACGAGTAAATTAATTTAAGGTATTTTAACGTCTATGTATAAATAATGGGATCTTTCATTATACTCCGCAAATTCATTTAAGGCACGAAATTCAAAGATGCAATTATTTAACGTTACAATTTATTGTCTTTAACTCTTTGATGTACGATTTAATTCAGATTATCTCGTTATTGTATACTTTGTATACAACGTTATTACCACTATTTGTGTACATTGTAGGTATTACGATGACGAGTCACACTTGTGATTTGAAAACAAGGCGTTAAATAATACGGTAACATATTTTGGAACGTTTTTACAAAGTTTCGTACAACGGAAATTTTATAGGCAAATATTTTTTGTATACATGAAAATAATACTTCTAATTCAAACGCGTATTATCGGAAACGACATAAAAAATATATAAAAATGTTGCAATCGCGTGTAACTGAAAATATAGTATTGTTATAGCTTTCAAAGTAGGAACAAAAACAGAAACATTCTAATATTACCTGCTACAATATCGAAGTATTCGTTATTAAAATTCGATCAATTTATGGGATTATGTAGTACGCGAATATCTCGTGCGCCCAAGGCAAAAAATTGGATACGAACAGTTTTTGTTCCGATTTACTTTGGCCTTTAGTTTATGTTCGCTTTAAAGTTTTTGCGAATACGTCGAGTTTTTCTATCGAAAGCGTTAGCTCGTTGTTTCTGTGAAAGTATGGAAGAGAAAAGGAGACAATCAGCCATTAACGGCGTGCGTCGAGGTGCGCAATTTACATACACACCTGAGTATGTGTTTGCCCCAGGTCAGACACAATGGCACCCACGATTTTACTCTATATGTATATTATTCCACTTTGCGTCATGCACATCGATAACCTGACACCTGAACAATCTGGATCGATCGTATCAACTGTTTAATTTAATTGCTTTATACTAACTGCATAATGGAAGAACGATGCTCTGAGCATTGACCGAGGACTGGTTTGGCTGATTCAGCAATTAGCTTAAATATCGCTTACATTGACATTAATCGACGTATCTCGCTGATGCGAAATCAATTGTGTACATTAGCCATTTTAAATGAACCAAGCTTGTCGCTTGTTTCCATACCTTCTTCTTTTTTCTGAATAATTTGATATATCTGTATAGTTATTACATAAAGTGAAAAAAAAAACATTTTTGTATTCTCTATACGTATATGGATATGTATACAAAATTAGCATACGCACAATAGATATAATTAGCAATATGCAGTCAGATCTTAATGTTCGATTGTTCTTATTATTCCATTATTTGCTTTTGTACGAGGGAATTTAATTTAACTACTTCAAAGGAATTCTATCTGTTACATACATAAACATATATTTTTTTCATTTAATTAGTCTCTGTTTTACTTTACGCCCGAATTTATTCCATTGCCTTTGTGTAATTACTATTTATTATTATTATTACACATTTCTCCTATAAATTCTGCGAAATAAATTGATCTAGTAAGTTATACAGCAAATTTTAGATAAAGCGAAAATTTAAGCTAAGCTCTATCAGCTAAAGCATCGAGTAGATTAGAATGCGTGGTAGCATATAGAAATTTGCTTGCATGTGGCAAAAGTCTGCACGTACGATGACTTTAAAGTGGTTCTAATGTTTACCTATTCGCATGGCAAGGGGCAAGGTCTCATGTGAGGCGATTTAGTTATCAGAATGCGTACTTACAATCAATAGCACGTACAGCTTTGAAGCGAAGGTGGCTGAGTATATGCACATGTGTGAAATTACAACACTACATTATCGAAAGCACAGTAAACTGTGAATCGCGATTGATGCGAGGCTAAAGATTTATAGAAGTTCTCGACTTTAGTAACATACCCAGTTTTATATTCTCAAACAGACGCTCAAGTAGACGCGTACTCGCGATTGTTTTCCACACGATCGGGTATTTTTCGTGTAGGACAAACATTAAGTTGAAAGTGTAGTTCAGTTCCTTCGTCAACCACAATCAGCACAGATGGTTTCGTAACCCTTCCTCCTTTATGGGGTTGTAGTTTTCTTACAGATGTCCAACCGCGCTCGTACAATGGCGATGTAGTTCGTCACGGCTTATATTCAAATTTATATATACTTATATTCAAACGTGTCGAATCGATGATTAATTCTGTTACGATCCTCGAATTTCTATATTTCCATCTTGCTCTCGTGTTAGCAAACGAAAAAGATTTTGAACTTTTTGAAGCGTTGAACGTAAAATTGTGTATCAAACAGAACTTGTTGATACTTTGTTCAAACTTGGAATATCTTTTAGCTAGTTAGAAAAATACAGTTGGATCGTAAATGACAGGCAGAATGCAGCAGGGTTAATTACATCTTTGTGGAGAACTAATTACAAAGTTGTTCAATTTTTCAGCGTTTCCGATGTTCGTTTTGTCATTTGAAGATTAATCTGCGTCTCAATCTTTCGGTTCATGCATAAAAGGTGATTTCGCGAGAATGTCGAGTAAGAGGAGAAGGAGCGGAAGAAAAGGGACGACGGTGTTGCATCTGGTTCGACTTTCAATTGAAAAGTTTCGCGGTTTCGCGACAAAAGGCCGTCGTTCCGTCGTTTACCCAAGGGTCCAGGGATATTTTTCACGGGCAATGATTTATTCGGTAACCGGCAGGCCGCCCCTACGTGATATCGGAGTGTGCGCGGCTTGATGCGCGCGCGAGTTCCCGCACACGTGACGAGAATCGCCATTCACGCGCTTGTCGAAGTACATTTACAAGCGTTGCACTCGTTGCAGAAAGTTCTTGAATTGTTGTCCCCGTTCACGCCTTGGAAATTGATTTCCCGTGTTCGCCCCACGTCATCTGCCATTTTTGCGCGCGTTTCATTGCCGCTTTGTACCGATATTCTTCGTTAAATGCAAATACATCGATGAAACTGTGAATGGAAAAACGTGATGTCTCCCTGTGACGACGACTAATTAATAAAGTTCTCGGTTTAACGAGACGTTGTACGAGCGATTCCTGTGGGAATAAATTTTTACCGGTTAAAATTAAATTGTAATGGTAAAGCGTTACACATATTGACACGCTGACTGCCACGGTGATCATCGATAACCCACGTTTCCACTAAATTTTTTAGTAAAACAAGATGTATTTCATAGACTGGAAAATTGGCAACGATGCGAATGATTTAAATGACATTGCCAGGGAAAAAGTGCGCAAATACGATATAACGTTTTGCAACAATTAAATGTTATGGTGTTGTATATTTCAATCTATCGCGGCTATATAAAATTCACGCAACAGTCAACGTGTTAAACATTACAGAGTCGAGTTACGCTTTAACAATAACGCCACAGCGTGCTATTAATCAACTTTATTTATCATTTAACGATGTGAACGTAATACTGCTTCGATGTATGTGTGAAATATGTACGATTACAGACATGTTTCGGTGGTATCGTGCAAACAATGTCGCGTAGTTCCATTCCATTCCATTTTGTAGAGGCACTCGTCGTTTCAGGAATGGAGAGATCCTGCGGGAGAACTTATTCTGCAATGTAAATATATTCGGTTGTTTATACAGGCGCATGGCTAAACGCGTAGAAAGTGTTTAGCAATTTTAGCTGGTTGTCAAGTAAAGCTGTGTCAATTTACTTTGATATCTCATATGCACCGGTACACCGCGTGATGTGCTCAATACACACGTTGCAGCCCCTCGTGTGCACGCGGCGTTCGAGATAAATGGGGTTTGTAAACTAATAGCGTCAAAGCGCGTTTTTGGTATTTAAATTGCGTTAGCCGGTTAGCAGTCGAACCTGTGAGATATTAGTTTAATCATTCTCGCCCGTTCCAATATTTTAATTAGAGCGAGTTCGAATATCGGCGATTTAATTCGCCTGGAAATTGCCCAACTTTGTCCCCGATATTACGCCAATATAAATTAACGAATGATGGTCGTTCGCGAATTTTTTCTATTTTATCTTATTAGTTTTATCATTCGTTCGAAACGAAGCGAAAGATAGAGAATAGTTGAATTTTAAGAGAATTTCCTGGTCGGAGGTTTCTTTCTACTTGGCGCCTATAAGGATATCCTTCGTCTGTAAATGTTAGTATAACTTGATAAATTCAATTATCAATACAGCTTGCAAAAGCGAATAGATAATAAATTCTATAATCCGTGAATTACGAAAATATCTAATATTTGTCAATTATGAAATAAGGTAACTAGTACACATTGTTGCGCATTCATATATCTTCCTTTTACGATTGATTTATATAATCTTGGTGCTTAAATAAATTGAAGAAACTCAAATAAATTGACAAAAAAAGGTTTTCTCAAAACTAAGTCAATTTGACGTTTCTGTGAAAGTGTTAGATTCTCGTTTACGGTTAAATACGTCTGCATATTAGCATCCAAAAATATGCAAATCAAATACGCGTGTCAACGTGTCGTGCAAATCGATTCGATATGCATGCCTGAAACGTTTGCAGGAACGTGCGTTTACGATGACCGCACGTGTTGCAACATGCAAGTACGAATGGCAAAGGTATACGTTTTCTTAGCTATTCGAACGGTTCGTATGGCAGAGAAGAAGTCATAAACCTCGG
The DNA here is from genome assembly GCA_014737475.1 of Bombus confusus. Lineage (NCBI taxonomy): Eukaryota > Metazoa > Arthropoda > Insecta > Hymenoptera > Apidae > Bombus > Bombus confusus. The sequence continues at coordinate 3,402,914 of JACXIV010000023.1, read as the reverse complement.
TCTGTGTGTAGTACGCTTGGCTTCGATCGCCCGATAAATAATGCTGCCACTGAAACGTAAATTTTGGTTCACGCTAAGTTATAGAGGCGCAACGAGTGCATCGTATGAAGATGAAAGTCAACCGGCAACTGTTCGCTGTGAAATCATGAAATATTGCAAACGAAATAATCGACGGTGTTTGGTCGAACAAAATCATCGATTGTTTTTGCTTTATAACGCTTTGTTAATTCATGACAAGCAAGGCCTTAAAATAATGGATAAATAGGATTCGGTGAATATGATTGCTTCAAATTGCTTAATAATTTAGGAAATTATTAATTTCTTTTATAAAGACGATTAATATTTCATCAAATGTAAATATCTTCTTTCTGTCCAATGATACGAGAAATTCTTCAAGCGTAATTTAAAAAAAGAAGCTCATTACGCGTTCGCAAGAACTTAAGAACGAGACGGGAGTTACATTATATGTGTCAGTGTGCGAGATACTTTATTTTGAGTTTCACAAGTATACAGTCCGTACAAGCGTGTGTCCGAAGTTCCGTTGTTTGGTGCTATCGTCAAGGGATTCGATCCTTTGAGAGTGTACTCGAACTGTCGTACACGCGGAGATCGGTCGCGCAATTAGGTTCATAATGGTGTGTGTGTGAGAGTATCGGGAAACTCCGAAAACCACCCTTATGCTTTATACATCGACCCTTCTATTCAAGCGGTAAATTAGCCTTATAACGTTGCAATTTGGAAATATTACTTTGAATGTTGGATTACTTTTACAACGCGTTAGCAAGTTTTATTGCTCATTACGAACAAGCATTACGATGATGGTAAAGGATTTCGAAAAATCCTCCAACATCCTTGACAATGACTCCTTTTTGCTACATAAAACAGAAAAATGAATTGTCCATGACTTATGCGTTCGTGATTTGCGCGCATAGAATGTTGCGAAGCTTTGTATTTGCACCACAACTTTTGAAGATGATGATGTCATGACCATGCTATCAACTACAATGAAACTCTGTTGTATATTCTCTTTGAAAGAAAACACGTCTTTCCACCAAGATACAGAAATGGCTGTGGTTACGAGGTAACTAACTTGTAGAAAAAATTTCCATTAAAAACTCTTCTGTCTGATTACACGATTCGTGGACAGAACTTTCATCTTGGGAAAATAGCTCATTACAAAGCAAATCTAAATATTCTCTCGCGTTTAAAATCCGTATTCCTCAAGAATCGGTATTTTTCCGTAAGAATTTTCAACAAAAATATGTAATATTTTCGACGTTTTCTCCGAGCCGTTGCGAAACTTAGAATCTAGAATTTCATTTAAATTGAATTATTTTCCGTGACGACGAAGGTGGACAATAAACTGAAGAAGGAAAGCAAGCAACCTGAATTCAACTGGAAGATTTAACTAAATCGCAGGGAGAAGTGAGGGAAAATAAAAATAAAATTACTTCTTTAAGCTATCTTGATTCGCGGCATCGCTGGAGAAGTTCGGCAAGGATTCCATGATTGCTTAGACATTATAACTTGCTAATAGTCGACTGTGCAAGGTGTTATTATGAAAACGACTATTTGCAAATTGCCAGCTGGTAGAAACGAACAGTGCGTTAAGGAAAAGAAAATGGAGACGAAAGCGCGATCGTTCGTCCATCTGGTGCAAGAAAAAAGAAAGAAAAAATCATTTCGCCGTCTCGACAGCTGCGATATTTACTGCCAGTGAATGGAACGAACGTACAGGATTCGAATCTATTGATTGGTGTACGTAACTTTTTCACCTGTTTCATGTTTCACGTAAAATGAACTGGTAACTTTAGGCGATCCGTATTTAGAGAGGTTTCCAGGTATGTAATAGATCAAGTATTCGGCGGACGTTGCGCGCGTATACAAACGAGTTATACAGCTGCGAGGAGCCAGCGAAATTACTCGTGGACATGCACGTACCGATGGCATAACTCATGATTGTTCTTATCGTCCTACCAACAACGCGATAAACGCACGTACACTTGTGTACGTTTCGATTTCGTCTTCTACTCGTTTCTGTCTCGATAAGCTTAACCTCTTGCCGTGCCATTTAGCTCGACGAAACTCGGGCCCAAGCGGTAGGCGTGAAAACGTAGTAAACAAACCAGACTGATGCTCGAGAACAGTCACAATACGAGCCGAAATGTAAATACCTGTGATATAGTCAGTTTTACGCGATACTGCTGTTGGGAAGTAAACTCTAATCCTTTTTTCTTTTATAGATATTATAAATATATTATATTTCGTAATAGATGACAGTTTCGAAATTATATTCCACGAAAAAACAGTAGTTCAATAGAAATTCAAGAGTCTTCAAATGTGATTTTGTCCTAAGGAATGTAATAATAACTACGCCTAACAATAAATAGCATATTATAAACAAAAAATTCAATTATAAGAATCGCGACTAACTCTCGTGGCGTATTGATAGGAACTAACATTCAATTACAATCGTTATATTACAATGTTTACGTTTGGCCCCGACTTTCTGTTTACGAGTCTGACTCATGATATTCATGTTTGGGCCGACTTTCTGTTCGCAAATCTGACTTGTGATATTTATGTTTGGGCCAAAATCTTCATCACGAGTCAGATTCGCTAAAGCATGGGAAGGGATTAACACTAAACCTACCACAGCGGTCAAATTGACCGCTTTCAAATTTCTACACAAATTTTACTATATGTAAACGTTATCAAATCGCTTCCTAATCTATGACTTTTCATAAAATATACATACAATATATCCTTCGGCATTTATTTTTAATTAGCTTTTTTTTGTCTAAGAAAAATTTGCAGTCTGTCCTGCCTATCGCGAGCGGTAAATAAGTATACAAGAAGTGTCGGTAGGTTTAGTGTTAATAAACGATACGTTTCGCCAGCTCTAAGATTATCGACTATCCGATAATCACTTTTGATATTTTTCGAACGAAGTCACGACAGACGGACACTTGCATCTCCTATTTCTTATTAACATCCTTTTGATATTGTCTGTTTGTAAGCATGGACCGAAAGAAGCGCTAGAAAGAATCTGGTTGCGAATGAAATTAAAGCGCGGTAAGTCAAGTTTAAGCGCACATGTTTCTTTAACAACAAAGTGTACGGCTTTATGTCGTTTCTTTGCGGTGAAAGCAGCTTGCGGATCTACCGCTGCTGCAACCAAGTCCGAGAGGAAAATTACTGGGGAAAAGCGAGACGTTTTGTTTCATGAGGCGTGAAATATCAGATATTGATTGGAAATTTGCGGATAAATACAAGAAAAGTCTCGTTGTTCAACGAAAATATGAATTACCAACGGCTCCAAGCTATCTTTTGCTTGTTTCACGACCAGATCATTTTTAACATTTTTGAAAATTTAATGAAATCGTAAAAGATTTCCGAGAAACGTGACTTTTTAACGATTCAAAATAATTCCAAAATGTTTCTCTCCGATATCAATCTTTTGTCGATTTTTCTATCAAGGTTTCCATTGCTTTCGTTTTCCATCTAGCGTAGGAAATTTCCAATCAACGTGCTTCTATCGTGGACACCGTTCAATGCGCCTTTAGCATGGCTTAATAGGGATAGGGAAAGGATAGACGATATCTGAACGGATTTGACGTTTTTGATGATAAAAGCAAGAATGTTTCTCTACGTGAAATTTCTCGACCTTACGGATCATCGCGTCTTGACTTCATAAAAACGTTGCGTTTATGATATTCACGGCGATCGAGGACTATGGACGTAGAAGTTCTATCGTTTGCAACACTAATATTCTGTCTGAAAAATGGCCTCTTATTACCAAAAATATGTTACGCACGATGCGGCAAGAAAGCAATGACAAGCAAATGGTAAACGTGAAAACTATCAAGACTTGTAATTGTTACGACGAACAATTATGTATTCCCTGTTTTAAAATGCACTATACAATCTACGTATGACAACTCTTTTTTTAAATGTCGCGACGTAATTGTGTTGCGGCACATTTTAATTCGCAATGAAAGGGTTTTAATGTAATTGCGAGTGCTTTCCTTTATTCTTCGAGATGTACAGATTCTGCAAAAATAAGAAAAAGTTGTTACGAAATTTCGAAAACTGAATTCTGATTTGCATTTTTTTAAATTTGGGGAACGCTCCACAAAATTTAATGTACGTTCACGCACGCATAGTTCGAGCATGACCTCCAGTCTTGTTTACTTGATGACATACCTCTATTTGTTAAATTAACAATTATTATTGTCGGTTTGCCAACTACGATCGATGGCTTGGACAAAAGCCGCTCCATGGTTGTAGGTCATAATGTAGAAGAGAATCGTGGTCGCAACTGCATGGTTAATATGAAATAACCACGTACATTACGCGCGTTACATTTATGCTCTTGTAGACCGCCAGTATAACTCAAATATCATACGCATGTTCGGTTAAGCAATAAATAATTGTACCAAATATACCGTGATTTAACCGTGACCTATCCGGGAGTATACGCTATACACGCAATATCAAAATTAATTTCGATAATACGTTACTACATTCGCGGTATTCCAGTAACTAAATACTTATATCGTAATTTCGGAAATATGATAGTCTATACCCTGACGCTGTAGCTATATCTATTCTTAGAGAGTTAAAACTGCTGGCCATTTTAGATGCTCTTCGATATGTTCTTTCGTACGATCCGATCTCAACTTCACTTGGAGAAAGATACGAATGCTACGGTACGTATATCGCTTGCGACATGCAGATGGAACAAAATTTGTCTGGTCATGTTACGATGGTGTGAAATTTCCTTGCATTATGTCATCGGTGTCAAAACCAAACACGTACGAAGGATGCTTATGAAACCATCCTAGAATAATGACAACCTCTCAAGTTGAGGAGATAGTATACACGATTTTCTCTGTTCTATATGACACGACGAACAATAAGAGGGATAGAGAAGAGAATTGGACAAATTCTTACGAACGGATTCTTACGTTTGTAATATTTTTCTGCACGCGATAATTTGCTCGATCTAGTGCATGATTTCTACGTATTTTTGTTTCTAATAAAATTGAGACGTTGACAAAAGGTGGAGTTGGTCAGTTTGGCTTTTGAGAGCCTCATACGTTCAATTGTTTTGAACGATGTATGAGATAGCAACCAGATATTCGGTTGCCTCGAAGACCATTGATCCTGAAGGATTTGACTAATAATGTGTGGAAGGCGAGGTGCTTTTTGGTAAGAAGACTGTGAGGAATAGCACGGATTTACTCTAAAACCTCGGAACGGAGCGCATGGCTGAGCAAGTCGGCCATTCCCTGCTATAATAGATTTTTACTAATTTTATTTTTCCAACTTTATATTTGCAGGATTTTAATTAATATGACCTATATTTTATTTAAATATTTTGGGCAGAATATTGGACTAGATTTTAAAATGTATTTCAATCTTATAGAGACATTGGAAAGCGAAGGTATTCTTCATCGGGTAAATTCTATTATAACTCTATTCTATTGTAAGAAACAATAAATTACCAGTGGTAATTTTGAATTGAAAAGATAGCGTATGTAGCTTGGAAAAACGAGGAAATATTAGCGAACACGATTAGCAATCTCGAATCATGCGCGCTGGAAAATAGGAAAGGTAAAATTGCGCTTGCGACTCACTTGGTCGCCGTTAATGGAAACGACATTTCGATGACGATAAAGTACTGTGTCGTAGAAGTTCGGCTTGTGATGCGTTCGTGGTCCCTGCACTTACGTAACGAACGGCAGAGATATTTATCGCGAATGTAGCGAGTAGTTCGCCGTTCACCAAGGTTCAAGCGCTGCTTTACTTTTGCTTGAACGTAGACGGAAGCAGCGCCCTGTTCGTGCTACTGCTTTGAATCTCGTTATCCATGCTTCCACTCTGTCGCGACATTATTTCCATTCGAAATAACTTAATGGCACCGATCGTACCGAAGAAAAATCCACGTGTTCTCTTAAAATAAAAACAAAATTATGTAGCAACTTCCGTGTTTTTTTGTCGTGTTGTTATTTCTATTTTCTTCTTTTATCTACGCTGTTTCTGCAATACACTTTTCTCCTCTGTTGTGTTCAGAAAGTCTTGATCGAAAAGCGCGGAACAACACTGCGAGGAGTTATTGATCGCGATGAGTGCGAAGGAAAGTTGTGACGACAAAGTTCGCCATTGTGGCGCGATTAAATTTTATTCCTCTGGACGCGGCAAGTTTCTGCCGCAACTTCGCGACATCGTGTATTATTTTCGACTTTCGATGGAAAACTCTCGTGGTGGCCCCGGGCTTTTTCTTTATCATCGTCCGAAGACTCTAATAAAGGACCTAATAGCGGAAGAATTTCCACGTTGATAGAAAATTCATGGATCCAGAGCGGGAGAAGATTTATGCGCCGCGATCCTTCCAGAATGTCCCGGTTCTCCTCAAGGGGCGCGTTCACTCGTTCGGAAACTATTGATATAGAGTAATGTCGTTCTCATTTATTGGAGCTGGAGCACGAATCACGATAATTAATATTCTGTTGCATTGAAAATGTTACAATAGTATTCCGCTGCGAGGAGAGGCATAGCTAATGGCAATCGAGAAGCTTATCCCTGACGTAATTGCAAAAGGTTAAAATTTGAGGAATTTAGTGTAGAAGATTAATTTTTTTTGGTTAGAAAGTGCAGTCTGCTTTGATCCATAATTTGATGCTTATAATATCAAATGATGGAATAGTACGTTCGAAGAGGAATGTTCTTTAAATTATAGGCTTGCAAATACGTCGATTTCAGTTTTTTTATTGGATTTCGACATTAGAGAAAAAGCTTTGCTTATTTATTCTAGTTTATATCATCATTTTCAAGTGGTTTTCTCAAACACGAATTCTTCGATTTAACTATCTAACATCAAATTCGTGATTATCTTCAAATTCAATCTACACGTGATTACTTTCGCTCCAATAACTGCACTGTGTAAATAATCACCTCCACTCCATTAATCTGACGTGCAGCGTATCTTGACTATCGTCGCGTTGCATGTATAATCGTTACGGTGTATTTGTATCAGGGAACGTAGTACAAGTACATGAAATTTTTCTATTTAAAGAAAGGACACTGAAAAATACGCAATTAAGAAGATTAGATTTTCCTTCGTCGAAAATGAATTCTCCTTCAAAATTATATGTATATCAGATACAAAATTTGTTTATTTGTCGACAGTGAGTTTTCGTAGAAACCCGCTTTTTTTTGCTCGCACATAGTTCACGTTAGGGTAGTGAACCTGTTGCCTGCAATGAATAGCTCAAAGTATGTATTTGGAGCCCGTTGCTTCGCTTTTGCAGTTTCAGCGATGAAATCTGATTCTGAAGTTTTGGCTTCAACCTCGTATTTGGAATCCGTTGTTTCAGTCAATGTTTGTACTGTTTTTTCGTTTCCAAAACTCGCTACTTCAGTCAAAATGTTTTTACAATCCTGCCCCCGAAGCTTTATATTTTAGCTGATCCAAGCAAGAGCTTTCTCGGTAAAGTGTTTATTTGTGGTCAGTGATCGGTTCATCTAGATAAATAGCATATTTTTCATTATACAGTTACGAATCGCTTGATTAGCGATGTCATCGTTTGTTGAGAACACCACTGGTCTTCGCCTAAAGATAAGCGGATGAAGATTAAGTAATATCATAGAATTTCTACCAGGTTTCCTAATCATTCGAGGTTCGATTTTCACTGAACCGTTACAAATGCCTTATCCCTTTATCCTTCGGAAATTCTAGGTTCATGGCACATCTTAGACCATTGCGAATGGTAGATAATGTCGGTCTACTTCAGGTCTAATAACCAAATCCTTCAGAAATCATTTAACGTACCTAGTTCAGTATTGATCGCGAATTTATTCGACATACCATGACTAGCCAGAAATAAAAAAAAAAAAGATATCGTTGGTGAATTAATATCTCATGGCATAGAATATCCAACATAGAAGGGAAAGAAGGATAGAGAGCGTATTGAATGGCATAGTAGATGCCAGATTTCCAAGTTTATGGAGAGGCTATCCTTCGAATTCAAGATAGATCGTTTGTGGCTGGCACTTCTGTGGACTGTTCTGATCATAAATCATGCTACGATATGTCTATGTATCGAGAGATGAAGTGGCCTTGAATACTTGCAAATGGTCCCAGTGTAATATCAGTAAGAAACGATGAGACCGAGGACACAAGAAATAACAAAGATTTTGTTTGGCGAACCTTGGCGAGTTAGTTCCAGCCGGACGATCGATCGTTTCTACTAAACTTTGTCCTTAATGGATAAGCTCGGTTGGACCTATTATGCAAATGACAGGTAGGATCTAGCAAAAAGTTAGGGTCATCTTCCAAAAATGATCGTTCTCTGCTTCAAATTTCTCTATGGGTTGCGTCAACAAGATCTTCGTTTGGCTTTGCTATCTCTTTGATGTTTCTACGATCAGTTAAGGAGAATGGAATAGATTATTCGAAAGTAGATTTTATAGAACAAACCAGATAAATAGACGTGTCTAATACAAATGGTATTCAGAGTTTGTACCGTGTATTAGCATATTTCTGAAATGTACCTAGTGACAAATTAATGAATGTTTCTAATATATGTAACGATGAGAACTACATAAAGTTTCTAGTATATTAATAATATTACCGAAGAATTTATGTAATATCAACTGTGTGTAAAATGAACCATGATAATAATACTAAATTGATAAATTGTATGAGAATATAACGCTAATATTAATCAGAAAGCAGCACATTTTCTTTTCAATCCATAAATACGAACGAATAATGAAAAAGTTACTGAAATTTTATGTATTAGACTTACTAATTATTTATCCCATAGATGATCGAGCATAAATTGAGAAATTATGCAAACTTGCGAAAGTTATAACCTTAGAAAGTTATAACTTACGTCTTAGGTAAGCCCGGGGAAAATAATTTCCAGAATCTTTTACAGCATTTTCCGCTTGTATGTTTTAATTACTTGGAGGACAAATTAGGTGGTAGTTGGAAAATTCTCGTTGAAGTTAATAGCCAGCTGCGATTCCCCTTCACAGTGGGAAGATATTAGCGGCGTGAGGAGCAGGCAAATTATCGGACTGAATGCGATTGTACGAGGTCCGGCAAAATCGTGCACACTGGACCAGCGGTCCTAATATATCAACCGTTTTTGCGGGACAATGTATTTGGCGTGGAGCTCAAGCCACGAATCCCACTAACACCACCCACTTGGCACCTTGCCATTTTGACTGGATTGTATATATCATCGATGACAAAATATGTGACGTTATTGCTGTCACTTTTTCGACCTATGAATAAGGTAGTTACTTTCCATGGGAACTTTTAGGAAGCAATTTAGTTTTTTCCGACCGACGACAAAATATGTATCAAACGTATGCAGGATGGATTCTCTCCTATGAGGCATCAGAAATCTTTGTTTTTTACGTAAAAATGAAATTTAATAAAATAATTTAGCATATATAAAATAATATAAAATATGATATCTTTACAATAAAAAAAAAAAAAAAAAAAATAATTCATATTTTTGTGAAGAGAACTAAAGAAATGGAATTTGTTAGTGGCCCTCCATAATAATTCGTTTCGCTTACTAAAAACATGTGACTCCATTTTGGATATTTTGTATATTTCTGTATATTTCTGTATAGTTTTTCTATATTTTTGTATATTTTTGCATATTAAATGCACATTCCGCGGAATCTTGTATCTTTAAATTTATCATAAACGGGTAAAAATCCACAATCTAATAATATCTAGTCTAATAATCGCTATATCCCTTCTGTCGACGGTATTTATATCAGTTTTAAATATACATTTACGTCAGCTAATTTGAAAAATGCGATTTCATCTACATGTACAAATATTTTTGTACGTAGCGACGTATAGGGTTTCGCTGAAAAGCAATACGGTTGTAACAGGCGATAGAATCAATGATCGGTGGTGTTGATCGTTTACCAGCTAGGAAAGCTCTTTTATATCGTTGCGTGAGCTTCTGCGTCGTCTATTTTCCACGGGGAACGAAACGCGTTCACACCCAGATGAGAATCTACTGGTAGGCGAGTATGCGGCTAGCTAAACAACGTGTTTACAAGCAAGTGACATCGGTGACCTCTTCGTGGCGTGTTAGCCCTGATTGAGAAGCGTTGCTTTGACCGAGTTACAATGTTCCCAGCAATTCACCACGCCGATAATTGCTTTTCGCATCGATATACAAAATTCGAATCGCCTGCTCATTCGTTTGCGTTCCATTTGTTAACTCTGATTACAGAAATGAACAATTTTCTGATGTTTCTTCGGCTTTATAATACGAGTTTTTCGTTGAGGGTGGAGTATGATATCCATTTTCCAATAGTTTCGAGAATACCATCGCTGAAATGAAAATCCAGTACTGACATGACAAATAAGAAAATTATTATAAACTTCCAACTGAAACTCCATTATTTTAACTTAGATTTATAGAATGTTTTACGCTATTGGTTGCTTTTAAACTGATTACGGTGATATGTTTACTGTAAATCAAATAACTTTCTCTCCATTCTGGATCTACCAGCTATCGAGCCGTGTCCGAGCTTCGATGATTTGAACGTCGTTCCACAACTCTCGGAAATCCTACACGTTAAAAGTTAAGAGGTTCGCCGTAGCTTAGCGTGCTTCCGAAACGGAGCAGCGCGGAGGCGTGTCGTATAGCTTTTGTCCCTCTAAATTAAATCGTCCTCCTTCTCCATTTATTATCGATTGCAAGAAGAGAAACGTGACTGGATGAAGCAAAAAATGTTTATCCGGCCACGCAATAAACGTGGCCGGAGTCCCCGCGAGCGAAATTATTTTAATTGCGTCAATTAAAGGGAAATTTATTTTGTGGCGACAAAAAGCGAGAAAAATTTCGCGTAACGATCGACGTTTATACCTCCCACGTTCACTGATCGTTAATAGTAATTGCAGCTACGAGACGCACGATCGTGGACTATCAAAGATAGTGGGAAGAAATAATGTTTAACGGGCGTTCATTTATTTGCTGTATATGCTCTGGGGCCAAATCTTTAAGCTATTAATGAAATAGAATAATTTAATCCGTGTTTTAATGAATCTGTATAAATATATTATCCTAACTATTATCCCTTCCACCCCTCTTGGCTCGCTGGCCACTAAGCCTTGTTTCGCTATCTGGCTGCGAATTCTCAGTATCATGATGCGTAGCTTTCAACTAATAATATAATATATGGAAATAAGGAGATATAAATGTTTCCTTATTTTAAGAGAGACGAAAGTGATGTAAATTAACGCTCCAGATAGAAACAATACGAAAGAGGCCATGAACATTACGAACATCCACTTCGTTCGTTATGCTTGTTCCTGCAATATGCGTTCATCTCAACCCGAGACTTTAGTTAATTATTCTGGTATCGTCAACAACGCTGTTCGTATTATCATCAGTCGCGTGGCGTGCATGGTTCAGCGTACTAAAATAAAGCTGCTTTGTTGTTCGTTGGACGTACTTTTCTTCGTGCCGTGCCCTTCCAATAATCATAATGGAACACCGTATGGTAGGCCGCATACCGGCGAAATACGTCCTGACGTTTGCTTTTATTACGAATGCCCTTGTCTCCGCTATTGTCGTGACTGCGTTTACATCGCCCTTCTTCTATTTCGCCCAAGGATCTTGACCCCGAATGCCACACTCACGAGACAATTTATTTGCAATTGTGGGAATCTTTGTTTGTGCGCGAACAAGTCAGTGAGAAACAACCGGAGAAGTTACTCATCGACGAGAGATGTCGATCGAGGACGATAAATAACGAGCGGGAGGGGCGACTATAGGAGTTAAAGTGTTTTCTAGAGCTAGCATTTTCCACAGCAAAAAGTTGACCTCCTTTTTGCATGGACTTGTAACTTTTTGCTCGCTCTTGTACGTACGAATATCTCGTAATTCTTCGAACAATGCGTGGTGAGCTCTACCTTTGTTTCATCGTATAGATAGATATTCCTTCCAGTTAACAGTTTTATAATGGAAAGGAAAATATTTATTATATATGGTGAATGCGAAAGCTGTTGAGAAATATAATACTCTAAAAAGTTGAAATTTATTAGATAATTCTGTATTCTTCTTATCTGTATATTTCTTTTCAGAATTATAAGGATACTTGCAAATCGCAGACAGTTCAATAGCGAAATATGTTCAACTTTGATTAATTTTGTAAATTATACTCATCTATATTATATCGTATAGTTTCATTAAACCGTATACTTTCTATAATATTTCTGTATTGTTTGTAAATGTAATACAATATGTTGGAAGACATTTAGGAAATTTCGTTCGAACAGACACTTTAGAAATTTCAGTCTGAAAGAACCTTCTGTGATCAAAGGGTTTCGACGATGATCAAAAATTTCTTTGATATCAATTACTATTGAAAAAATTACAGGCTTCTATAAGTATTTTGCGATATCATCTACTTGCTGAACATTACCATTAACGAATACATAGAATCATTTCAATGAAAATTTCGTCCACGTCAGTAGAAAATATTACATATATAATATCGTGTGTGAGTTCGTAATAAAGTTTTGTAATTAATTATGACGACAAACTCGCGGACTAGACTCGGTGGGAAGGGTGGTAATAGCTCAATGGAAAACTCTCGTCCGATCGACGCAGGTAAATAAGTTTTCCCGCGCGTACCACCTAGCTATATCGCACTGGTATCGAACTGCTGGCCTCGACTAGTGGCATCGATATGGCGCGAGCGTTTATTAACATCGAAGTGCTTTCAACGAATATGAGCATCGAGTAATCCATAGGGATAAGGTAGGCCGAAAGGCAATCCGTTCCCTATTTTCGAGTATTTTCGACAGAAAGAGGAACTATGCCAGCGTTAAAAGCTTTATCGTTCATCATTCACATCTCGTTATATCTTCTCTTCATCGCGCGGTTATTTCGAATCGAGTGCTCGAAAGAAAGGATTGAATTTTGATAATTCGCTTACTACTTTCTTTCAGCGTAAGTGATACAGCGGGCGAGCAAGAAACTTTGGAATCGTGTTATGCGCTAGATGTGTAGATCAAAATTGAAGATTGATCAAGTAGGTATAAAGTATGCAGGAATACGAATGAATAGTAAAAGACGTAGATAAATCAATATTACGTGAATTACATTTTTGTACGCTGTATACCCGCTTTTAACTCTCGCTATATATATGTCACTATATATGTATATATGTCACTCGAACGTTTTACCCACAATCGCTACTGCTTTATTTCTTACAAAATTTCATATCAACGAATTTTCAGACTGCGAGCCACAGAAAAATAAAATTCGCCGCGGTACGAAGGCACAGGAAATAGTTTTCAATATTCTGAGGGAGCTCAATATGAAGTATCTACCGTTCGACGTACGTACGTACGTACCTATCTACACAGCTTCGGTCCCTATAACGAAATCGATTCAGCCACGATTCGCCACCGAAACTGGTCATTTTAACTTTCGTTGTTTATTGTATTTTATTGTACACGGGTCAGTCAATCGAGGTTTATTCTCAACCACACCAACATGGTGTTTTTAAAACGGTTTATTCCTGTCTCTCACGATCAGGTCAAGCTTTCTGAAAATTAACTGCTACTACTATAGAGATCACTGGTTACAGTGCGTTGCAAGATTTAGTGTTTTAAATAAATAATTGATTCGTAAATAATATTAGATGGATATTCTTAGATACGACTTGAAAAAGAGTGTAAATTCACGAATATAACGCGAAGTAAGCGATTCTTTTGATTAATAGTCTCGTGATATGATCGCGTGAGCCAGTAGTTTCAGTCGAATGGTGTTGTTGATCGCAACGTAATCGGCAGTTCACCAACTATTGTTAACAACTCGGTAAATACGTACGTGTAGTAGTATACGCATTCCGTGCCAACTTTCATGGTTTAAATTATTCAAGTGTTTATTGATTTTATACTTTTTTTTACAATGGATAGGTAAACAGAAATATACTAACTGTTTGTGGCAACTAACGACAAGTGCTAAGATATAAATACCGTATCTATTATTTCGTACGAATTCTTTAGTTTTCAAGTATTTCGCGTGTTCTTAGAACTTTATCTCGTTACCAGAAGGAACGTTTCAGAAGTAAATCGCTAAATGAAGTTAAGATACATTTCAGAAAATTGGCTAATGTTATTCCGGAGACTTCTTGCTATATTATCAAAGAATTTTATTTTTCTAGGCAAGCGAAGTAAAGTAAAGTATTGCGTTTAATAAACACCTCGATTTCTGTTATAATTTATTAGTCGTACGTTCCTTTTTAAGATACCATATGCATTCGTTAATTTTAATCCTCTCAAAGGAATATAATTTGAATTTACGAGCGGAGAATCCATTTTGACAACAAGTCTACAGAACAAGTGTGCCGTAGTGAGGTTCATAGCTGATTCAAAGAGGGTTTGATAACAACGCTTGTTGCGTCGTGGTACAGATTTCGTGCCAGATTCTGTCGTGCCTCTTTATTTCAACGTTTCCGCCACCCAAATTGAATTCACGCCACTGAATCCGCGCGTAAACAAGTAAATAAGTCTGCCGCAAATCGACCGCTGCGGCAAAGCTAATCTTTAGTGAAATTTCACTGACCACTTCATTGATGAGTTGTTCGCCAAACAGGCCGTGCGATTTTAACCTACTTCCGTTGGTATTTCGTGAACAAAGAGGCAACATCAAATCGTCCAATTCGTTTGCATTGTCCAATCTGTTTACATTTATTTACTGTAGTATATTATTTATTTCGTATTCGATAATATATATAAATATAATAGTAGTAATAAAAATGCCGACTCGGCACCGTACGAATTGCTCGGAAAGAGAAAGAATGAAAGGAAGATGAGAAATTTGTTTAACAAGAAGCGTTTGATAAATACGATTGCGTTGATAAAAAGAGAACGAAATGAAAATCAGAAGTTTGTTCGGCGAGAAGTGTTTGGTAAGAAGTGAATATACGCATGATGAAAATTAATAAATATTTGTCGATATTTAACGTGTTTGCTCTTTTCTTAAAGTAATTTGTAAACAATATACACCGGTCTTTTATACTTATATTGTTTGGTTTAGATAATGGTTTTTGACTTCGATAAATTCATAATTCAAACACAATACAGTTATGAAATTTATATTATCGAAGATGAAATAAATATCGAAGAAGAATGCCTAATATTTTCAAATATAATATTAAAAAAATAACTGCTCACGTCGTATATTACCTATGTCAGGCTATGTGAACAAAGAATTTCCTCGTATGATTTCCTGAAAAGAAAAACGTCGAACGAACGTCGGAACAAAATCAACTGACCGATGCCGCCAATAAAAGGGGAAAATTTTTCATTCGGCGATATCGAATCCAATGTTCTTCCTCGTCTCTATACATAGTCGAAAGATAACGTTATATCAAAGTTCTTGGTGGTCGAACAGAACGATTGAACAGAACGGTCGTACACTCCGAAAAGGGCGGAACGCTCCAAGTTTTCAATCCAATTAAATTTTTCTCTGGTTCTTATATCGATTCAGCCTCTCTTTAGGTCGGCTGACTCGGTTCACCCAAGAAGATACCTGTAATTTCTGACAGTGGAATAAAAACCTTTCACTCGAGCACGACGAACGACGTATATTTTGCTTGTCGGGATTATCGGCGAATGCTCCTTCAACGATACAATGCTTTGAGGGAGATAGTTTTATAGACGATCGAACTACAACGACGACCGTGTTCCACTTTCAAAGAAAATAATGTTTTTCTTCAACACGTGTCATGTTTGAATAGCACTGCATCGAGGAATTTGAATTGCTTCCCTCCAGATAATACTATTGTATCGCATACCAACATTGTCAACTTTTATTACTTTGTAAATTGGAATACTGTATTTTTTCCGTGCCCGTATCAATTTTTTTTCGTAACTAGTGTGTTTGATTGATACTTATATACACAGTAAAACCTCAGTCTGCAAAACAATTTCGATGATGCAGTTGTAACAAATATGATTCGTCCGTTTTGTTCGTTTATATTTTTATAATTGTTTGGCCGTAACAAAATTGTTTGTTTCTCTGATTTAATAAACGTCGCTGATGTAAAACGGTTCGTAACATTGACTGGTTAGTTACATTTGATAAATTACATCACAAATCGAGGATTCTACTTCACAAAGAGCGATCTTACGGCTTATTTAAAAGTTCAGTTATGTGTGTGTTTCCGTGCAAATCAAATAATTTATGTTTATGTGGTCACGATCGTTTGTACCTTGATTCGATCCAGTGTCAACTGAATTAATTTGAATTTTTACCACGAAGCTTCTGCGCGAAGCAGAGAAAATTGGTCGTTTTGTAAGTTCAAACAAGTTCGATTTCAGTACGGTCCAGTGACTGTGGATCGTTGGTGTTTGTGCACGGTGCTCGTAGAGAGCCCAATGTTTCCCATAGAATACTCGGAACGAGAAGGCTAAGGCGTTTCCTCTCGCGAACCCCGGCCTGTATTCTCTTTTGGTCTGTATAGCCGAGCAGCGGCTCACCGCTCTGCGGTCTAAAAACTTGCCGAAGAGAAATTCAGCGAAATACGCAGGGTTTCCCTTTTAGAACCGCGTCCTGTATACACGGGAGCGCAATCTACGTTCAAGAGTGCAGGATAGGTGTCCGTTTCTTTCGTTCTACTGGGTACCGGTTTGACTGGGTTACGAGATGCGACGATTCCTCGACTTAATTGACCCTGGATTTCATTTACAACACACGGATGCCTCGGCTATCCCACGTCGCTTATGGAAACTCCTTTTACAACGATTCTTAGCATAACGGACTAACGCTACGAACTATTGTTCTTGCAATGCGACAATTTTATGGAAACATCGAACAAGAGTCTACAGTACATTTTGATGAAACTTGAATTAGCAGCAAAGTATGGTTCCGCACTCTCTCATAGTAGTTTTAGTACCGACAGGTTGCAGATATAGTTGCGGATAAAAGAAAGTTTACAATTGATACGCTGTGAATTTTAGTAACTTTTCTACGGTAACAGTCATCTGTTTTGTGATATATACCTATTATATTTATTCATTGCTCCTATCAAGTATAAATCCATTTTGTAATATTATAATGTCTTTTTCTCTACTTCTTATTTTATAAACATTGTTCCCGTATTTGCATTTCATATAAAATACACATGCAAAAATGGCAAAACTGTCACCACTGAAAACTTGAGCCACTGTACTCGGAAACGAGAAATAATATGCAACGGATGAAGAAGATAATGCGGGATACCAGTAACAAATTATCGATATTGGATAATATATGCATAATATATGCATACATAAAAACTTTTTGATTTATCGTAAACAATTAATCATTTGCGATATCCCATAACTTTCGCTGTTTTAATTTTCTATCTCCCACATTAATATTTTTCTGCAACTAGGGGATCTGGTCAAAATAACGTAGGCGGTATAATTAATGCGCGGATACGCCGATACTCCGGAATATAGCGTCGAAAATTTATTCGACCGCTTTTTATCGAACACATATTTAACCAGTCGTTTGAATCGCCGATAATGGGTAGACCGCGCAAGTACGCTCTAATTATTATTATCTGTTTGGGTAAAGCAAAATTCCAATTATTTCGTAAATTATAAGTTAGCGATACGCGCGACGCGACGTGTGGTTGCGGCGAATCCGTGAAACGAAGTTGTAATACACAATTTACGGGATAAAATGAACTGAGAGATCATGTAATTAACATCGGCTAGTTGCTGCGGTTAATGTCACCCCTAATGAGATGTAATTTACAATATAATGACACATAGCAGGAGCGCTTGGCTGAAAATCAGAGGCGCACGAATTCTCCTGGCGAACGAAATGCACGGTTCTCCTCTTGCGGAGCAGTCGCGCTGTCTGACCAGCTGTATCTGGGTTAATTAATTCTCGCGTTACGTTTACGATGCGTGCAACCGTAAACGACGCGACTCTTTTCGCCAAGTTGTTCCGCGGGACAAAAGCCCGCGAAGTCAAACTTTCGAATGGTCGTTTTGCGACGATGTTTGCTCGAATAAATAAGCTACTAAGAAAACCAAGAAAATTTTGTTCATCGTCAGATTCTTTTGCACGAACGAGGTAAATGCCCAAATGTGCGTGAAACGAATGCGCAATATTTTGTGTAGCAGAAGAGATCGCGAGCGATTTGGTAAAATTATTTTCTAGCTAAAATCTCTACCTTAGAATAATCCATGTCCTATATGTAAAAAATAATGCATTGTATACTTCTCAACGTTTATACCTTTTGAATATCAATATATAAGTATTTGGTATTTAATTTATAATTGTAATTATAAATTGTTAATTCGAAGTTAACACAGTTAACCGTAGTTGGTAGCGTTTATGATAGAAACAGCAAACAATGCTGTTTTGAAGGAAAATGGTAATTAATGTTCTACGTGTCATGAACAAGTGTCGGAATCACGTGTTACGCATGGTCGTAGAAAATTTACATTTCTGTGTGTCATATAAACAGCTGGATCTAGCTTCTACAGCCTCAATAGTGATCGATGTGTCATAAACCCTTGACATGGTGCATGAGTCCGTTTCCCCATGAGTCTAGTCTCTCTGTTGACCACCTTACTAACCTCCCAGTTATCGATGCATACAACAAAGGGATGCAACATAGACGCAGCAAAGATATATACAGTCACAAGAATATTAATCAGGCAAGTAACTGTCACGCGCGAGATTTGAGCAACGTATCAATTTGATTCCCAGGAGTGATAGAAGAGACAGGTCGTTTTACGAAACTATAATCTCACACAAAATTAAGTTACGAATCAAACGAATGTTTCTAGGCATAGTAGTGTGTAAATTCTTTTTATAGCTACGAAAGACTCTAAAGCCATTATTCTTATAAAGTTTCTATGAGTATCCAATTAACTTTCGTGAATCACTATATCATGTATATATTGAAAATGATTTATGTTTTTGTAATTTCTAAATATGCAGATAAATTATCGAATCCATGTTACACCGAGACGTTTATCAGACATATATGTACGAACTCGTAGAGAATATTAGTCATAATTAACGGTTTTGTTTAATATTGCACTTGCAATTACTAGTCATATCGTTTATACAGTGTTGATTAAAATCTGTGGTTAGTAATCAAATGAAATTGATTCGAGTTATTGTTAGCTGTTTATCACAGTTAAAACTATGAACTAATTTACGCATTCTTGGTGGTTAATATTCGTTATATTTGATCGTGTAATTGCTATTTATTTACCAAATAAATGTTTTCTATTCGCACAATAAAATTTATGATCCAGAGTATCTACATACCTAGAAGAAGGTGAGTAAATGTTTGGTATCTTCTAAAAATTTAAATTACTGTTCGAGATTACTAATAGTCCTGCATTTAACAAACATTTTAATCGTTAATTTTACATTTATAATGATTCCATTGTTCTCTACGTTTTCTCATCATTTAATGAAAGCCGTGCTACTAATTCATAGATAGTAAGTACATACAAGCTATTTACCTCCTGGTGTAAATGCATGGTTGAGCCACATTTACTTTCCCATTTCTCATGCAAACATCAACATTTCAACCTTGGAAATTCTTTTAATTGCGCATACAATGGCTAAAAAAAGTATTTACACATACCATTATTTTCCTATGAAGAGTTCTTCTTTTTATCAGGTTCTACATTTCATTTACATAACAGAATCAAATTTCCACAGTCGTATAAAAGTACCATTAAATAGGGAAGTTAATATAGATATTTGGATCTAATTAATTAGAATATAAATGCTGTAATAAATACAACAGCGCGCAAGTATGAAATTATCGCTGAAAAATAATACGAAATTTAATATACTTGCATCTAATTAATTAGTATATAAATGCTAAAATAAGTAAAAAAGATGGCTCGTAAAAATGGGAAATATATCACAGTATGAGATTTCTTTGTCAAAGTAAAAAATTGTTTATGTATGCGGGAATATTGCGGAAAATCAGTGAGCGCAGACGTTCTCGAAGCGACAAGGATTTTCTGTTAGCCATTCCAATCCCGGCTGATTCAGCTCGAATTCGGTGGAGAATGTCGCGTAGAACGGTAGAAACACATCTAATTTAGCCTAGTGAATAGGTAAGCATGCTCGACTGTGCACAACCAGGCAAACAAACGGCCAATTATACCGCACGTAAGTCCGAGCTAAACCGAAATCTATTGTGCCACGGATCCATGGACAAGTTAGATGACAACTCTTCGATTCGAAGGTAAGCCATTCTATGATTTCAGAGCCCTCGTTAACGATCGTTTACGCAGCCTCTGGTATCGATCTCTCGCCTCCTGAACGGTGGATTGGAATTCTAGTGGCTGTTTTGCTTCGGTCGTAAAAGGGAGATTTGATGGTATCAGTTCAATTTTTGTTTAATATTTTATCACGTTTCAGGTTATCCGATCACATATTGAGTTTACGTCGAAAATATTTACAGATGGTATCAATGTTTTCCATATTATGACTTTATCGTTTTTTCTTCTTTGAATTTTCAAGCGATGCTATTTTTCCGAATCCCTTCTTCTATTATGTATTGCAAAATTAAATATTATTACGAATATAACGATTGGAAGGAGTAACGGTATCGAGGGAAAAATAATCGGTAAATATCGTTACTTTCTGTTTCTATATTTTCTACATCTACAAGACTGCGTTGTAATGTGGAAGACATGACCGTACTTACTGTTAAAACTGTACTTCTCGACTTGTGTAAATTCGAAATATCTTGATAGGATTGACTTAACGATCAATGAACAAAGATTGACTTAGATTGATATTTAGCGATATTATCAGCTCTCGCTTGCCCGCAGATTCCATACTTATAATTATCATGTATTATACGAATATCATATAATAATGTAATCTTCGTATGAATTTAAATTAATGGTTTGGTCGTTGAAAATTTTCGTTAGAAATTGAATTTTTCTTAGATTAAAGTGATATCGGGAGAATGTTAGTTTTGCAAAATATACCGAAGCCTGTTTTTAAAGTTCCAAATGCCTCGCTCGAGAAAAGAACTTCAACAAAGTCGCGGAATTTCCATCGTCGCCTATCTTCTCCCGATGTAACAAAACTATAACCAGTACTGTTTTACAAATAGCACTTATATATCAGGTAGTTAGATCACATTTTCATTTTTCCGGATTCTACACACGTTCGTCGCTACTTACTACCCCTATATTTCGCTGCGATGGAGCTATTCCTATGAAACTGTCTCCACGGAGTTGCATTGTGTCTACCTATTCCAGCTCGAATCCTCTATGATAAATTTTGCTCCTTCTCTACCGCTACGCTGCCAGCAGACTCAGATAATGTATGTCTAACTGCTATTAGTGGTTTAAATTAATAACTTTTCAGTAAAATTGATTACTTAACCGATACGTGGTTCGTCTGAACTAATTTTCAAATTATTCAGCTCGATAATATTTTACTCTGTAAATCCGAACATTAATTTCATTTCCCTAGTACATGTACGTTTATATTTAATATTTCGTTATCGGCAAATAAATATTTGTCCAACATTTTCGAAATTTCCATCCGAAAAATTTCATCCGAATTATTTCCTCTCATTATACAGTATCTTATTTCTACCCTGTTTATTCTAACGAGATTCAGAGATTTCCATGCTCCGACGCGTTTAATCGTCGCCACTCTTCGAGGTCGTTCTTGATTTCCCAGCTCGTCCGTGCAGGAAAGTCACGTTCAGAAGGTTTTCTTTGGTTGAAAAGCGGCAGTCGCGACTAGTCGACAAAGGATAACGGAATGGGCTCGGAACAATCGAGGCTCCTCGAACCGTTTGCAGCGGCCGAGCGGCACGCGTCGCCTCGAGTGCAACTGTGACCTGACTTCTTGGACATTACCAGCCACGTATATGTATATGTATGTATGTAGGTCGTACGAAGGCGCGTGTTTGCGTGTGCAAATACGTTTCGCGCGGAAGTCAATTTTCCAGAAACCACACATCGCAATGCAACCGATGCACACACGTCAATACCGCGCACAATAATGCATCGACGGCCAGCCCGAGGAATGCGTTGCTTACTGAAGCTCATTTTGCGGAGATGCCGCCGCTTTTCAACGAAGATACGCGCGGAGAAAGCTTTTTCGATAAGCAAAGAATCCTGAAAGTAGCGAATAGCTAAGGGAAGATTGTTGCTATTGTTTGCTCAGGCGATGTAATTACGTAATAATACGAAGTTATTGCTTATTATTTTCCGCGAAAATTAACAGTTTTATATATTTCGTTTACAGAATAATTGCTTCTTCAGGGTGTTAAGAAATTGTTAGGAATTATTGGTTATACATCAAAACGTTGGTTAGTAAATTATTCGATAGATACCATATACTTTTGTATCACTGTCCTATAATCATACAGTTGATACATGTGTATCGCAAAAGCACACTGTTAAATACGTTTCATGTTAATTAAAAAATCCGCAGTTTAAAGATTTTATTCTCATAACGCAGAAACAAATTTGCATTTTACACATTTCCCGCTTCCATTACCACGGCGCATAGAAAAGTCGTAGCTTATCTTGCATTAAAATAAAAATTTCTTGGAAAAGAAACAAGCGTTTATCTCACTGGCGGACGTTTCTATGCTGCTCAATTTTTTCTTCGTCGTCTTTATCTCAGGAAATTTGTCGATAGTTCTCAGTACAAGTGAATTGCAGTTGTTGATACAATTTAACTTTTTTCTTTTAGCACTCTATTGTCAAATTGCGTGACTCAGCCTGCATTCACAATATGCACATGGCACATGGGAGCGGGGATCGCGTGAATCGAACGCATGTACGGAATTACTGTTATAAGTGGATCCGGTCATAAACATTCGCGTAGTTCGCGATGCAATTTATCGGGACAGTGCAACGTAGCGAAATCGGCCTGACTCCTGACCGTATGAATTTTCAAATAACAATGACCCGGTAATATCCGGTCGTTTATGCGCGAATCCTTGCAATTGTAACGCGCGCACTGTGAACGGCTGCCTGTGAACATAATCAGACGACCAATAGATATAATTGTAGAAACGAGCGACCTCATTTCTTATTAGAAAGAGAAAGAATCCAGGGATTGATAATTTTTACACTGCGTTTGATAATTTTTTGGTTTCGTTTGAAAGTAATTGTAATATAATAGAAAAATAATGTTTCTCTAGTTTAAATATGTAAAGTTATCACTCCCCAGATGATGCATTTAAATTTTCAATGGAATTCAATGAGATATGATTTATTCGAAGATAAATTTTGTTCAGTTCTCCACTGAATTTCAATCAAATTAATTTGTAATTCCGGTTTTAGCGAAGAGAAGAACAGTTTTTTTTTCTTTCTTTGACGGCGATGATTTACTAAGTTCTTGTAAGAGATTCTCGACTGTGGCTTTTACAATGCTGTTTTTAAAAGTGAGCTTCACGTAGAAAGTTGTTTTTAATTAATCGCTCAGCTTAACGAGTGTGACGGCGTATTCATAGTCTCTCATGGCGTGAGCGGTAGAAACGTTATTATAGTTGGATATTATCTGTCAGATTGTTAAACTATTAAAGCGATGGTGGTCACTAAATTGCGGATGTTAAAGAAACTCCTTATGATGCCGGGTTCTTAGGAACGTTATTATGCGAGTACTTGAGTAAAGTGCGTTTTATCTTAAGCTGTTTCTGAAGACCCGAGGAAGATGAATAATATTTTGTAGTCTTGAAGCAAAATATTTGTTATATATATTTCGATAACGTTTCTCATATTGACATAAAAATAAGCCAGTATTTATAAATACACTCGTCGCCAAAAAGATAGCCCAGGTGTGCTATCTTCAATTTCTCAATGACGCGTGTAATGTTTTCCGTCTGTAACGTACAATACCAAAACATTACGAGCTCAGAATGATGAGCAGATGTTTGTATACAACAAAGAAAAACTGTTCCATACTAAGGTCGAAATGATAGCACACTCTGTTAATATGTTTAGAAATTGCTCAGTAGCTCATGGTCTATCAACGAGTAAAGATTGCAGTACAATATTATATAAATTTGTAAGTATGGGACGGGGAAAAAAATTAAACGAGTCTGAAAAGAAGCAAATTCTTGAACTAAAACAGCAACAGTTATCAGTAGCAAAAATATCGAAAGCAATAAGAAGAAGTCGCAAAGTAATACACAATTTCTTAAAAAATGTTGAAGATTATGGCAAAAAGAAAAGTACTGGTCGGCCGTCATCGTTATCCGATCGTGATAAGCGAGCAATTTTGCGTATAGCTTCCAACTCGCAGTTAACAACGAAGCAAATAATGGAAATATCTAGTGTTAGTGCCAGTGTTTCAAGCGTTCGTCGAGTTCTACTATCCTGCAAAAATATTCAGAAGCTAAGATTGAAAAAGAAACCTTCGTTAACAACGAAACACAAAGTGGAACTTTTACACTTTGCAAAAGCAAGAATGCATTGGAAAAAGAAATGGAGAAGGGTACTATTTTCAGGCGAGAAAAGATTCAACTTGGATGGTCCTGATGGGTTGCAGTATCGTTTTCATGACATAAGAAAAGAGACCATGTCAGCAATTCGACGACAAATGGGAGGAGGCAGCGTGATGGTTTGGACCGGCATCGGTTATTTCGGCAAGACAAGTATCAAGTTCATCAATGAGAGGTTGAATAATGTCCCATACATAAATTTAATCAAAGAACAAATAAATGATCATGCAGAACGCATTTCTGGACCTGATTACATCTTTCAACAAGATAATGCATCTGTACACACATCAAGATTGGTCCAATCATATTTTAATGAAAATAATATATCTATTTTTCCGTGGCCTGCACTCTCCCCGGATCTTAATATTATTGAAAATTGCTGGGCAGAACTTGTTCGCGGCGTATACGCGAATGGAAAGCGGTATCAACACGTACAAGAATTAGAAAATGCAAATCGCGTTTCGAGAATGCTGAGATTTCAGAGACGTCGAGGTAGACGACGACGCATCAGGTAATCCATGGATCTTCGAAGAGAACCTTCGGAGATATGTCGGTATCCTCTCTCTGCGACGCAGCTACTCGCGTTCTTTCGCTCTCGTAAACTCGTCGGACGCTTCGTTCGATCCCAAAGAGGAGCCTTCGATGTCCCGTTGCTAGGAGGTGAGCAAACGCAACACAGACCACAAAAGACAGAAGAGGTTGGGTGAGTATCGTCTCTCCGACACGAGGCACTTTAGAGATTTCGTTATTCGTTTGTACAGTTTTTGTCCACATTGCAAATACAAAATACGAGATCGTGACAGCGGGTCTTTCTGTGTACGACCTCACGCAAGCGCCTCGACTGCATTTCTCTTTACATGCGGTTTTTTAGTTTGTAATTCGTTTGGCATGGATTGCAGAGGCAGTGTGTGTCAATTTATTAGCGGTTCCCCATTATGAATTTTATAATATTCGCAGGCGGCGGGTCTTTCTGTGTACGACCTCACGCAAGCGCCTAGTTTTACTTTAATAACTATATATAATTATATATAACTATTATAACTATATATATATATTATCGTTAAAATCCTGCCAAAAAATCGACCTACTGGTAAATTACATCTTGCCCAGATACATTTACAATCTAATGATAAATCCGCCTTGTGACGGCGTTCTAAAGAGCTTAGATACCAAACCGTACAATAGAAGTAATAGAAAATAAAGGGGGATGTACCCATTATTAAATAAGTATATATGTTTGATAAGTAATTATTGTTAGTTTTATGTTGATTATTATTTTCTTATTGTACATGTGCTACCATTTCGTTCTGAAAATAAAACAATTTTTTTTATTACACATTAAACAGGAGTGTACATTGCGTACTGTTGATGAATAGCTGATAATTTGGCATTAGTTCCGCAGGTATTCTAACGCATTGCGGGTTTAGTTTGGGAGTTGGATAGTTAAACAACAAAGTAATTAACGTTTACGAACGGAGTCCATTTAAATGGTCAATTTAATTATTGATTCGTGCGAGTAGTTTACTATGAATTAACGAAGGAAGCAACTGAAATGCGTAAGTGATTGAATGCTATTTATGATTGGCATTGACCCAAATAGTTTCTAAAGTAATGTATCTACGTTAATTAGAAATTTTCTCTATAGAATATTTCTCCTCCAAAAATTCCGTTACTGATATAATTTTCAGAGAAATTAAAGCATCAACGTTGTTCAGAATATTGAACGTAACAATTTAACGAAACTACAGTTTTTCATGGCACAGGATGTTGTATGCTTGCTTTATCGATCAACGTGTAACTCGATGTAGCAATCGTTGATGTAAATCGAGTGCGCGTTTTAATCAAACAGAAAATATCGTAAAATTACTGACAACGAAAATGGGAAGAAAAAACCTTTGAAATTACTTTCTCAATATTTAGCACTATTTTAAAAGCAACACAGTCAAGGTGACCAAATCAATGAGTTAGATAAGAGCATAGAATTGCTGGACATTTCGTCGAAAGCAATTGCATTCGGTTCAAAATTTGCATTTTGTTTTCTCCTTTTTTTATTTTTCATACTTGGCTCGAATCTTTAGTCATACGTGACTTCAATACTGATGAAAAGAGACAATGTAGCGCTCTTTGCAAATACGAAAGTTCACGTGTGTGCGTTGCAAAATAAAGTACATTCTGTCTTTAGTTCCACGGTGGTTACTGTATTTTTCTGAAAAGCTGCAACAAACGTGGTGACTTCTAATCAATTGATGCATCGGCCCCGGGCGAACTAAAAGCAATTTAGTACTTACTTGCAGCGAAGTTGGAGCGTCTGTGAGTGGTCGAGAGCCTGTTTCTTCTCTCGCCGCTTCACGAGCAACAATTAAAGTTTCCGGCCCCTTATTTCGATTTCGCTTGTTCGAAGAAGTTGCAAATACTTGGCAAACTTGTTCTCCTCTAAATGTTACATATATAAAAAACCGTTGCCTGGAAGGTAATTTGATGGTCGGTCTCTGAAGTGATAATTAAATTTAAAACTTAAAGAAATTTAGGAATTTCCTAAATTTAATTAAGGAGATCGAGTGTATGAAATTTTTTAATTTCTAGCTTTGTCTTTACATAAGTATATATTATGAGCAGACTGCGGATATTTTTGCAAATTCCTGTTTTTATGAATATAATTAAAAAACTGGGACTTGGATAGACAACTGTTAAATATTATTATTTGCGTATTTTATATCCTTTTTTTTTTTTTGATTATGCATGAAAATCCACACTTTAATTATGAGCTTCTTGTCACCGAAGAAGTTAATTTCCATAATTGTGGAACTTATTTTACTGTTCATGTCTATATTTACTTCAATTATTTCATAATTGTTTCTATATCGTCATTCGATTGATATATGTAAATTCAAGTTGAATTCGTTACAAACCTGACTCTTGTCAAATCAACAGTGTAATTGATTTTTTTTTAGAAGTAGTAGAGAAATTTTAACTATAGGACTGGAAACTGTAGACTTTGAACAGGAGTAAACTACGGATTCGCAAGGAGTGAAGTCGATTGTAAGGGGCGATTACTTATAGTACTTAGTGGACTTAGGGGTTGTGAGCACCCTTAAGGACATAATATTCAGTGATAGCCCTTTGTTCATCCAACGAAAATTAATATACCTAATTTAACTTGTATTTCTATTCTTGTGAGTAGAGTGGCATGATCAAGATAATTATCAATAGCTATCCGACCTACTTTATTTATCGTGTATATTGTTTCTTATACGAAGAAAGTCAAAATTAAGTAAGTAGAATAAAACCTTCGTCTGTCACGGATCCAGCACGATCGCTTGTTAAAAGGTTCCTGAAGCGTTTTATGTTTGAACGAACTTAAAGTAACCTAAAATGACTCCAATGCTAGCCAAGATGTAGCACTCCGCCCAGAACCGTTCCAATCTCCCGTTTTTTTGACGAAAGACCAAGCAAGAAAGTGACATTTCCACGATGACTAATTCGATTAACGAAAAACGGCGGGTCGTGAACAGAGAGAATGACTTATCGATGAGTCGGTCGATACGAAAAGGCCGGTCGCGTAATTAATCTTCCGAGTGCGGTCGACGTGGCACCATCAATTTTCGACGAGGCCAGTGGTGCACACGTTAATGAAAACGATACCATCGGTGTACTTTTATCGTTTTATAATAATAATAATCGAATTGTCACGCGTGTATTGATAAAGAGAACGAGTCCAGATCGCGGCTGATCGTATTTGCAAATGCATTAGATCTAGTGAATAATAGGCGGAATACAATGTGTCTCGCAGCCGACGGATCGGCGCGGGTGCTACGCCGCTATTGCTATACGAACATTGTTTATTTATGCATTATTGGTACCGATACATCGTAACTATTGCGCCACGCGACAACGACGTTCTCGATATAATGCATGTCAAATTAATGAAGAGCAGTTGACTATTTAGATTAATTTTAGATAATACACGGTTCGTACGAAGATACAGTTACCCATATTAATATTTGGACAAAGCAGTATCCATCTGTTGCTTTTTCTAAGAGAGGATGATTTAAATCGTGTCGCTTATTCCACGGAAATATGAACCATTTATTGTAGCTTGAAAATACGTAAACAATTTCTTCCTGACAATAACACTTAATTGTACGAGAGACTTTTAATAAAACAAGATTGTCATCTTTGTCTCTTACATTCGATGCGATCTTTAAACATGGTATTTAAATCATACCCTCTTATACAAAGCAACAATCAGAGAGATAGTGCCGTGTTCGAATACTAATGCGAGTAACTGTAATTGTGAGTTGATTGGAGTTGATTGTCGTATCGGAGAAGATTGTTACAAGCTCGATACTGGATAGGTGATTTGGAAGAATTCATGTTTGACTGTGTTTGAAGCAGATAATATCTTCGTATTCATGATAGTGGCAGTGATAATAATTGATACGGATACACTGCAACGGTCGCAACATTCTCGATACGCTGCACGTTGAATTAATCAAGTGGAGCAGATACTTTTGATGATACACGGTTGTATTAAATTTCACTGAATTTACAACATGAAATTTGAGATCATTATTGGAGAAAGGAAGTAGAAATTGATCGATCGGTTTCATATATATTTATATCTTTAGAAAAGTATTAGTTTAAATATTTTTTGCTTAAATTATTATCTACTTCGTCGACTTTATTTTATTGGTAAAAACGTCTACAATCTTTGTCGTCATTTTTATATCTCAATCTCCTCTCTGTAAAATTATTTAACAAAAACGAACGATGTTTATGATAATTAAGAAATAAATTACGGAAGCAAGTGAAAAGTAATCAAGTTAATTTAGAGCACCTCTTACTTTCAGCAACATGTGGTCATTTTTTATTAACTGAAATTGCAGATTCATTGGCAATCACCTGTTGCAGTCAGTCAGCAAATTTATTATTTTTACTAAATTTTATTTGATATAACGTAGATATAACGCTGGCATTCCATTTTCTTTTTTGGAATAGTAATTTGGAATAGTAATTTGCTTGAGAATTTTTAACATTGAACCTCAAAATTCTCATTTCTCTGCATACCATCTCAGTCTTTCAAGTATACAGTTTTTAAAAATAGTTTTTTATTTATCTGGCTACTTTTGTAGCTATACGAGTATGCCCCCTGCCACTTTTGAAGTTTGCTATAATTCATAAATTAAATGAAAGAGCGTGTGAACAAAATCACTGCCAAATAATTCCTACTTTTGTAGAATCATCTATAATGTTTATCTAGATTTGTTCAGATCTAGAGTAATACGAAATAGTATAGGTACATGTGTGCATTACATACGTCTGAAAATAAACGAGTCTTTCTCACTTAACACTCAGACATCTCGTTTATCTTTATATTTACGCTACTAAAATAAATAATCTCGATACAGAATACGATGCTTGTATTTTAAGTATAATTAAAAATATTGTTGTTTAAAAAATTTATGAGGCATAGATAAATGTGTTTTTCTTAAAAGAAGTATGAAAAAGATCGCGAAATATCGTGTCGACTAAAAATTTGGTTGCTGATAAATCTCAATCAGTATGAACGTTTTCCTAAACAGTGGGATATATCCATAGAATATTGAAACATGGTGGTAATACGCGTGCATTGTGTTCACGTCATGCGAATCTGATAACGTCACATTTGGCGCTTTATTTATGGAAAAAGTTCGCTGTTCTCGCTATCGAAGTTTCAGGATACTTTTGCGAAAGACATTTTTAAGAATGACCTGAGGGCTTTTAAAATCCTGGCAAATACATCGAACTTTTTATTTCACTTTTCAAATGTACTACTCCCATAGAAATTTACAAAGATAAAACAATATTCAACAAAAACGATGTATCCTTGATAGTATCCATTTTTTTTTTGTTTTTTAAAGTAAATTGATACAGCTATACTCTATTTCTTCATAATAAATGGATACGAAAGTTTGTGAATTGAAGAAAAGTATTCTAAATATTATAATCAGAAACAGAAGCAAAACCATTGAGAAAAAATGGCTTTATGTAAATTTATACAGTTATATTTTTGTGCTACTATGGCGCTTGTCCAGTGGCGTGGCGAAGTATCGTGATAATCTTACTCGGACGTGAAAGAGCGATGGTAGGTCGAGTCGCGTTACTGGACAAATAAAAGAGGGCCAAATCCCGGATTGGTTCCTGAAGTGGTTCTTTTCCTTCGATAAAGAAGTGACACGTAGGATATTATTTTCAGCAACCGCAGCAGATCTTTTCATGGCTGATTTATGCCAAGCCTCGTACTGACGTCCTCCTTCCACTTCGGAGGGTCTGTTCCTCCCTGTTGACCTTTTAACACTTGGCTCGAATTAGAACACAATACCACGAAATCCGAAAACTGCCCAGTTTATATAATTATCGATTTTTATTTAACTTAGATCGGTATTTGTCGGTGGTGAAATCAAAAACACACGATAAATGTAATTTGTGGTAAATCACGATTGTGCATACAAACTTGATTATCCGTAACAGTTTCGCCCACGGAACAGTATATACACAGGTTCATGAAAATATGCCAGTTCATTTTTCACTGCTGTTTCACGTGTGTATTTGTAAAGAACGAACGAGTATGTTTCTTAACAGCGACTTACATTTAACAATTTGTTTATTATTTTTAGTTGTCCGCAATATAGGACGAACATTTCTAGAATCGGTTCGAACACCACCTTAGAAAGCAATCAGGCTAAAGCTTCTATACGGAAAAAACCAGGGTAAGACGTCTATGCTGGTAAAACTAGTTGAAAATACTTTTCACGACAAGGGAACTTTGCAGATATTCCCAGGTCACTTGAAATCTTGAGTGTCTATGCACCCTTCTCTCACACTCTAATCTCAGGCACTCGGACCAAACACTTTTCTTGCGCACTTCTAACTTTCGATATTTCTGGTACTTGCTATAAACATTTATATTGAACTTTCGTTTCTAATGACAAACTAATTCAAGGGATATTAAGTTCGAGTATCAAAATTCCAATTTTACAACTAATTAAAGCCCATGCAGTGAGTTTTGATCAAAATGTGCTTCTTTAATATCGATGACTATCATAGTATTTATTATTACATATTGTTTTATATTATTATTTGTTTTAGTTTATTTTATGTTTTATTTTATTATACCCTATTTACATGTTATTTATGTTTTAGGATTTTAGTATTTTATAGGAAGCATACTGTATGATGAGAATAACTTTTCAGCGATTTAGTATTTTATCAGTATGTATCACTCATAATCTGCTGGACTCATATCGAGCAGTTATTTAAATCTCACTCTATAGATTTCTCTTTGTGTGATGACTGTTTAAAAAGTGGAATTTGCAGATTTGAAAACAATGTCACTCGTTCCGTGGTTCGGTTCAATCGATTTATTGGCTGAAACGGTCTTTACATAGGTAGTTACAAAATACTTTTATTCGTTGATTTCCAGTGAAAGTGGTGGTGAGGAGTGATAGAAAAAATCATGTTTGTGGCAGTGGATGGACGTTTTGAGAGAAAATATCAAAAAAACTAAAATTAAAACTTTTCTGGTTATAGAACCAGTTATAGAACTATATACATATAGATATAGATACAATATATTTAAGCTATCTAGCCAAGGCGGAAAATAAAGCAAGAAAAACTACATCATTCTAAAGTTATCACTATTATACATAATATATATATATATATATACATTTCTAAAAAGGTACTTTAAGATATAGGTTTTATTCCTTCCATACCTTTTTTTTTAAGAATTCCAGCTTACTTTGCTTAGTTGAAAAAAAAAAACGATTTCCAAATTTCTTATTACGATTATGATTACTCTACTGAAAAGACTTGGAGAAATGAAATGGATAGTTCTGTAACCCCGCAGGAAATCTGAATTTCTCAAGGAATCGTGGTTGTTTTTAGCTTCCTCGATCGCAATGTATTTTTATCTTTCGTCGTGAAAAATCGATCCGTAGTTTTCTCGTGGTTTTCCTTCATATCATACAGCGTTATTTTAAATTCGCCTTCGCAGAGAGGTCAGAAAGAAATAATTTTCTGATCAGCTCTCTAGTTGGATGGCAGCGTTGCTCGTTCCCTCTTGAAATCAATTTTACTCCGAAATCCATTATTTTCGTAGAAATCGACATGAAAGATGTTTCTGAATTTTTGTTCAATTTTTAGAACATATAGTAATTGGTAAAATAAGCAAAAACGATTTTAAAAGGAAATGATTTATATTATAAAGTATTTTCATAAATTAAATGTTAATTTACTTATGTATCTCAGTTTTGTTTAAAGAAAGATCTCATAATATTTCTTTTTTTTTATAACAAAGTGGCTAGGTTTAACATTCACTCCATGCTATTCAGAATGTTCGTCGCTCGCAAAAAGCTCATCCCTCTTAACGCTTACGTCGTAAAGCGCCCTTCCCTTTTCAGGATGATTACCCTGGTTGTCCAGATCTTGTTAGCAAGGTCCCTGATGCTACGCGTGCGAGCAAAATGTGCGTGGCCAAGAACCAATTATTTAGGACTAGATCTAAATTGATGGTGACCTCTACTTAAGGGGATTAACCACTCTGACAGCTCCTGGAAATTTAATTTTTTCGACATTCATGAAATTTTAAGGCTGCTATAGAGAAATTCATCAATGATAAATGTTATCTTAAAACTTTTCTTATATATTTTACTTGAAATTATCTTTTTCGGATTTTCTTCGAATTCCAATTTTATTTCACACAGCAGGTATATTCTTTTATTTACTGTAAGAACTTCTTGATATTTTAATTATTTAATTTTTTAGAAACGTGTAAGGTTGACTTTTTGCTAAAAATTCTTTTCCTCTTTAAAATGCTGCCAAGTGCTGTTTGCCATTGAGATTTTTTTAAAATTCTGTGCTACGTGTATGTAAGCAGCAGATTCTAGTTTATAAGTCAAAAAGAATTTTTTATTTCAAACGTTCCAGTTTTTGTCGGCAGTGGCAGTCAGCCATTCGATGTTCTAGCTTAACAGATCTCAAGTATAGCGAATAAATGTTCCATCTTGTGTAGCACTTCGCTTAGAAAAGGAACAAAATTTTAAAGTAAGACTAAAAACTACATTCATATCATCTGAAAAAAACTGAACATCTTAAACTGAAATTACTTATGGAGAGTATTCTCTACTTTTGCACGCCTGAAAATGGTATACTTCCTTAATGATTTCGGGGCGGAGAGGTGGAGGGGTTCGATATGTCTGGAGATTATTTCGTCCTGTGGATTCCCCTTTGACAGTTCCAACACCCCGATTATTAAATGGTTATCCTAAGCAGAAGGAATTGTAATGCTTTCGCCAATTATACGTATACACACCACGTTAACACCTTATAGACACATTTTATTTGACAATGAAATCTACCGAGTAATAGCTATAAATTAAATTATCGAGAATACCAGTTAAACACTGCGTTAAACATGTTTAAGTTAAATCTATAACATTATAATTGCACGTAATCACTCGTCAAAACTACTCTTATTTTACACATTTTCAGTTATTTTTTTATACCACGAATCTCTTTACCAGTTGCACCGTGCTTTCTCGAATACCCTGTATATCGCATACATATGTATATTTTAGGTTCAGTGGGAGCGGAAATAAATCAAGTTTTATCGAAGCATCGCATATATCAGGACAAAAGTACATTTGGCGATGTAATTTGAATTATTAGCGGGTGCACATGAATAACCGAGTATATGAATATTAAAACACATATGATCGTGGAGTTTGTGGTTCGGTAATTAATGACAATGATAGCGATGAATCATTATCTTGACATTGATAAAAAGTAGTCCGTTTTATTTGCAGCGTGAACGGTTACGGTATGAGCAAACAATGTACAAAAAGGTTTTGATAAAGAGGAAATTTAAACTGGAAATTTGTTGTATCCTGAGCCATGAAGTATTATTCCCGTAGAGAACATAATCTCGGTAACGGACGATCTAACACTTATCACTTCCGCGATCATAGTTAGTATAATTCTACTCTTTGCAGAAAGCTTAAGTTGTAATTTATATGTGTAAATCTCGTGACAGAATGGCAGGGTTTCTCAGAACTAATGCAACAAAATTTTCTATATGTACGTATGCAAATTCATACGCGAATTGTCTCTTCTTGAACAGTATGAAATTCGATCGCAATGTGTACTTTATACAAATTTGACCATTCGTTTCAAAAGAAGACGAAGTAGCATGATAGAAAACAGGTACAGTAACAAATTTGTACTATTTGCAAAAATACAACTGTTAATAAACTTCGTTACATGAATTCATTCGTTGTTTCGTCGAATAATAAATGAATCGCCAATAATAGACAACTGATACTATTGTTTCTCGTTCTACGTATATCTCGTCTATATTTCTCATGCTTTTTCCTTTGTATAAAATTTCCCTCGTCAGATATACTACTGTACAAATAGTCGTAGTTTCGGTACATTTATTTCCACTATTTCCATTCGCGTATTTTCAATTTTATCATCAATAAGTGGTATCTTTCCACCATTATGGTTTTCTTTTCATAAATGGTGCCGTTTTACCATATGCACTGTCACCGAGTGTAATATACTTCTTGTGGTTTGAGCATTACACACTCGTTCTAGATAATGATAC
The DNA here is from genome assembly GCA_014737475.1 of Bombus confusus. Classification (NCBI taxonomy): domain Eukaryota; kingdom Metazoa; phylum Arthropoda; class Insecta; order Hymenoptera; family Apidae; genus Bombus; species Bombus confusus. The sequence continues at coordinate 3,367,738 of JACXIV010000023.1, read as the reverse complement.
GATATTAGTAGGTAATAATGCGAACACTTACAAATGGATTTTTTATTGCTTTTCTCTTAAAGTGTTCAAAGTGTTTAAATTTCTCCACTCTGCTTGGTTATAATTTATTTTGAACAGTGCCAGCTTTTTGGTATTTTCTTCTTTTACTACTTATTGCATTATAAAAATATTTAACGTCTCATTTATTTCTTCGTAACTATAATTACATTTACGTAGATAATTCTTCGTTGTGCGTGTATTTCACTGTTTTTCACGGTTTGTCTTTATTAAGCATAGTTTTCCTCTTGGGTCAAAAGTTAGGATTCAGCGCAGAAAATGACTGTGTACTTAGGTTGAGAATAATGATGTAAACAATTTTTGTCTGTGCAAATACTCTGTCGTCTCGCAGTATATAAAATTGTATCTCGTACTGCTTCAAATTTTCAAAAATAAAAATTTTCTTTTCCTGCTCGAAATCCTTCATCCACTTTGCGACTCTTTAGGGTAGCAAGACAATCATATGTTGGCCAGAAAATCCAAAGGCTCTGAATATATTCGTAGGATTCACGTTGTGCCAGACCGGGTCGCGAAAAGAAAATTGCGAGACGAACGAGGATTGGAGCGAGGTCAAGTCACCTCGTTATCGAGCTCTTAAAATTTTCAGGATGAACGGAGGGAGCAAGCCCACGAAGTACTAGCAGTCGTTAACGCTATACTGAAATTTTTAGAGCTATCATCAGTCCTCGTCAGTTGATCTGCTTGTCTGCGATATTCCACAGAAATGTAGGCCAATGTCTTTCGAAAGATTTAACGCTGATCAACGAAAACAGCTCCAAGCTGAGAAAAATATCCGCATTGCAACGTCATGAAAATTTTCCCGCTTCTAAGTATTGTATACGACAACGTAATATTAAAATGTACAAACATATTTGTGACTAGTGAATTATTATTTGTTAGGACAGTTCTTTGTTCAAGTCGAATTCAATTCACTATCTGTCTCGTTAAATATTCTCGTTAAAGTATTGGTCGTCATTGCAAATTTCACTTATTTCTTTTATCCGCAGCATTCTAACAAGAATTGAAAATAGCAACGTTATTTTAAATAATGTGCCCAGTAGCATGTCAAATTGTGATAAAAATCACATTCGCACATTAACTTATTTTCTTCTGATCTTTTTTAAAAGATGCTTTTATTACGTGAGAAAAATGCATACGATGTGATTCATAAGATATTAAAAACATATTTGAAAGAATTTCGTGGGTACATCTTTTAATAAAAACGAACATCTGCGCTAACAATCAATGCAGGTACTTGCAAGCCCATCGCAGCCGTTTTAGATAAGAACAATAGTCAACAGAGTTTACGTTGACAACTAATATCGAAGTTTCACCAAACTTGTTTATCTTCTTAATATCGTTGTAGCGTAACAAGAAAGTGTTGTCGAAATGCATTTTATCGTTACAACAAAGCTTGGCGACGACATCTGTTGTTCAGACTCCAACACATCGAACACAAGGGTCTCGTTCTCTCATTAATGAGAACTTACACATTGTATAACATTTTAATGGATCGTGTAACGGTGAAGCGTTGTCCTTTAATAAATATTGCACGTAGAACCGCGTCTACTCGTCAGACCTAAATAAACAACCTGGAAATTTAACGCGTAATCCGTCGCGATGGAATTATTCTGTGCGTCGAGTAACTTAGGAACGCCGCAGACTAAATTCATAAGATAATTACATTAAATTAATGATCCCCGTGCGTTATGATTAAATACGCTTTCGTCGTTTTTCAACGGCCGTGTTAAAAACTTATAACGTATCGCCGTGTTGTGTTAGCATCGCAAAACAGCTTCCTGTTTCTCACCCTTGACTTCATTTTTTTCTCTAGTAGGTTTTCTCTATCAACGTCATTATAATCAAATAATTGAAAGAATGAAACGTAAACAGAAATTTGTTTTACTTTCTAAGTATTATATCGTGTATCTTTGAATCTCAAAAATCTTCTTTCTTTATATTATATACTATATTAGAATATACAATAATATTATATTATCATATATATTTATATTTAATTATTATATTTTTAAAAATAATTATGATATTATATAATTATACATAATATATTATATAATAATACAATATAAAATTATTATATATTATTATTATATTATAATATATAATATGTAACATATAATATAATTTTCTTTTCAAAAATTTCTCTACAATTATTTCATCGACGAATCCAACATCAGGTTCATTTTTTAATTAGAAGGATAGGCTCGAAATAGTTAATCCACATATATTCGTCTCTAATTTCTCCTAGCCGTATCACAGATAAAGGAAAACTCTGCAACTAGAAATTCGAGATCCTGTTTAATAATTATATATCGAGAACCTATATTTCATTAAAATAAATTCGGAATTCTGTCATTTAATTTCACTATCGCCAAGTTCTAGGGTAATCGTCGGTAATTTAAAAAGTATCGATTCCAGCTCGGTAACGAAATTCATTAATTAGGATTAAAGAGGCCCCGTACGGAGGTACTCGTTCGTTCATAGAAATTATCTTATGGATACTTCTAGTTGTCAGCGAGCAATCCAATAATCGTAAAATTCTCAGTGCACTCTGTGGAATTAGAGGAGCTTCCGCGCTAAATGCTAGCCGATGCAACTAATGCAGCCTCTGGAGATAACGAAGGTGAGGATTTCTCTTCGTTCATGTACCTGCATGCTTGTAGCTCGATAACGGTATTTAGCGTTAACTTTGATACCACAGGTGCGGGGTACAAAGAGAGAAGTTAGGCGATCTTCTTAGATTGTGTAACTAGGCAGAAGAACAGTAAGGAACGTTAAAATCTTTCGCTAATAGGACACATTTACAGGATTACAGGAAAAGTTTGGCAACAGAGTCGTCTATATAATTTCGTTTTCGAACTTTTTCCTGGCAGAGCGTTGCACGGGTGGTTAATTAAATTTATCACCCAGCGATCACAAACAAAGTCCTAAATTAGCAAACTTACCCTATTGCTGTCGAGTTTAGGGCTGCGTTGTTTTGCGCACATATCGAGAAAAGAGACGTAACTCGCTCATAAGATCATTTAGCTAGCAGTAAGCTAAATTAGCTCGCAGACTCTATGAAAAATCTACAAATGTCTATGAATAATAGTAACGAATAGAAGTAATTATGTTTTGCACAGGTAACATAGGTTACATGTATACAGGTTTTATCACAAGACAAACCAAAAATGTTGTAATCGTGCGATTGCAGAAGATTATGGCTGAGTGTCATCTAATAAACTGTATAATATATTTTGTATGTAGATATGTATATGTTTCGTTTGAAACATTCTAAACATCGATATCGATTGTAAATATTGGTTGTACTGATAACGAATGGGATTAATTAGCATTGCGCAGATCTTTCATAATTTAATAGATATAACCAATATGAGGAGAAAAGGAATTTTGGAGAAAACGATCAAACAATAAAAGCGATGGTAATTACTCACTAGCAAAGTGCAAGAATGTTAGCTGCAATGACGAAACGAAGGAACTAGGCAGTCAGCAGTGTTTGGTCCCTTGACAGAAAGGGAACGACGAGAACTGGTTCTGTTAATCGGTTGGATTCGACTAGCGCATCGCTTCGGGTGAAACGTACGCGATTGAGAGATATCCTGGCACGAAACACTTGGGAATTACTTTGGAATGGATGTAACGAGAGTAACGTCGCGTCTGTCCGGCAACTTGTACGCGATCAGTCGAAACTTTGCACTGCATGCCACGTGTGTGTGTACAGGTTCGAAAGTCTCCAGGGTTGTATGTAGTTTAGCGTGCAGCTGGCTAATAAAAACGTAAACTTGTAACAACACGCGAAATAAAAGGCAAGCCCTAATTTCTTGCAGCCGAGTTGCTAATTCGAAAAATTGGTTTTAAGCTTTGAACCTTGTTTGATGTAAGGTGATCATCATCCCTATGATTTACAATCGTCAAGCTCCCTCGAAGTTTGATCGTCCTCGTGTCGCTTAATACGAGTTTATCTACACTGCATTTATTCCATTTTTTTTCTGCTCTTATTTAATTAAAAGGTTTTGCAAGAGTGATTTCCATGAAACGCAAGATCGCGATGAACAGTTGCAATCACGTGATTGTAACGTCACAAAGACAATCGTCTTTGCGGGCGAACACGAGCATAAACTCCGAGAAAAAATCAATCTTCATTTCGCAGAGTATATTTGCTCTCTGCCAAATGGAGGCTCATTAGATCGCCGCCAAACAACGCGTTGCCTTTCGCTTTTCTTTCTACCTTTTTGCTCCTCTGTTGCCTTCTTCCTGCGCTTCGGCGTCGAGTGTTTTATTTTGTAGAAGAGATCAGCATTGTTACGGAAGTGCTTCGCGTCTCGTCCTCTCCTTCTGTCGACTTATGCCTTTTCAGACTATTGCGAGCGGCTCCCTTTTGTTTTTTTTCCTTATTTCGTCTTTTTCATTTCCTTTTTCATTGTATTACCTTCTCTTGGCCTGCTTTATTTATAGCAAAACAAAGGCTAAAAATACATCAGATTTCGAATTCTTTGACACGTAAACATAATTTCCAAACTATCGCGTGAAAATTGGAATTACCTTGAAACTTTGATCAATTTATATGAATTTTATTTGTTTTAAGTACGCGTGTTTTGTATAAAATCAATGTTTCATACGGTCATAAATTAACAAAAAACAATGACAGTATTATAAATAGTCTTTTAACATTTAAGACAAAGCCTGCCCCCTTGCAGAGGATAGTTTCTTAAAAACTGTTTCTCTTCATCGTTATAAAGGAATTGAAAATACTGCAACCGCTGCGTAAACGTTTTGTATCTGCGAAAAACAAACACGATCGTTTCCAGGAAAGCAAAGAGGGAATAAATTTCAAAGGAACGATTCTCTTTGTAGTACTCGTGGCGATGTTCCTCTCTCGCAGCATCGTTATCGAATTTCGGATGAATCGCAAATTATCGTGCGCACCACGGCCGTAATATCGCGCGTGCACCTTCATTATGAACGTTAGCCAGCACATAAGGATGCATTTATTACCCGTTTCGCAATGAATTCTCGCATTCTTTTGTACCGTCTTCTCGCTACGACGATACTCGCAAACGAAAACTTTACCGAATTCTCACCTCTGGCGAAAAGGAGTGGAAATTTCACCTGTAGACACGATTTCGCGGTTTCCTCTGTCTTCCTACGTTTCTTCGTTCGTTGGAGTGGCCGAGTTCTTCATTAAAGTTTCCGCCGCTCGCTTTTGTAGTTTTCAACCAACAGACCCACGAAACTCTCTGCCTTCCACCGGCCACATTTTCCTCCCAGCACCATCGACGCGAAGGTGATAAAATAAAATAGTCGACGCTGCGGTCACGTCGAAACGGACTCTTTAAATTGCGCGCAGTTTCGTTGTAAGTGACTCTATTCGCCGAAATTTCAAACGAAACGTCAACGTATGCTTCGTTGTTCTATCGGACTAGATGTTAGATATATTCCATTCGTGAATTAAATATGCTTGCGTCTTAGCCGTTTTACTCGAACATTCTGCAAAATTTATCTTCGTAATAAAATCGTTAAAACATTTATACCTTCGTGTAATACAATATCAAGTATGTACCTGTTGCATTATTATCATATTACTGTATCATATTATATGATACGTGTTTCTAGTGTTTATGCCGCACAGATTGATTTTCGTGCATATATTTATAAAATAATTGTAAGTATATTACGTATAATTTAAGTCGATAATTTAATTTACGATGGTTATGTAAATCATGTCGCTTCATGACAAATGCGGTAATTAATACTCCTTTGAATTCCTTGAATGTTTGAAGCTTTTCGACGGTATTAATTTTCGACGGAAGCTTTTCGGCAGATATTAATATATTGCCATTATTAAACGAGGTTTTATTAGTTGTTATGCGTACTTTCCAATTGCTTAATATTTGATTAGAACAAGTTGAATTACCGTTACGGTGTAAGGATTTAATTCCACGCAGAGACGAAAAGATTTCATAAACAGATATAATAATTAAATTGAGATTAATATTTATAGGTCAGTGACTTAGAAAATTTGTTTTCCCTGATGCCGAGGTACTACGAGCTCGAGTCGGAGCGGAAGTTTATTGCGTTGCAAGGTGTTAAGTCCCAGGAGCCCGTGACAAAGTATAAACTTGTTTTTCCATGTCACATTCGGTGGCGAAGGCGTATATCTAAATTTCGCATTTAAAATATTCCAAAGAACGGGCCTTTCTCGAAATTTATGTCGAACCAAAATTATGTAATTGTATTTTCCAAATTATTTTTCCACTTTAATTATATTCCGTTACTTCAAAAGTTCAAACGTTGGAAAGACTCGAAGTAATATTATTTTATTTAGCGAATTGATTTTCCAGTTGATTTTGGCAGTTAATCTTCAAAATAATCTACGTTTTATCCATCGAAAATTCTGTAGATATAAATTTTTATAAATTCGTATAAATGTATTACCGCTGCAGAAAGTAGGATTTGGCTCGTAAAACAATTTACCAACTAATACCATTAAACAATCGACAAGCTACGAATTGTAGATTGACTAACTTCTCACAATTTTATAATCACGCGTTAAATAGGATAATCAAGTGACCTGTAATTTATAAAATTTACTTGCAAAATTCCATTCGTTTTATTACTAAATCTATTACTATTAAGAAGCATTTATTAATAACTTGTAACGTACGAAATTTCATTAATAATATTAAATTGAATACTATGGTAATTTCTTTAATACTCTCTCTCTCTCTCTCTCTCACTGTTGCAATTTCTTCGGCGAGAAAGGCACATCTCAACATTTCTTACGAAATTACAAATTATACGCACTCTTGGAAGAATGGCAGGCATCGTGGAATCCAAACACGATCGATCTCTCAACCAGTTTCATACCATGAAAGAATTCTCTCTCAAAGAAGAAATGACTCGCGGAATCTCGTTACGTGATAGGGTTTAAAATATCGACGGGAAAATATTCAGCGAACATACCGGATTCTCATGCATTGCTCAGAAGGATAGACGACGGTCGGAGATAGAATCCAATGAGCCAGGCAATTCGCTCTATTCTCAGGAGTATGTAAGCCCAACGACCGTCGGAAAATTGCTCTCGCGCTGTTGCTCTTTTTCCTCCGACGAGCCATTGCCTGGTATAGCAATAATTAATAATTCACACGATTTACGGAGCATGAGTGTGTTACGAAAACGGTGCGTTTGTACACAATCGACCGTCAAAGTACGGGTCCCGTGTTCGTTTGCCCGCAACGCAATATCCAGCTGCGAATGCAATATGTATGACTAGCAGGTTCGAGTGCGACTCAATTTCGCTATGTCATTTTACACAGAATGTCACAATTCATATTTCAATTTCCATTCCGTGCCGTACGACGTGGTTACGAATTTTTAAGCGTCATTCCGTCCACAGTCCCTAGATGTTTATCGTCTGTTCAATGGTTATTCAAATAAGGAAAGAGCGATAACTGTCTCTACGATGATAACGTCTCGAAGAAAAGGATGCTATTAAACGAACGGGTGGATATACGATGGTGGATAAAGTAAGGTTTAAAATTGATACACCGTAAAGTTTAATAACATTGTACTAAAAATATTTTACTGATAACAGCTGTGCACATATTCTGTGGTATATATACTACATTTATTCGTTTCTCTTATGAAATGTAAATCCACTGTTCAGTTTACGGATCACAGAGGTGTGCACGTTTACTACTCCGAAATTACGCCGACTTTATTTGAGCAACGTCAAACCAAGTACGTAATATACATGTTATAGCTTACATTATATATAACACATCTGTTGTGTAAAATTATGTTGCTTCTCTATGCTTTCTCTTTCATGAACTTTCTCTTGTCCGTCACTTCTTGTCAGAAAGAAATTTTAATTTATTCCGAATTGAAAAGATCCCGGTAAAGGATGGAAATATCAATTTACTAAAGCTCTCCACTGTCGCTTGGACAGGGATTTGAACCTTCTCGACAAACCTAACACTTAGAACCGTCGCGACGCGTCGCTGGTCCAGCAGCCTGCTCATGAATTCATCAACGCACAGGTTGCCTTCCAAGCGTTATTAAGCAATTATCGTGAACGCGCACGGGGACAGAACAGCGAATTCGCAGGAATGCCGCGAGAGAGAAAGAGAGACGGAGAGCCGGATCGATGCTCACATTCGAAACGTCCGCCACGCCGAGCCGAAAACGCAAGCACATTTTCCGTGCGAATTCCACGTGGATGTCGCGCCGGTTCCGTTTATCGGATTGATAACTGGAGACGTGCTGTTGGCTACGAGGATAAAATCGAAGTGGACGCGGCTTGATTATAGGAGGAACACGGTTTATAATTATCGTGGCCGGTCACCAGACTAGAAGCACGTTCGCATAGGCGCGGAACAATGCGGAGAAGACACGTCCACGTGCGTCGTATGAATAACTATGCTCACGAATTACCCATAATCCTGTAGCGCGATGGCAGCGAGACGAAGAGAGAGAGAGAGAGAGAGAGAGAGAGAGAGCTCGTACGAGAGCCACGAGTCTTGACGCATGATTGATCATGGCTAACCTCGTTATACGATTAATGTGAAATAATTACCGGACTAACCAGAATTAATAGTAGCCTGTCCATATGAAAACGGCAGTGATTCCTGCAAATAGAAGGTACACTGCGCGGCGATATCATGGTCGTGGACCACGGTTAGGCCACATTCAATGCTCGATGTGCCATTGTACAGCGTACGGAGATAATTTCATCACGTTCGCATAGGTTACAACGAGCAGGCCCGCACAAACACGCCAACAAGTCGTTTGTAATCTCGCTAATTTCTTATCGTCTATGGTTACGTCCCTTTGTGCAAGTTTAATGGAGTTTCATCGGAATTTGAGGCAATTAGGTATTAATTAGTCGGCAGTGTTTGCGGTTGATGCACTATCCGTCCTAAGTATTTGAACGTTTCGCGTGATGATGTTAACTTGCATTGGATGCCTTGCACTGCTTTTGTCTTTTAATTATTTTGTCGTAAATCGATTTATAAAATTGATTTGTACGAATTTCAGTATTTTAAAACTATTCACATCGTTAATCTTTGAACGAAGGTTTAGATTAAATAATTGGAATTGATTACTTAAATCAGGTAGAGCGGTGTTTTATCGATATCAAAGAGATTCGATGAAATTGGTGTAAATGCGTTTAACGATAATGCGATTTGCACGTGTTCTTTCTCGTTTGAATCATAATATTGTGTGGCATCAATAGCCATGGATTGACACATATATTGACCAGTTTTCAAATGTAATTAAATTGTAAATATGGTAATCTGCTATTCAATTAGATAGATATGAAATAAACAGCGAAAGCTATGGAGCGAAATTAATCATCGGTGGTTTTGAAATACATAGAATTATTATAATTATACTTTAATAGTTAAGTAGCGATTCATTTTATTAGATTACTAGCTTTTTTCAGACATTGTAAAGTCATTCGAATGGAAAAAGAATAAGCACGTCCGATGGAACTGAACAACATACACCATTTTATTCAATCAAAATCGATATCCTTCTATGGAAGTGGTATTAAGAAGCTTACTGAACGTGAAATAGAATTATAGAAAAATGAAACAGCAACGCCATAGCGTGTATAAATTGATTTATTTCTGCATCATAAAATCGATATTACTTTTTCATTGGAACAGTCTCTGTGAGAATTAAATGTCGCTATTCTGGAGAATTTTGATATGCAAGAAAAAGCTCGTAAAACTAACAAGTTAATCAGGTATACGAAATGAGGTAGCGATGAGCTTCGTCCTCGCCATTTTCAGACACGCGGAAATTTACAAAAATTGTGCACTTTATTTCGTTATGAGTGCTGATATATTAGAAATTCAAAATCACTCTTCCACCGCTACAACTTTATTACAAAATCTATGACCGTAAAATTTGATTCCATTAAATGTCCGAGCTCATCTTGTATAGTGACTCGAGTTTCTTGTATTCGCAGACATCGATCAAAGAACGCAATATACTTCCGTTTATCGATCATTTCTCGAATCTCCGTTATGTTTGTGTGGTTTTATAGAACTGTTTCCGATCCATTAATCGAGATCGACGTACAAACAACTCGGTCGATTCAATTAGAGATTCGACGATACTGTGTTTCACTATAGATAATGAGACAGAGGTCCACCATGGTTTTCGCTTAGGCGAGTTTCATGTACATGCTTGCACGCACATCGTTTAAACCACAATAGCGTTGCAATCCGCTGGAACGAGAAGGGACGATTGCACGAACGAGTAGCTCGGATTTTTGCCCTCTCATTCAACTTGACGATGAATCAGAGGTTTCGAAACGTTCTCGACTATCAATCGCGACTGGAAAGAAAGTGCAGCCATTTCGAATAATTACCGATGCGACTATTCATCATCCGGAAACTACAAAAGTCCCGGAACTGTCAATAAACCGCAGACGGTCAGATACATTCGGAATTTACACGCGTACGTCTCGCGGATATCTAATTTCGATTTTCCAATTTACTCCTGAGAAAATGACGGATGCAGAGATCAACGAACAATCTTGGCAGAATTTTGCATTTTGCATGATCAGATGTAGAAGGTAATTGATTTCTATTGTTTTGACCTACGCTATGATTCTTGGATTTTTATATTTCGGTCTTGCTCTCATTTTAGCAAACGGAAAGAATTTTTCATGTTTTAAGAAAACGTTAATTTTCATTTTTGGAAGAGGAAGCTAAGAGAATTTTATCGAGTCATATTGCACGAAGCGATATTGACGTAGCGTAGGAATAACGTGGCACAGTAAAGCAACATTTACGAAGAAAGGGTGAAAGATTCATTGTAATGAATAAACTATTCCAGTAAATCATTCAAAGTAACCTTCCCCGCTGTGCTTGCTATTCATATTTTAAAGCTTATTTCCTCTCCAATCGGCGCATCATACCAATGAGGCAAAAGAAAAAAAAAATCATTCTATATTTATTCGATCAGTACCTAGATTTCCGCAAACCTAATTTATCATACTCTACTCTGCATGTTTCTATAAATACAAAGAGACCTGGGTACTATAAAATCTTAATATTGGTATTATCGATGTTATCGATAAGATTAAAAGTATTTCGTATATCCAGATGAGTAGGCATAAATTATTACTTCGAGAAGATGCACATTCTTACAAGATATTGCCGAATATTTAAAATTTCTACTTTATTCGACAAAGTTAAAGCTACTGAAGAATTCAGAAATCCTACTTGCGTTAAGGATGTGCAAAGCTTCTTAGGTATTGCAAGGCGTTTCTGTAGAAAAGTTTATGCTTAAATCGCTGAAATATTGACTGTTTTATCACGATCGACGATAACACTACTATTTATGCGAAGCGTAATAAAATGATTAAAGCTAGCTTTCACAGAAAAAGCATCGTAGTCACAGGGCAAAAATAATTTTAACGCGTTAAAAATATTCTCTATCTATTCGCTAGAAATACATTTTAATTTGATTATAGATATAGATCTAAAGATCTAGATTTTATGGATCTAGGTCTAGATGTTATTTTATTTCGTCGTTAATATGTCATTGAATTCCGCTGATAGATAGATATATCGTTATTATTCAAACCATTATATTTCTTATTCATTGTTTTCACGGTTTATTTTAACAACAATTTTACGTTTTAAATCTATCGATCCGTTCCATCTTTTTTTCAAGTGTTTCTTTCATTTCTTTCGTCTGGCGATCCATCTTGGCGGTGAATTTTTCGCGCGACCGCAACTGTTTCTCGAAGGAAAATCGTTGCGGAAACACGACGTCTGACCCAGTATACACCGCGCGGTGACTGCAAAAGCAAGGAAACTCGAGCGTTTTCGGGATCAATCCGTTTCACTGTGTACGATTCGACGAACGCGCTGCATCCGACCGTTTTCCGTGTCTTTCTTCGGTTTCCTTTCAGCCTGATACTTTTCGAACTTTCGCCGAGAGATGTATAATATTACTTCCGTTGCTGAGGCTCGCACTGATCTTCGTATTGACGTATTCTTCTTTGATCAAGCCAACCGTGCGATGAAATGTCTACAGGAATTCTTTCCCCCCGATTTTCAGTTCCTTTCAGACTCTTTTGGTCAGCTCGTTTTCCAACGCTGGTATCCTGATGCAAATGCACCTTTATCAACGTTTTCTTTTCCCTTTTTCTCTCTCTAGAACGTCAGTGCATTTTTCGAGTGTGTTTTTATAAATAATTCATGCATTCGGTTTTTATCTAATATTAAGTCCGGACACAATTGCGGTATCATACTGACAACAGTCGGTCATTCAAATTGTTGTTTGCTTCGATTGTTAAACTATTTCCCTGTGAATTTGCGCGTACTAATTTTTATGTAATTCAAATAATGTCACAGCGCGCTATCTAAAAAATGCTGCGGAAATTATTTGTTTCTCGTCCTCTAGCGTTGTCCTTGTATTATTCGCCGAGTAACGTATATTCGGCGTATGGTACCAACATGATCGATGTACCGTACATTATACAGGTATAGAAAAAGGCGAACTCAGTAGGATTTTCTCGAATCGACGCGCTGAATTAATTTTATGGTCATTTCAATGTCACTTAACTTTTTTTTATGAATACTAAATATATGGTAGAAATGACATACCGATATATCAGAAAACATGACGCAAGAGATTGTTGCATGTACTACGATTGATCTATGGACGATAAAAAGTCTTCGGCAATCCAACAATTACAGTGTTGCGTCCTTCACTGAACATCGAACGACTGTGTGCCACAGGTTGTTGAAATCGCCTAAATATCCTCTGCTCTGCTAAGGGTAAACGGAAGTAAGATAAACTGTGTTTAGCCCCTAATACTGATTACTTCGTAATACTTTATCATTCGTTCCTAACACGAAGTTACGGGATTGAATTTAGTTTAAACAGGAAGCTACTAGAGGAAAACTACGAGACGGCGTGGCTGGAGTTGTAGTTTATGTTGTGGTAAACAAATTAGTTAAACGAAGTTAGTATGATAGAGAGAGGGGATGTTTTTGTTGCAGGAAAGTATTATTTGTGTAATTTGTGCCTCGGAAGATTAATAGAACGCTGAAAGCGTGTGCAAGGGATTGTAACATGTTCAATTAAGAACGAATTAAAATTATTAAAACGTGCGATAAAAATGTATTAAAGTTAAAAAACATATTCGGACTTTGATACGAATAATTTGCAGAATATTGTGATATAGCGACACGTTATACCGTAGGAAATTCACAAATATGTCAGTTGAAATTCAATGAATTTAAAAATACTTTTAATAGTAAATATCTACATTTGATTCGGTGGAAAAATAAGTACTTATCGAACCGGTAGCAACCCAGATCTCTAGTTTTCTAGTTAAGCAACGATCGGAATAACGCTGCATGTCTGTATGAACTTAGTTGTGGCATTATGTATACATTGCTGCATACACGATTGGCATTATCGTTGATATCAACTGATTCCACGAAGTGCAAATCGATTGCAAATAAAATGCCGAGCAATGTATGTCGATGGAAATCGTTAAATATTTGCGTTCTGTTATGCCCCATTGAGGATTCGTTGAAATTGCGTAAATAAATCAGCGAACGAGTGTGTTAGGAAAATTAAATGGATTCGAACTATGCCTAATTCAAAATACGTTCAATTAACATATGCATGAGATTGTTTATCGATAAATGTTTTTAAAAAGTTGAATATTTGAAAGAAATATTCGAGCAACTTTAAATGAAAACTGCTAGAAAATAAAATGAAAAGTAATTAACCACACAAATAGCGAACTATTTCAAACATTTGAGAACTCTATAAACTCGGTCAATATAAAAAAATATTCTCGTGAAAGGAATCAATCATTTCTTTAATCACGGAAACGAAATGCAATTTGGTCATAGTTGTTGCCTTTTTTTCTCTTCGCGATGCATCAGAAAGAACTTTGTTTCGCTGTTTGCTTTCGATATGGTCGATGTTTCGACTGTTCGATAGTGCGCACCGTTGGTCGTCGCGTGCGTTACTAGATGTATAAACATTTATTTTACGGCTGTTTCGTGAAAGTAATTTCACCGAATCGTCCATCACGTAGATTTGTTGCACATCGAAACTTCCAATCCCTTCACGCATATGCATCTTCGATCGTTATAGCTACGACGAAAGTTTATCGTTTCTTACTTCACCGTATAATTTAGTGCCGTGCCGAAGTTTACGATTGCTTCACTGGCTTCGAACACCAAAAACGGAACGCGCTTTCTGCAGGCATAATTTTCTGTTTTTGTCTTGCTAAGGTATCGCCGTGCTTCGTAAATCCTGTAATCTATCAACCTTTTTGCGCATGTCTTGGCCTGTTACGCCGGCAGACGCTAACTGATGCACTGTAGCTGTTCTCATTTGTTGTGGTTTGTTTGATGTTCGACCTTTTGCCATACAGTTTTTAGCTCAAAATATTCTCTCTGTCGGGTTTTCGATGATTTTTTACGATTCCGGTATTTGCCCTTTTTTTCAATAATCTCAATTACTCTGCAGACCAGGAAAACATACATTATGTGTGATCTCATTAGGTTCTCAGGAATACGATTAAAGTCCTTTAAATCTGACGAATGACACATAAAAAATACTTTGTAGCGACATAATATCCAGCAATAAAGTGGAATTTGATTGTTGATTTAAATATACCATTTTCTTGCTGTATTCCGAGTCGTAGACATGGTAACGTAGACAGCACGTGCTGCAAGATGAGTTTTAGGAAAAAAGGGGATGCTGTGAGGAATGTATAAATATTAAATGATATACAGAATAGCAAAGTTAGGGTTGTTTGAAGTTTTCTTCTTACGACAAGTAAATTACATAGTAAGTACTTAAAATTCTAGTCGTTTGGTGTTTAAACGCGAGAAAAATTCCATTTTTCTCAGCTTATACAACTAAAAGAATGCATAAAAATGGAGACTGAAAATTTCCAGGAGTATGGAACTTTTGTATTTTGAAATTTTATGCCGCGTATCTTTCTTACATCTACCCCGTTGCTTTATTATTACGTTTCACTTTGTAACTTTCTAAATGTATAAATAGTACCTTTATTTTTAATCTGTAAGAAATTGGGATTTTTGAAGGACGTGAAAGGAAGTGAAAAAAAGAGACGAGGGCATGAGTTTTCTCAGCGTATTTTCCCCGCGAGAACGAGTGTTTATAATCAAACAGTGATATACCAGCGATCGTACCCCGTGGCACAGAAAATCCCGTGGCGCGAAGTAAATAAGAGTACTCGTTAGTTC
The DNA here is from genome assembly GCA_014737475.1 of Bombus confusus. Classification (NCBI taxonomy): domain Eukaryota; kingdom Metazoa; phylum Arthropoda; class Insecta; order Hymenoptera; family Apidae; genus Bombus; species Bombus confusus. The sequence continues at coordinate 3,352,412 of JACXIV010000023.1, read as the reverse complement.
CGTTCTTCTGCCTGTCTGCTATCTCCCACGTTTGTGCGTCGCTTTCGAAGCTTGGTGGGTGCTGTTCCGTAACGCTTCACCTCCTGAATTTCTTGTTCGAATACTAGCGCTCTGGAATTTCTGTTCGCCGTTTGAACGTGCTCGTTTCGCGAGAGCTGCGAGCCTTACCCCGCCGATGCGATGGCTGCGGGCTGTTCGCGCGGAAAGGACAAAGTTTAGCGCTTTCCGTGAGGCGCGTGTTTCCGTGGGCGCGCGTGAGTTATTTCCTCGGTGATTTACTCCAGTCCAAAATCACGATATTCATGCGGGGGTAAATTACGCGCGGAAGCGGCTTCCCTCGATACCTTCGCCCTTTTCAAGAATATCGATCATATCTCAGCAGCGATACGTTCTATCGGTCTCGTCGATTACGCGCACGTCCATTATTTCTCTAGAAATTGTATTTTATTCGCGTAATTCTGTTTATTCGCAGTTGGTTGTGATTATCGTTTCCGTTAGCGGGGTTAATGATTGAAGACACGCAACAACATACACTTCTGATCATAAGTATTAGAATACTGGCGGCGAAGTGAACTTCACAAATCGTTGGAGACTTAAATCTTTATTGTTACTACCTTTCATCGATAAACGAGAATATGTGCAAATATTTTTATAGCCACGTTTGGAACCTTTTATTAAAGAATGAGAGTATGTGCAAATATTTTTGTAGCCACGGTATATTTTTGAAAAATATGTAAAAATAATTCAAAGGTTTTTGTAAATAAATAACTCTGGGCATTATTCTCTGCAATTGAAACATTTGTACATATAACGTTCGTTCTTCTTCCGAGACTTGATTTACGGTGTGCACACTTTGTTTTGTAACAAAATAAATCGTTTCTTTTTAAATTCTTTTTATGTCATTAAAATTGTGTTATTTAATAGTTTATCAGATCTTGTTTCCTCTTTTTAAGCATCTATTTCTTTTACATACTAGAAAAAAGGAATCGGAGTTTCTTCAACTTCCATCACCTTTCGAATCAGCATTTAACAAATAAATTTTCAATTTCGACAAAAGCGTATCTCGACCACTCTTTTCCATTGGTTCAACCTCCACAGCACGCCTCTGCTGGTTCTCTCAGGTCAGCTCAGACCTCTGTTCGCCGCGAAATCTATTGAAAATTCAAATTGAACGAGATCCAAAGCAAACAGCACCTCTCACGCATCGGTACGCGTGTGACGACCACATGTTCCATCAACGTGTGTTGTCCTTTTGAACGTTCGTTTGCGTTTAACCGTACCGACTAGCATTTTTGAAGTTCTCTTTACCATAGTTTCTGTAGTTATAATTTTTATCTTGATCCTAATTTTAATTTTATAAAATACAAACGAAAACATATCCAAGCAGCGTTTAATCCGAAATATTTAAATTGTTACGCGTTCGAACGAACTGTTTTGTATCATATCGACAGAGATATACTAACAATACCGTTTGCTTAAATTTCGTAATACAAATATTGAATCCCAGCAGAGTGGATATTCTTCAGGCGCAGTTTATTTCCAAATAAACGACTCAATGCAATGGAAATTTCCAGGATGATACAGCGCAATGTGAATCGATATAATACGCAGTATTTAGCGAATCCAAATTTTCCAGATTTATGACAGGAGTCATTTTCATAATTGCCAACATAATTTATGAGATTGATGAATTATACACGCGTAGTACGTGTGTTGCACATTGGAAGAGGAGTTCCGTTGAAAGCTTCGTTGAAAGCCTTTTTGCGATCGATGCACACACGATATACAGGATGCACTCGACATTTGTTGTTGTTGCAACAATATCGCTGATGCTGTTTTTTTTTTTTTCAAGAAAAATGCGAATCTAAGCGCGAACGTCGTGTTCACCTTCTACTTCTATGTCGTATAACTTACTGATTTTACGTTGGATCTCAACGAGAAAAGAAACTGTGTGATGCGATTTGTTCTTTAATGTGCTTGTTTCGTGATAGAAAAAATCGAATTACAGTTATCAGTCGAGGAAAATATTCATTAGTTTATATTTGACAAACAAAGATATACCGACGCATTCGTTGTTAGTCTGTAAATTAATGTTTACACAGCTACTTTCGCAACATCCTTTTTTTTTTATTTGAAAGAGGTATCAAATCTTTCAAGTAATATCCGGAAGATGAAGTGCAAGAGGCAGAATTTCTTAGTTCAATTTCCTGATTTTTTTGTTCAAACTTCGCGATAAAGAAAAATTTATTTCCTACTCGTAAGATTCATTTGTTTCTTTATTAACTTCTCGTACTGTTTACTTATCTGCTTATACCATATATGCATAACAATCAATTGAAGTTTCAGTAATTTGGAAATAAATTATTATTGCATAAAATTTACAACGAAACCTTTTACTTGTGCTATTTTTGTATTGAAAATCATCCTGATAGTATATCCTGAATGGTTGCACTTGACTTTAACATCGCGTGTTTGAAATGTCATAAATATGGTTGGACGTATGCATTATATAACATTATATTCATTGTTTCAATCGCGTTTCCTTTGATCCAGATTGAAATGATCAGATCCATCAAAATGTCAGACGCAGATCTATTGTTATAATTACTAAAATTATCATGCTGGTGATTTTAAACAATGAATATTGTCTATTTATTGAGATAGAAACACAATTATAGTATATACATCTCCACTTATTTTTGTTATACCGCTTTAATTATAACGAATAAAATATATAATATAAAATGCAAACTAAATCTCATAAAAGTCAATTTTCTTGTCAATTTATACTTCAATAATTGATTTTTCGGTTTCCAAACTTTTCGAAAAGATATTTCCAAATATATTTCAAGGTTTCATTTCAAAAGATCTTTGACCCTGAGCGGAATATCATAGTTCTTGTACATATTTAAGACGATCGATATTTTCTTTCATATACAGTGGCTACAAAAAATACTTGCACACACCCTTATTCTTCAACGAAGCATTTCCTGTTTTATCAGATTATACTTTTCACTTTCGTAGTATTAAATTGTTTTTTATCTATCTTATGAAGATACTAACGAATAACACGAAATCCAATATTCTTGCATATAATTATTCGATATGTAAATGCTATGATACAATACCTTTGTCTATACTTTTTGCAGCCACTGTATTTGTTTATAGAAAGAAAATAACAATGTAACGGCTTTACGCGTGAGTAGCAATTAGTAAGGTAGCCGATCCAAGAACGATAATAATTGCGTGGAAGGCTATTTTGTGCAGCGGCGCGAGTCCCGACATAAAAGTGGAAAAAATAGCTCGGATATTCCTGGCACGCTTTATTAATTAAAAACGCCAGTCAGTTGAGACTTGCATTACATTTTCCGCGGCTATTCATCACGAAGGTCATAATCTTGTTGTCGGAGGCGGTCGACCAAATTCGCAGAATTACGGTGGTTATTATAGCAAGTGGAATGTAGTGGGTCAGTTGACAAAACGCATCCGTCCTGGACTTCAGGGACAATTGTTTCATACTTGCCTGTTACGTCATGCCAACTTTTAATCCCTAACGTAATCTTTTTTAAAGTTAAGTTTGTTCTCGATTATTTTATGTTGCAACTGCGTTCGTGCTCAATTTTGATAGAATATTTTTAAATAAGCAGGATGGAATTTGTAATTACCGGGCATTTTAATTACTTGCTTCTATAAATTCTGGGAAAGTCTTAAGTGAAATATGTGGCAAATTCATGCGAATATTTGTTAACTGTAACGCTTTTTAATTTTGCTTTAATCATTTTCAAGACACTGTATTTCATGATAATATTTGATATATCGTTAATTTCGTTTCTTTTGTAACATAGTAAAAGCTGTTCTTATAAAATGACTCTCTTCGCTTGATACTACCATTTATTCGTACTACTTTTACAACGTAACGCTACAATTGTTCCCTCACTCTGAAACTCGCGATGAAAATTAAAAACGCAATTGAGAAAAGTTCTCTCGAAATATACGTGTGAATAAAACTTTGTCCGCTGATGCAAACTCCGCTTGTACCACCTGCGTAGTTGAATGTTCGTATCGTCTAAGAATTAAATATCGACTTGCTTCTCTCGTCCAAAAGGCGGTCTAAAGCGGTCTGGTTACCGGCTCGCGGCTACATTGGCCTGCGAACGAAAACGCGATATAATATTTCGTAAAGGGGCTGACACGCACCGTCATTTTCTACTCTAGTTTGCTACAAAGGGCGTGGGGACGAATAAAAAGGCTGACTGAGCCTATCTGACGTCTGTGCACACACCAGGATGTCAGTCGTGAGAAAGCGGCGTTCGTGACCTGACGCGCAAACAATGTACCACCGAAAATATTTCTTCCTGCTTTCTGACTATAGCGTCGTAGCGAGCCGCTTACCAGTTATACACGCGCTTGAAACTCGAGCTGAAAGTTTCCGGCAACGCTCTTTGCTTGGAGAAAGTATTGTTTTCACGTCGCAAAATGCCCCCTTTTCGAAATTCGTCGCTCCAGGGCTTGTCTGTGCTTCGCTTGTCAACCAGTTTCTGCTACGAAGAACGCGGAATCATTGTGAGCTTGGCGTTTTCAATTCCAAACAGTTGTACGAGTAAGCGAAGCACGTGCAATATCGGAGGAGTTATTACGAAAAGTGATTACGATAAGTAGACTGCGGACTTGTGTGCACTTATGGAAAATTTGAAGCTACAAAATGCACAGAATGCGTTAACATTCAAAAACGTGTAAAATGCACAAAGTAGAATGATTATTATAACAAGTTTCTGTTTTTTTTTTTTTTTTAGTTATATTCGTAAAAATATAAAATTGCATAAGAATTTGCGAATAAACCAAATTTCAGGAAACTTACGGGGAATATCGCTTTTTGTCTTGCCCCAAACTATTACGTTTTTAATAAGCGTAAGTGCCCGGAAATTGCTCACAAATAATCGTTATCAATTAACATTAGCTTTTACTCTGCTACAGATTCGATTTGATGTAATTTGGTTCGAAATAATATCGTTTATCTTGGATTGAAAAATATGTTATTCGTCAATCTGGCATGCAATTTGCGCTAATCTCATATATCAAATCTATTGGAAAAGGCATTACAAGATACAAGATGTCAATACCATAGAGCGTTGCTAATTGAAACGTGGAATAATGAAAAACTGTTCGTACAATAAAATAAAGAGATCATTATTGAGTTACGTTGGATATTGTAGATTGATATGCGGAATAATTGAAATGGGAATTTTCAAAAGTACATTAGCTTTCGCCGAGCAACATATGATGTAAATTTTACATAATTTCATTTTATCACGTATAAATTATTTATCATGAAAGCTGTTGACGTATATACCTTCGTTAATTATTTAAAATGTTAAATATGTTATGTAGAACTTTTACAGGCATTAAATACAACTAATTTTTCTGAATAGCATCTTCTGTCATCGCGTTTAAAAGACCTTCAAAATAATATTTCGACCGTTCGCTCCTTTCTATCGACCACGATCGAACATCGATTTTCTAATCAGGAGTTATTTATTGCGCATCGGTATCAGTAGGGAGAAATGGTTTCCGAGTTGGCTCGAGGGAGTGCGAACAGTTTTAGTTTTCTACCGAGGGAAAATGGCAACTTTATATCTCCATTCTCCTTCCGGGCGTGCGAGCCTCGCGCTAAAAATATAAGTTTCTTCCTGTTCTACTTCCCTAATCTTCCGTTCCGAGTCGTAGGAAACTCGCGGAGAAGCGTGCAATTTTCGAAGACACGCTTTCCTCTTTTTCTTCCGTTTCTTTCCGTGCGAAATCTGTCGCGCAAGTTCGTGGCGGTATTGCGCGGCAATGAACGATTTTTCCATCGGCGGCGAGGAATCGACTTTAAGTGTCGTATCGAATTGGCATACGAATCTCTCATTACGCGGATCGATCGTACTCTCTGAGCCGGTCGACCGTTCCGAAACTGGAAGAAATAGGAGAATAAATAAACGGCGGAATCGATTACGAGAGTATCGAACTGCATCGCTCCCTCTTGGTTGCTGCTCGCGACGGGTTTCGCGAGCCAATGGAACGAGAGTTTCTATCGTTCGCGATAACTCAGACAAGATACATACGGCGATACTTCGGCCCGTTTTGCACGGTGCATATATGATATTTCTGTTAAGTATTCCACCATCCTTTTCGACTAGAATGAAAAATTACAGCGTCGGTTAAATTTATAGAAAATGATGGTTACCCGTTTCAGTCACGATATAGAATGCCTCGTTGTAATAAACTCTTGCAGCGGTACTACGTGTATTTATGCAAAATCATATCTTTATGAATATAATTCTAAAAATAGAATCTAAACAGAGAATTGTTTCGCCTATTAACACCAAACCTACCATAGCGGTCAAATTGACCGTTTTCAAATTTCTACACAAATTTTACCATATTTAAACGTTATTATATCTCTTCCTAATCTATGACTTTTCATAAAATATGCATGCAATATATCATTTCGGTGTTTGTTTCTAGTTTGCTTCTTTTTTCTAAGGAAAATTTGTAGTCTGTTCTGCCTATCGCGAGCGGTCAACAAATATGCAAGAAATGTTGGTAGGTTTAGTGTTAAACGTTGTGATAAATATTATACTTTGGATAGTTTATACATTTTTGCATATCATGTGCATTCTATACACTTTTGAAGTTTGAACTTTCCTGTAAATGCCGTAAATAAACACGAAACCTTCAAATCAATTTTCAAGGTATCTATGCTTCTTTGGCAAAAGTTTCATTTGAATGAGCTATATACAGGGTCCCCCAGTCGCTTAAAACGATTCATCGGAAGCCCTAACTTGCGACGAATACGTTAAGCAAGGAAAATAAGTATTGCAAAGGGTGATGCCTTCAGGAAATCTTCATCTAGATTCACCGTATGTGCGCGACGCCTGTAGATGTACAAGTGTAACAGAGAATTTATGTGACACGAAATGTGTACACGTATTCTTGTAACACTTTAGTGATTTCTTTTTAGAACGGCACGCCATTGTTGATCATCGTTTAGGAAAGAGGCACTCTACTGTTTTCAGCGTCAACTAGTCTTTATTCGTAATAGAATACGTGACACTAGCAGTGTAATGTAAAATTTCAAGAAAAAACGAGGAAATATTCATACAAATCTATCTCACTCGAGCTGACAAGGGGAGCTCGTAAATAACGCTCGACGGAACCATGTTTGCGCTCATCGCTAATGCATAAAGCAAAATATTCAACAAGGATTCATTCTCGTATAAATTTTGTCCTAGTGACTGCTTTTAACGCTTTTCGTTTCATTGAGAGATCTTCAAAGCTGTTCGTGCGTTAGGAGTTGTACATACAGAATATAAGCGCAGCCTTTTCGATATATTAGTCGTGTCGTACGTACATCGATTATTTTCATAAACTTATATCGTTACTTTCCCTGATACTAATATTTCTGATCAAACGCATTCATTGCAACAAAGAACTTCTCCAACTTACATTATACTGATCTTAACGAAGTAGAGTACAAAGTACAATCGGTCACAAAACTCCGCACACTCGCTCTCCTTAAATATAAAATATTATAGCAGAAAGTTAAGTTAACTCTACGAATCTTTTTCGCACACTCAGACACGTACTGCTAAAATGCAATACAGCTTATTTACCTCCATTTTTATGAGGAAAAATGAAGAAAACAAAAAAGAATATAAAATGCAATGCCACAAGAATTACATGCACTTGTTACATATACATGAAATCATCAAAATGACACAGCTTAACATTATATTAATACCTCGCAGGTCTTCTTCTTTACGTAAGATTCAATGTCCTCCTATTTCGTCAGCGTTGAAAAAATTAAAGGTTTTGTAATGTAATCTTATCTCTAGATTTCTTAATCCGTTAATAAAAATACGCCAACAATTATTGTATCAGTTTCCTTGGTAAGTCATATACACAAAATTCGACGATGTGTGTAGACTTTCGTGACTGACTGTACGTCTAGCCGCAACATTCGTCGATTCTATTATCGAATGTAGCAGAAGCGTATACTGAGAATAAGTTCGAAAGATCGGCAGAGACTTATCCGTATTCTTCCGACTCTTCATCTATTAGCCCGTTGAGGAGAAGGGGAAGCAGAAGAAAAACAAAGTAAATAAAACGAAGAGAAATAGAAGTAGAAATATAGTTGATCGCGGCGCTTTTCACTAATGTCAGCAGTCGCCGGTGGTTTTCAGGCCGACAACGCGAAACGGGGTCACCGATCGCATTGTACTGCTTTAGCGAGTGGAGGACCGAGGCACTTCGCAACAATTCATGCACTTTTGACCTTTGCCGCGTTCTCTCTCCGCGGGAGAGTGCAACTGGAACGGCCTACTTCTTGCATGGACCCGAGACGACGCTAATACAATTTCGAGACGGCGTCGAGGGCAAGTATCAGCACGACGCAGCTTGTGTACGACTGAGAATATACTTTAATACCTATACATATACACAGACCTGTGTCAATATACACAGATGTCTCGGCAGATGCATTCTAGATAACGTTTATTAACGATTTCACAGAGGGTGTCAAACTGATTTTGCTCATTACAGGTAACCTTGAACGATATTTGTGCCATATAGTTGCAAGACGGAATATTTGGTTACCTTGATGTATAAAATTTATCTGACCAAGAACTGATTTATTTTAGAGTCTGTTAAGTATGGATGTACGTATACCAAGTAATATTTTTACCAATTAATATTTACTCAGTAATAAATTGCTGATTCAGTCTTTCGTTCATGTATGTAGTGCGGCAGAATTTTTAATGTATTAAATACTTGATCTCTCGATCCTATTCAAGTAAATTTATTTATGAATATCATAAACCAGAATCTCCTTTAAACCTAAGTTTCTCTATTCGTCGAATTCCACGGTGAAAATAAAACATTTTACCGTTCGCGTTGTAGTTTTTCAGACCGGCAATATTTCTCGCCGATTGGAACTTTCTATCGGACACATGCTTATTAAAGCACGAGGAGAGGCCGTGGCTACTCCTTCCACTATTCTATTTATCGTCCTACGCCGGTTTTATTGGAGTTCTCAGGGGTAACCGCTCAAAGAGCCAGATTTGGGATGTTAATTTATTCCATTTCGTCGAGGAAAAGGGCTTCATGAAAAATCTAGGCCGGATTCCACCCACGTGTAGCTTCGAAACGTGCTTCGAGTCATTCCACAGCATCCGTGTTAATCATCTAGTGGACAGTAGGAAGTCAAGCCGGTGAAAATATTACGCTCTGTACTATTAGTTTCGCAAATATCAATTCATTTTGACCCGTCTGATATCATGCAAAAACAACGATTATATTTTTATCATCGTAAATAGCGACACTTTTATGACACTTTAATCTTCTAACTTAATTATTATACTACATTTTATTATTTTATATTAATTATACGTTGAGTTATTATATTTTGAAAGAGATCACAAGTAATTTACAAAAGATTTTCCGCCTTACATCGACGTAAAATTCACGGCCTGAATCGATGCCTTAAATCGATATTCATTTTCCCTTAAGACACAGCTACTAAGTACTATATGTTATAAGATTCAGAGGAATGTCAAATCATCTTGGAAGTGACGTTGCTATTAAATTCGCCACTTAACGCGCGACGAATGCCATTCTATTATATAGTTAGCTACTGAGAAAGTTAGCGTTTAAAGTTAAGTTCTCTGATTCTATATTCTGTTATACATATCGGCTCCCCATACAACTGATCGACGAAAGTATTTTATCGTCGCAGAACTTCCTAATTTTCAATATATCGCTGTATACAGTTATAAAGTTTAATTGGGAAATTTATACTACACTATCCTTGTGAGTCGCATTTTACCTGACTTTGACATGCAAACCGCGCCAATTACCACTAAATACATTTACCTAATGCTGTCCTGCCTATTTCGTGTAGTTTGGAAAACGAAACTAACAACGTTCGACTACCGAGTTGACTATATATCTAGCGTAGTCAGGCTGGGCCTTTGTCACGAGAAATTTATTTACAGGACAACATTCCTATTCCGAATGGTTGTCGCAACGGATATTACCACCGCAGTCGACCGTGAGGGGGAAAAAATACGATCCTTATTAACCTTCTGTCCCAGTGGCTTTACGAATATGAACTAAATTAACATGTTGACTGTCGCGGTGACCCAAGCTTTTTCTACTAAATTTTTTAGGATAATAAAAATAAGGTGGACTGAAAATTTGTCAGCGAATGTTATAGCGTGGTATATTTGAAGTTTATTTCAAGTTTAGTTTTTCGTACTCGATAATATCGTAAGCGATTTTCGCGAAGGGTTGCACAGCGACATAGTCACGAACATCTTGAACGAACATTTATCCGACGTTTGCGTTTCTCGAACGAGCCTTCTTTTATCCAGATGTTGGAATTATAGCGTAATGGCGTAACCGATTCATTTGCACAGTTTCCAGAGATCTTCAACGATTGTTCGAGAAGTGCTTATTGTATACGGAAAACGCGCGTAAAATTTTTCTCATACACCGAACAATTGCAGCGAAACGAGTTTAAGAATTTTCAATGAAATTGCTGCTCTGCGGAAATCTTTTGTCAACCGCTGGCTGCTTATTGGAAATGAAGCCGTGAAAGATTTATCAAAAGGTTGCAAGCAAGGTTTAAAACGTGGGCTAGATTATACTTTCAGCGATTATAATTTCGCTATTAAGACCCTTGTAGAAAGAATATAAACGTAATTATTCGTCATACCACTAATTCTAGCATTTGAATATAATTTCTTCTTTATTATTATTTAAGTTATTAACTTTCTTGTAATTTTGAAATAATATTTTCATAACGCTAGGAAATGTATACTACTTCAAACGTTAATTTTAGAAGGCAAACACTTTAAGGATTTTCTCCAACTTTCGATGGCAGTCATCATCTGGCAGAAATCCAAAGTTAAACGAACGTTTGATTAGAACTTTGAAAAAGTTTCCGCGAACTTCAGTTTACGTGATTTGTTTGTGTTCATGTATGTTTTTAATCCTGCTAATAAGGCTGATAAAACTTGAAAATTTCAGAACAGTGTTCCTAAAATTCATATATCGATCTTCGATTAACATCATTATTACTCCCTCCTTCTCCTATATAGAGTATTCATTTATTCACGTTCAACGTTTCATTCCGATATTCCGATATTCAGAAATTACTCGATAAAAGGATAAACGTTAAGTTCATACGTAAAGCATTATGGAAGAGCTACGTCACTTTCACAGTAAAAGTTGCGCGATGAAGCAGTTATCTGAACTATTAAGTCCTCGTCTCAATCTTGAATTAATAGGAAATAATTGCCTAAAAATATGACAGTCTGTTTTTAACTTTTTACTGCAGAAGGAATCAAACTATTACTCCATTATTCAAAGATAATAAATTTTGTTCCTTAAATATTTCAACAATTTTTGTCAATGTCCATCACGAAGAAAAGTCATGGCGCTCGTGTCGGAACAAATATTAGCATTTTCCAGCTGCCTCCCCTTTTATTTGATTCAATCCTCAAAGAAGATTCTAAAAATATCATTGTTTTAAGTGTTTGCCCAAGAGGTGTACCCAAGGTTGGCTTCAAAGGAAGCGAAACATTTACAAAGAGGTCTCCATTGTTCGCCAATGTCAACAATTCTTTTTACGCAAAGCGAAACGACGTCTGTCGACCAAAACTCGTGACGGTTCAATGTTTCTATGTTTCACCAGACATCGAATAGCCTTGTATGGGCTACTTTTAATTTAACATTAAATCTACAGAACCATTCGAATTGACTACTATCGCATTTCTTGTCTTTGCAGCCATTAAAAAGGTGCAAGAGTTTTTCATAATATTAATGTTTAGTTTTATCGAGACAGAAACACGAGTACGTATATTACCGGTACTTATTTATTTTTGTCCTATTGCTTTAATTCTAATCAACTACGAATAATATATTTGACCAAATATTAAAGGTTGGTTAGTTTTACTGCCAATTCTTCTTTGTTTCCTCTTGCTTTCTCCCTACTGTTCGTTATGTTTGTTCGTAATAATACAGTCCCTTAATACTTGAACCGTATCGAAGAGAAAATTCCGAGATGATACGGTATTGATATAAAGAAGCGCGTAGAATCGATCGCATTCAGTACAGCAAGTTTGGATTATAGTATTCGCTTGTAATAGCTGAGAACGTACATTTTCCCTCTGCTGGGATCGCCTTCGAAATATCGCGCGGATGGATACGAGCTTTTCTACCCTGGTGTTGGCTTTAAGTGGATTTAGCCGCGCGAGATCGCTCCACATTCGGAACCAATCGATGGTGCAATTTTAATGAAGCCCCGTCATTTGCTTAATTCATATTTACGGACGCGCTATTTGCCAGTATTAAAGTCCTGTTTCGTTTGTCTGAAACATCTTTTTATGATATACGCGTGTCATGTTGCCTTCATTAGCCCGGAACCGTGAATAATGCGTGATTTAATGTCGTTCGACGGAACACCGCGATTAAAGTCTCGCGGGAAAAGTTTAATAAATATCGACGTCGTTAATGAAGCGGATAACGATGTTATAGAAACTTCGGTGAGATAGGAACAAAACAGATGCGTTTAAAGTAATATTTTAAACGACGATGATCCTATTGTACGTTCCGTTGAGTAATGAATAGCGATTCAGTTTTCGGATACAGTCAAATAAATTCACAACATAAATTTAAATCAGTTCTAAAAGAACGAACGATTTATTTCCATAATCTATGGCAAGAAGATGCCACGAATAACGGTAAATGTTAAAGCTAAATTTATAAGGCAGCGTTTGCAACGTCGTCGCTTTCTTGTACTTTTCGATTCGTCGAGTTCGTCGCTGTAGTTTTTAAATAGTTCACGTAATATCCTAAAAAGGAACGATATGTTTCCAAGTAACTTTTTATCGCTCCCTGCCGCTCTGTAATTGTTAGAATTTTGCATGTTTTCTCTGTTTGCAAAACTGGTTGCGGAGGATGCCGAGTGTGTCTCCGATGCTTTGGCTAAGAGGCAAACTTAAAATTCCGCGCGTTCACCGGTCGAATCAATTTGACAAATCGGCCGTGCCGTTCGTTTCCTGTTTTACGAAGAATTCCAGCCGGTTCCCGATATTTTACAGTTAAAAGTCTGCTTGTTGGAAATTCAGTATACGCCGTCTTTCGCACGGCTGCTCCTGTATATGCGCAGATCGGTCGTGCGTGCACGCGCACAGGCCTCTGTTCAAGAGTTCATTTGCTTTCGCTAGAACGGACACCGGAGGATTGGTCCTCCCTGTGTATGTCGACGCACCTGTATACGATTGTACAGACTGTTTCTAAATTGGATGATCAAAGTGCCATGGTACATCGCGTGGCTACTAATACGAAAAGACGTGGTGATTATCAGTCCCAAATTCGCATGCATCCTGATAAAGAAAAACTGTAATTCATGCACTTGTAGATTATGTTGGCGATAAAACGGTATTACGAAGTGAAATATTCAATAAAACTTTGAGCGAACAATTTTCAAAATGTGCTGCATCACGTCGTTCTTTCATACCTTATTTGTAGGAAATTTGTTTAGACTTGTAGGTTATTGGTATTTAAATCATTTAACGAGGAAAGAAATATCTCTTGTATTCATCATACGTATTTAATGTTCTATTCGTGGTTTATTTAACCATGTCTTTGGTCTACTTTAAGCCCAATCGTATTTCCCTTATTTTGAATACATTTCTTTTAGAAGTTTGAAGAAAGTATTAAACAAATGTCGTTTATGTGCATTGTTAAATAACTGAACTGCATGCTAAAGTTTGTCTTAAGATATTCAAAATATTTTTACTTATCGAAAGAAGTTAAGAATAAGTTGCTTGTTAGAACAGTGAGATCGAGACATAGATATTCGAGGACTGCAGCAAGATTAAGTAAGACTCGTATCTCTATGGATTCGATGTCATAGGTGTGCATAATTGTACATGTATATGATCGCTCACTTCTCCGAAATGTTAGTGACACGTTCCTCGAGCTGAACCGCGGCTCCTTCTTGTAATTAGTGCACCCACGAATCCATTGGATTTCGTGGTTGGGCCTGGAAGCCTTGTCGAGCAGCTTTCATCGTACGTTTTAATCAGCGTATAATTATATTAGAAGATGGTCGGGAGCTGCGGAATGGCAATTAAACGTCTTGTGAAAAATATCTGCGGTTTTTGTTTCAGATGCAGAGAGCGGTGCTACTGCTCTGTTGGCTGCCGCTCCTCAACCACTGCCACGCCGTAAATCCAGGTAATAGAAAGATACTTTTGGCTAGCTTTTATTAGAGCTGCTTTCTCGTTGACTTTTAAACCGTTCTATTGCCTCTTCTGCGATGCTCGCGCAATTTCGTGCCGTTTTGGAACGAGATATTGCTTCCTAAACAACTGGACGTGTCCCGCTTGATATTGAGAATCGTTGGTGACAACTAGACTACGGGTTTTCACGCGTTTCTAGGAAATTTGAAACCGCAAAAGTACAGATAATACGAAAGAATATATATAAAATATGCAAAGTATAGTGTTTTCTATAATGCTTGGTATTATACAATACTTCATTTGCATCCAGTATACCTTGATACGTTTTTTTCTTCCGAAATGAAGATTAAAATTCAACTGAACAGTCAAAGCTGCACACATGTGGAAATTTTTGCACGTGGCGTAGTGTACGTAGAAATACGTAGGATTTCAACGAATGAAACAGGCAGCGGTTAAAACCAGCGTTTAAAATAAATTCGTTTATCTCATTTCCCAAGAGAATATATGAAAAACTTGTTTTGCAATATGCTTGAATTGTTTAACTTACGCGCTTTGTACTTTATACACAATTTCGTATCTAATTTATCGACCCACGTACAATTTTAATTAATAAATATACCAGTTGTCAAATGTAAAAAAACCAACCTTTGCCACCACTCTAAAACTGCTACCTCGCGTATAAACGATCTTTTATATTCCAACATTTTTCCCACGCCAATAAAACCCTTAACAATTTCATCCGACGCGCTGTCGTAAATTTCCATCCAACTTCCGAAATGGCTCCGCCGTCGAATCATTAAAGTTACAAACGACAAAATGTTTCCGCGTTTCATGGAATGTGCTCGTCCCGAATGCGAAACTCGTCGGAATACATATCCGAAGAAAAATTAACGTCCATAAAGTCTTACGGTTCGTAGACACGATCGATTTAACGTATTATTTTCCGGGAACCGATAAAATCGATCGTCGTCCAGCTTCCGATTATCGTGCTAATGCTAGTCGCGTTCGCGCGACGCATCGATCTGAATCTCTTAACCCGCCGCAGCCCTCGAATCTTTATATTCTAATCGTTATATTCCAATTTTTATATTCCTCGAATACCTATATCCGATACTTTTACTACCGACAGGCAAAGAGACATAAAATATTTTAAGTTCAAATAAAATTCATTCGTATCGATAAAACGATTCTTTCGTATTTTCTTCAAAATCAAGAAATTTTTTTGTCGGAAAGGCACGATTAAGTCGTAAATGACCCAAAGAACGCAGCTGGGTTAATATCTTCCGACGTAATCGGTCAAAGAAGCAGAATATTGTTTTTAGAGGAATTTTAGAGGAAAATATATTCCTTTTGTAATTCCAATGCTGTACCATACATTTTTAATGCAATTAAATGCTCAACATGAAGTAGGTGGTTCTTACGCCCGTATAACTATTTGCGATTTACGAGCATGCAGTGATGCGTAGAATGAAAATATTGTCTTTCACAGTGGCGCTCAGTAGTATAGGACAATGATCAAGCGGACGCGGCAGCGCTCGAGTTGCTTCTAGCAGCGTAATGCTCTAGAAATGAATAAGTATATACTTTCAACCCCATTAGCGTGCAATTTTTTTTTACTTAACCGGTTAAAAATGCACGCTTTGTCTTCAGTGGAATTGCTTCTTGGCTGTATAATAGTATATTTTTTTCTAACTCTAATAATACATCTTACGTTTTTAATACAATGAGAAGCAAAACGCCAGGTAGAAGGTAAAAGAAAGCAAGTGCTTTTATAAATACGAAAAGGTGATTGTATTTGTTAATGCAAAAAGTGGTTAGCCGGCAGTGTTCGTGTCTCACACGGGCTTTTGCATTTTGGACAGTTAGCCGTGCCCGTGTCTCACCCTTAAGGGGTTAATGTATAGCCGGAAGTTAGGCGTTTGAACGTATCTAGGCAACATGCCGGACAAAAACACTGCTCGACCCAGGATCGTTAAGAATCGCCGCACGACGATGGTCGCCGGTTTTATTCGAAGTCACGAATCGCGAGGATACACGAGCCCAATTCGTTTATCTCTCGCCCTCTCTCCCTGTGCGCGTATCGCGACGCTTATTTTATCATATCGGAAGCATGTTACACGCTTTGGCTAGTCTCGTGATACAACTTCCGTTGGCGTTGAGAGGTTCACTTGTACTACTGATATCACTGGTGCTGATATCGCTTGAAGAATGGTGCGGGTGAACGCGTGGCATGTATGTACATTGGCGTACAGAGTGCTTTCGTTTTGATGAGGGGTAGTTTATACGGTTTTAAGAATCAGATGACTGAGAGAAATATGTTTCTAGCTACTTTTATAATACATATCAGGGGGAACATTGAGACGTTGCGATTGGAAAGGCTGGAACTTTTATCGCTAGATTCAGGCTGTTTATGCAAATTCGTATTTTTACGAACGCGAATAAAGAAATGGGAATCTAAGCTGAGGGATTCGTTTCATTCATTGTAATTTATAACGAGTGCGTTTGATGCATCGTTAAATTTCTCATAAACGCATAAGTATTCCATAGTCTATTTATTATAATGATGTTAGAAACATTAATTGAGAATAAAAGGATCTGAACGTTTTAAACGTTAGATCGATTAAACGGAATGTTTCGTGTATTTTCAAGAAATATTTAGACCAAATTTTGTTGAACGAGGAATGAAAAATTGGTAAAAATTGATAAAGATTACAATCCATAAATTAACAGTTAATTATAGATATTTTATCGGATCCACTGAAGCACATAAATTAGAGTACGCACAGAGATTTCAGTTAAAAATACAGATGAAAAATATTGATATATGATCGCTTGGAGATAAAGCGAAACATTTTGAATATCCGAAATCACTATGTGCATGCTTTGAAAATTGTAGTTATTAACCAGCTAATGATCTCCTGGGAACGGTAATAACTTGAATTATGCTTTCATTATTGTACTTCGTGGGAAGTAACTCATACTTTTGCACATGAATTACTACCTATAATAAAGTGTAATGATAATAAACTTTCTTTCATTTGTAAAATAGATGAACACAAACAGATTTCGTGATAAAAGTAGCTTACTGATATGATTAGTATAAAATTTGCATGCCTACATGGTAATTTAAAGTGCTGAAGGGAGTAATTCGTGTAGTATATGTGGTGATACTGGTACGCGTGGTGCCGCGTAGACAAGATATGTTTTGGCCAATATGGGCAACACTATTCTCGTGTCGATTATTTTTGACAGAATGTAAATTAGTTATAAAATTACGAACAGAGAGATCCGGGATAACTTTTTTTCATACATGATTTTCGCATTATACGTAAGTATATAATATGAAACTAGATTATGTAAATGGGTTATGAATGTTAAGCGTTGTTGTACCATTTATCTCTTTTTAATTGTTAGATACGAGAATTATATACGGTATAAAGCAATAATTCTGTGAAATATATTTATGTATATATACTACAAAGTATCATAAAGAAGCTTTCCAAAGCCAGAAATTGCAAATAAATGAAATTATCTGTCAATCTATACTTGTACTATATGTGCTTCGGATTTAAAAACTGCAAGGTATTGTAGCTTTCAATAAAATAAGACAGTCAAACGTTACTAGAGCATGCTGCATAGAACGCTACGTTATCCGTTGAACAGTGTAGGCAACAAATGAAACTTTCGTGAAACTCGGTTTGGTTTTCAATCTAAAATGCAAAATTTGATGAAAATTCTTTAACCTAGGAGAAGAGATAAGAAACTCTAACTAACTTAACTACTCGTATAATTAAAATTCTTTAACCTCGAAAGTAATTTTTTAACTTCATTTACAATTCATGTTTTAGTAAGGTACTTCGTTTAAGCGATCTTGTTTTCTCTGCTGAGCGAAAAACGTTCGTTTCATATTTTGTAGCAAAATTTACTTTCATCCAGAAGCTTGACCGCTTTGTGACTTTTTTTTATATAAGCTGTAGTTCGATGTCTTGTTTCGAGGAAAACTTATTGTCTCCGCGTACTTTAACCTTATATATCTTTAAATCTGAAGGCAAGTAGAAAATGTAATATTCGGTATCGTTAGATCGGTTAGCAATAAATTTAACGTTAAATCTCTTTCGATTGTTTTCATATTTTCAACCGTATATTTCGTAGCAAGATTTTAATCCCATAACACGTTGATTTATACCTTTATGCAAAAATTTGTAAATGAAGCGACTTAAGCATTGTGTTTGGAAGTTGAACAATGCAAATATGCATATCGGCATTTGATTATTGTTCATTTTATTTATACAATACTGTTTTTGAACATAAAGAACAGCCTATTGGAAAATGTAAAAACTCTCTATCCTCCAAAGCATATTGCTTTTTTAAATATTTTAATAATAATATCTCAATATTTCAGTAACATTGTGTAATATAGGGGCATTCCAATTCGTTTCATTATACATGTCTCCTTTGTGTCTATTAAAGCAAAAATTTAATGATTTTGGAACGTTGCGTTTCTGTTTTTGCAATTGATATTCGTTTTTCTGCAATTCATAATTTTTACTAATATCTCCGAAATTACACTCTTAATTATATCTCTATATTTATTATGATAACACTTTTGCCTCCATTTATGCAAAACGAATCGAAATTTTTACTCTCTGACGATATCGCTTATCAATGGAAATATTCGTGGTAATATGAAATCACAGGCAAAAAGTGGTGCATTTCATTTCGCTTTTCCGTTAATGATATTCGCGAGATTATTCGTAAATTACTAGACTATCTGCGTATCTTAATTAGCCCTGGTATAATTGCTTCACGCAGTCGTGCTGTAGGCTTCGTCTAAATTAACGTTATGCTAAATACTGTCGCGCTTAAACGGTGTATACCCGGCCACGATTATTTTTGCAATTTCATTGGTAATTTATCCGACGTTTCTGACTATAATTGCGATTAAACGTGTGCTTGATAAACTCATTAGCGATGAAAAAAGCATTTCAAACAAATTATCGTTCCTTTATAAAGACAACAAATAAAAAGCTACAAACGGAAGAACGGAAGTTAATCGACAATTATTTTGTACGTGATTACTCTTAATTTCGAGTAATTGAAAATCTAATGGCCACAGAGTTTAATCGGAAACAAGTTTCATCACATCCTAATTTAAACTAAACTCAATTGATCAATATTTGCTGGTTTCTAGCTACTGGTTTCAAATCATGAATATTAACTTTTCAAGCTATCGCGTTATTTCTCTAACCCTTCAGTCGATGCGCCTTTATTAAAAATGTGAGAAGAGGAATTCAGAAACTGAAGGAATAAACCTTTAGATTTCCCCATGAAATACACTTTGATTCTATTTTACAGTGTTTAGTCCGAATTAGTTTAGTTTTGACGTACAATTTGTCCAATACCTGGCTCACGATTAGTGAAATGAATTGAAATTACGAATACTATCCATCAGCTCAGTTCGTGCCTCATTCTACCTCATAAAGTTTCCTGTAAAGAGGCTCAGCTATGTCACGAATTCTATTTTGCACGCACCCGTACATTTCATTTTTCACGGGTTTTGTCCTTGTACCGCGCGTTCCTCTAGCGAGCAATACAACAGAATTTACATCGATGTTAATCGTACGTCAGCCGACGTCGGGACGCAGTTGTAACAACGATTACACGAAACAAAAATTACGATTTTAATTAAAACCCATCCACTAAGCGCAAATTGCTTCACGCGAGAGATAACGTATCAGAGCTTATTTAGCGCGGAGTAATTACATCCTGCGAGTTCTCGAACATCTAAAGACTGTCGTCAAATTCTAATTGTTGTTGACGATTCTGATTATTTGTCCTGCGGAGTGAACATATCTTAGTTTTACACATGAATATTTGATCGAACATTCATAAAATATTCGAAGTCATTTTAACGAACGCGCAATTAAAGATGTATCATTAAGTACAATTTCTATCAAGTACAAACACAATAATAGCATATTTTATTATTTACTGCTATATTGCTACGTGCATAAATTATTTAAGTATTATTGATTGTCGCAATATTTTCAGTTTTAGACTGTTTCTTTTTAATATTGCTTATTCAGTGGCTACAAAAAGTATTTGTACTTACGTACGCTTATTCGTTAATTTTTCAGTAGAAACTTAGCAATGTATATATAAGCATCCTTAATGTGGCCACAATAATAATTGCAGATTGCAATTTGTTACATCCAAGGAAGTTTCCAAAAAGTGGAAACGTATTCTCATTCAGTGAGAAAAGTGCCAAGTTCCATTAGACGCGCGCAGTCGGACCAGCATTATGTTAAATGTAGATGGTATTAATTTGGCGAAGCATGCAATGAGGTTCATTGCGTCGTCTAGCGTCGTTGAAGATGTTACACCACTGTAACGGTGCATCCACGTACGGTCAACAGCTCGGAACAGACATTGTTTCGCATGCTCTTTGTGCTTTGGTTGTTTCCCTCTTGCTTGTTAGACGATTCCCTTCCTTGTCTCATCTAATGTGATACACCTCAAAAAAAAAAAAAAAACGAAGTATTTTGAGCACTTTTTTAGATCTTTATGTTCTTGTCTCATTGTCAATGTCAGTTTTGATATTTTAATATTTCTACGATCTGTTTGAAAAGAGAATTTATTATGCCTTGTTCCTAGTAAAGTAGGTAGATTAATTCATAATTTGGTGAAGTATGTCTGGTTTTTCTCGCCTTTATCTTCGTCACTTTTTTCTTCAGCCCCTTCGTATAATGGCGCATACGTATCTTCAAATATTTTCACATGTGCATTTTCTCTGCATCGTTTTTTGATATACCAAGTTGGTCGAAACAATATGATTTTATTATTAACCGCGTTATATGTTCTTTAATTATATTTAAAAGTTTCAGAAGTATCTGCTACAAGTAAATTTATTAATTCGATTCAATTTAACTTTCTTCATTTCCTTAAAAAAACACCCTTCGCCGATAGCGACGAATTTTCTAAACTTTCAGGTCGCAGACTTTTATTTCGATTTCATCAGAGAAAAAGTGGCGGTGATACGTGGAACAGCTCGAAATTTGCAATTTAAAAGATTTCACGATGCATGTCGACAAGTTGGCGAAGAACGGCGGTAATTTGAAGGCGGTAATTTTTTCGTCGATTCGTTTCGCAGGCGCTTGAAACTTTCCACAACGCGTTCTGCCACGTAACCATCGCGATAATTTGTTCACCGCAATATGACGCGGCATCCGAAAAGGAAGTGGAAGTTTAGATCTAATCAATTCGGTTGTCACGCTGCCGCGAATAATTTCACCAAGTTTCCGGACGTGCCAGCCAAGAAATCTCGATGTAGCCGCAGGGCAAGAGTTCGCTATTACAATCTTAGACCAGCGAAGGAATATGCTCGCTTTCGGCTTTGTCGGAAGTTTAATAATACCGTTCCGCGGAAGGTGGCGAAACTTTGACTTCATCCAGACTCTCGTTCAGAATCTTCGTATGTGCGAATTCACTCGGCCCATTTCATTGTAGGCGCGAAGTACATCGAACTGAGGATAGCGTCTGACGAGGAATTTGCACCATTGTGTATGCGGTATCGCGATTTATAGTTGGTAATAATTACGCTGTTATACCATTACGTACAATCTCCTTCGACTTAGCCGGTCAGAAGTGCGCATATAATGAAACCTTTTCCTTCTCTAAGTACATCTTTCTCGACAATCGTATAACCGAATGTTCCATTGTATTTATGGATTTTTTATTTCATAAATGATTGCACGAGGTGCAAATCTGCTATGGCGTTAAGAAAGGTCAAGGTAACCAAGAACAAGGTTTTGTTAATTTATGGCTCTATTGTGCGCCGGAGTATTCGAAAAGTCGGATTACTGTCTTCGCTTTCTGTCGCGTGCCATCTGAATTTTCTTCCCTTCTTGAAGCTGTTATAAATTGTGCGTTTCACCTTGGGTGGTCTGACATATCTCAACACGGATCTATTAAGTCATACCTATATATAGGGTGGTTAGATATCGTAAGGCATAGGGTGTCCGAATAACTTCATACCTACTTCGTATAACTTAGAAATATTTTTGTTTTAAATTAAAAATATTTTCTTATAAATTGTGCGTTTCACCTTGGTTGGTCTGACATATCTCAACATGGATCTATTAAGTGATACCTATATATAGGATGGTTAGATATCGTAAGGCATAGGGTGTCCGAATAACTTCATACCTACTTCGTATAACTTAGAAATATTTTTGTTTTAAATTAAAAATATTTTGTTATAAATTGTGCGTTTCACCTTGGTTGGTCTGACATATCTCAACACGGATCTATTAAGTCATACCTATATATAGGGTGGTTAGATGTCGTAAGGCATAGGGTGTCCGAATAACTTCGTACCTACTTCGTATAACTTAGAAATATTTTTGTTTTTATCGTTACTAGCTTTCAGTCATAGCCAGTTTGTCATACTACGCTGTTAAAAAGTAAATATTAAATAAGAAGAAAAATTCATTTGCTACTTTCTAATCTTTCTTACAAAGGACCAAGGCCAATGTTTCCAGTGATAGATGTCCTCATAGTCAATCAATAGTTCATTGGTATTCCGTTAATCGAGATTCCATTGTATTGCCGAATTATCATAATCAACGTACAAAATAAACTAATTATCGTAATGATCAATTCAAGGATTTGCCATAATTATATAACGTAATTCAATACTAATGATATGGAAGCAAATTCTACATCACGGTCGGTTTAAGCATCCATTTGTACATATCCAAATATTCGATTGATTATGCCGTACTGGAAGCCCAGTGTTTCAAAGTAAGGTTGTAATGTCTCGTGGCTTTCGAGCAAGTCTGACTTCTAATTCAGAAAACTAGGCTCCCAGAGGCTTTGCACCCTTATCGCGTTTCCTCTGAAGCAAGGAAGCGAGGAGGTGGTGCCACCTTTCATGTAACGGCGAATGGAATTTGACAACGAGCTGGAACGTGCAGCAGCTTTCGAATCCTCGTATCGGTTTTCTAAAACATTTGAAAACTAGGTTCCAGTTTTTTATAAGCCGATCACCTCGAAACATTTTTACGTTTGCCAAATTAATCTTGCTACGTTCCTTTGAACATTTCCGACACAGTTGTGTTTTTCTAGTTTCTAGAAAAGATTTCTATTTTATGCCGAAGATCTTCTCAAAACATTGAAAGATCCCTGGCCCGGTTTAAACGAAATTCAGATCGAGACAAAAAATTGGAGAGTCCTATCGGAGTTAGAAATTAGAAATAGCTCCCAATGTAAGTTTTGCATCATACGTAAATCAAACAACTTACTTAGTTTGCAATTAGCAATCGTTTCTATACCAAAACTAGAAGAACGTAGTACAGTTTCTACATCTATTACCATTGCAGTTACGTTACATTGCATCCTTAACGATTCCTGATTTCAAGCAGCGAACAGACCTTGCAATCGTTGCAACGCACTCGTGCTCGTTGTACCTACAGAAAAGCTAGCGTGGCTGGTTCAATTGCTGCTGCATGTAAACTCACGACTCGGCTTCAGCGTATTACGCGAAGTGTTTTTCAACGAGACAAAAGTATCAGTGGCAGGTCCAGCAATAAATCGAGGAAATTTTTCCCGGCAACATCTGCGCGGACGTTACAGCCGTTCCTCTAATTGATCTAAATCGCGTCTTAACTATACTTAGTCGGCTGACCTGGTCCTTATCGATTCGATCAAACGGAAACTCGAAAGCCAGAGCCGAAATCCAATTCAACCGATTGGCAATACCGCGGTTTCATTGTGGCCTAGCACCACGATTGTTTGACGAGCTCGTCTTGTTACCTAAGTTGCGCAAAAGTTTGTCAGGCTTCCTGCTCGGTTGGCAATTTCAGTGTTGAACTTATTCTTGCTGATCGTCATCCGGATGAATACCGCTGGTTGGTGTTTCCCCAGAATTCTCAATGAGTTCCCAATGAAAAAAGCAAACTGTGTGTGCACGCCTTTTCTCCATGCGTATTATCCACCACAAGTTTCTTGTGAAGAAAAAGAGAATCCGATATCGGTTCGCTAAGGAATAATAATGAATCGCCGGTAAAAGGCTGCAGACTGTTTTGTTGCAATTATTATGCAGAATGATGAGGCCGCTGGATGCGAAGTATTGGTGCCGGAACTTCATTCACGCATTATGGGAGCAAAGAGCGATTTTATCTTGTGAAAATAACTGTATATTCTAACTAACTGTATGCATATATTGCGCAATCATTTGTTGGTTCGTATTGGCGAGATTGTTAGCAATAATTGATATACAATAGCGGAGCAAGCTTATTTGAAATGAATCTAGTAGATGCAAGGAAGCATCTTATTGACGAAGAGCTACTTAAATGAAACAATAATGAAATTTTTGAAACGTTGTTTTGAGCGATGTTTCTTAAAGTGTAATTTAGTTAATCTACTATCAGATTTTAGTATAAATATAGCTTATAAGCATATAAGAAAGTGTATAAAATAAGAAGACGTAACTTGACGAAATGGATGTGTATCGATAGATGCAACGAATAAATATAAATTATGCTACAGAATAGATGACTGTTGTCTATATGGTAAAGAATTTTTGCTACAAAAGATACTAGAACTTACAGCGTGTTAATTTTAAACCTTGTTTTATCCGCCATTGTATTTACATTTACTTTTTAATAGCTTTAATTCTTCTCTGGGCTTCATAAAAATATTTTATGCTACTTCGATGCAACGAAGTACGACTTTTCGCTATTGTTCTTTTTATATCGTTCGTTTATTACAATTGTTATAACGGGAGCTTCATTTTTTAACGGGGATTCAATTGAAACTAAAGGAGAGAATTTCGTATTATCGAGAAGCGAGCGATCGTTGGCTTAGCATCTCGAACTCTGTAAGCACCTTTAAATAAAGAAGAGGATCAACTGCGATTTCCCCGTTATCTCTGGAATTCTCTCGATAGTAAGGCGAGAATTTCCTTCTGGAACTTGATCGTCTTATGAACACGTGGAACAGCAAAGTTGCGTTGTTTCCGACCGGTTTGCTGTCTGGATTCCGAGGGCAGACAGATCGCAGGTAGATTAAAAAGTAACAGCCTACGGCGTTAAATGAAAGTTTTTCACCAATACTATTACCGTATGTATCACAATATTCCTCTATTTCCATGTATCATTTCGATTGTGTATCCAGATATGTTTAATTAAAACATTTGAAATTCATTAATACGATTAACACAGTTCGGTTTACTTTTCATCGATTTTATGAAACATAACGCGATCGATCTATCTTATTGTAAAAATTCTTATGAAAGACGCTTCTTCTCACATTTTTCTATCTAATATCTACCAAGAAGAAAGCTCTTATATATTATTTCGAAATATTATTTCTAGGTAAGATGATCTCAGCTCTTGGCCCACTCTTGCAATTGTACGAGATAACATGTTCAATTATTCTAGTTGGCAATAAAGGCAACTCGATGCTGCTTTTTCTATTGAGGTACTTCAATAATGGCAAAATCGTTACTGCTTAGTAGTTTCCCCTGTCCTGGGTACGTACACAATACTCCTGTGTGTGGAGAAAGTTCTATTATCGGAAAGGGAACTCAGTATTCATGAATCGCTTGTATACAATACAATACTTTAATGGCTAAATTGTTTTATCGGAACAAACGTTTTTACGGAAAGTTCGAGTGGAAAAGTGTGGGACACAGTGTATACGATATGGATTGTTATTAAGATAATCCTTTCAATATATCTACTCTGTAGGGAGTTTCACAAACGGCTATCCTTTCTATTTAATCAATATCCCGGATATTGGTACGGACCAACTGTCTTTTTAATTTTCTCCCGTCATGCATGTTGGCTTTGATATTCTACGCTGTGGCCATCGAATAGCTTTGTTTTCACATTTTCTGTCCGTACAATAATATTCCATCTCAGCGTTTGATTTAGTAACTACAAGCTTAAACGCATGAGCGAAATGCAAGGGCTAATGACTTGACGCTAATGACTCTTTTATTTACGCTATAGGGGCATGAACGAATTCGATGTACCGACAAACGACAGATCGCGTTTCAGTTTGCGATACTGTTTCCGGTTGCTCGTTCGCGTCCTCTTCTTTACTCGTTCGTCACGTGTAGTTCCAAAACTTCGTCTTGTTTGTCCCGATCATCTTTCATTCAATGCACGCAACTGGCAACGCTTTTCAGACTAAATAGTCACGTGTTGCGCGTTTCAAAAATTCTTTCGCCACTGAAAATCGCGGATCCATAACCCGCTTCAAGTCGAATATCGATAAACAAAGAAACTAGCAACGTGAACGTTGAAATTATTTATCGTCCAACTAAGCTACGTACTTCTGTGTCCGTTGCTCGCAAGGAACAGTGAAATAAGCGTCTAGGAAATCACATACGCCTAACACGGTTGCGGTACGCGAGTCAGGTAATCTTCTCAGTCGCACCAAGAGCGAGTAACAGCTAGTGGCCTCGTTTGCTGGCCGAATCACGTCTGATTCCGTAAATATGGACGCATCCCTGCGTTTATATCAGAACTTGCGCACGTCCTTGTGATTCAGGAAGATATCGGACCGTAATTTCTGTTCCCCATCTCGATAATACTCGCCGCGGCACGTGCCATGGGAATGGCGTGGCAGTAAGGAATATCTCGCGACGGTTGCTCCTGAAGAGGAAAAAAGGGGGCAAGGCGGTTTGGAAGACGACGCGTAACCAGCGACCGGTGGAAACGGCGCGAAATAATAACGCGGGAGAGAGAGAGAGAGAGAGAGAGAGAGAGAGAGAGAGAGAGAGTCGGGCGTGCCAGATTTATCGTGGCAACACATAGCAGTGACGTGACGGGAACGGCAACGAGGCCCAACGACAGCTGGTACGCGCTCTCTTCCTCGCATATATTTGACGTATGTTACTACGGACGTGTAACTTGCTTCTACCGGGAGAGACAGAACGAGACTCGCAGAAAATCCGGCAAAAGATAAAGTGGCATGAAGTCGCAGGGCATATGAACAAGCGTTGCCGCTTTGCTTATTTGTATTGAACCACTGCGTGGATTTCATACGGTGGAGGGAAAAAGAGTTCTAGGGAATACAGGCGTGGAGATGGCTGGAAATTGAGAAGAAAACACGTGCTCTTAGTAAGTGGCTGTTTCAGAGTGTGAATATAGGGAACTTAATAACAAGGAGGATAACAGATATTTAGAATATAAGGGAGAAATAGGGAATGTTATATAGGGTGGTTGGTAACTGATGGTACAAGCGGAAAGGGGGTGATTCTACGCGAAAAAAGAAGTCGAAAATATAGAATAAAAAAAAAAATAGAATAAAAAAATATAGTACAAAAAAGTCGGATAGTAAGTTAATAGGTAGGAAAACGCTTCGTTCACATTGGAAATGTTTATCAACATAACGTCAATCGAGACAATGATCTACAGTGAGATCCGTTATAACGAGACGTGATAAAGTGCACGCGTACCGAGCGAAAATTCAGTCGATTTTCTCAAAAACAAAGCCTCGAACGAAAAATTTTTATTCTATATTTTCGACTTCTTTTTTCGCGTAGAATCACCCCCTTTCCGCTCGTACCACCAGTTACCAACCACCCTGTATAATTGAAACCGCGAATAGTTATGCAAATTCATATTTTTATGAATATAATCAACGTAATGGGACCTACCTAGGAAGAAAGTTGTTTTATCTATTAAATGTTGTAAAAAGTTCTGCACCTTGGATATTCCGTATATTTTTTTTAGTCTGTAAACGGTCCATATGTAGACTGAATCTTCGAATATAGGCTCGTGTTGATTGAGATCTGTCCGTGATAACGAATTTTATTTATTATAATGCTACAATTATATTATGTTGGGCAATAAACTTTCTTTATAACTTAAAGTCGTATAATATCTGCTGGAAAAATAGTTGAAAGTTACCCATTCGTTCCCGGAACATTACGCTCCTAGAAGCAATTCGAGCGCTGCCACGTCCGCTAGATCATTGACCTACACTACTGCGCGCCACCGCGACAGACAATACTTTCATTCTAAGCGATACAATGCTCGCGCTCGCACCGTTCCTCCAATACCTGACATGGTTCAAGAAAGCATTGCCTCGCCGACGCATCACCGTGTGCTGACAAATCGCAAATGGTTGTATAAGCGCAAGTAGGTCGCAGAATGATTTCACTACGAAAATACTTTCTACTACGTTGGACATCGGCGATGATAAAATCGATACGTTCACACCGCCATCGAGTAGTGTCTATTCCCAATGACGAACTATTTGCAACGCGGTGAAACAGTTGAAAACGCGAAAAATCGTGTCGTTACCATAAAAATCTGTGCATCGAGGGACGAAATGGAAAAAAGAGAAATTTCCGAGCGATATACGCGGCCAGTCGATTCGTAATGAATATCTGGCGTCGTGTGAATTCAATTTCAGGGATCGCCGACGAATTCGAGATTCACCGGCTCTCGCTGGAAATAAGCTCGCGGAAAATACAATCCAGAATAATTTATTTGGAAAATTGTCGAATACTCGATGCTTAAAGTATATTATTTCTAACATCGAGCATTTCACTGTGAAGTTGGCTCTGTTCTGAAGTAGAAGGAAACTAGTCCTGACTAACCGAAAATATCACTTAACACGCTGACTGCCACGTAAATTTTATATATTTTTCCCTGGAAGTCGCAGCAAATACACACCATAACATTTAATTTTTGCAAAATATTATATTCTATCTGCGCACTTTTTCTCTGACAATGTTATCTCAGCTATTCACGTTGTTGGAAATTTTTTAACCCACGTAATTTATCTTATTCTTATCGGATTAAAAGGTTAGTAACGTGGGTCGCTACACGATGGTAACTTATTACTTTCACTTACGGAATTCTGTATAAAATGTAAGCGAACATCAGTTGTACTGAAATAATTTAATTGTACGTTGCTGCAATCTATGGTTTAATGCTATTTGCAGTCCAACTTCCGCTAAAGTAATTAAAGTTCCACGATGCTTTCATAAGAGCATCGTATTCAATGTAGGTGTCAAAATCGAGATAGATGGGAGATATTAGCTCGTGATATTTCGAAGATATGTGTGATCACGTACGAATAAATAGGGTCAACTGTAGAATGTAAATGCAGAATGTAATTTACATGTAGACGACAAGTGTCGTAACGCGATCGAATATTGTAGCGTTTTGAAGCAGAAGGACTAGAACAGATCGTGCCTTGTATCGCAAAAATATCTGCAATTTCAAATAAGTGCAATTTAGTTAGGTTAAACAGAATTATAAACGAACAAATGAAATCAAACGAATTCAGTGAATAGTAAAAAATATCTATTGTTCCTTTTGTTTTTCACTATCTAATTACGATAATGCAAGGAATAGATTTCCATTCAAATAAATTCTTTTTTGCAGAAAATCCTCATTTCATATGAAATCTAATAAATACTCTGTGTGTGTGTGTGTGTGTGTGTGTGTGAGGAGGGGAGAAAATTCCCTTATGCTCCTATTATAATCTGACCTATTTCATCTAATTTTAGTAGTACCAATAATTCACAACTATTATATTATATAACTCATGATTATTATATAATATTCCATTTTTAGTCAATCAAATGTTACTATTGTTATTAGACTCATGAAAAATATTATATCGTATTATGCGGAGCATCTCCAAAATACGTTCTTTGAACTGTCAGCATCAATTGAAGTCAATAGAAGATATCGCATTTATTATTTATATTATCACCTGTAGGTGGAATTTAGAGCCAAGTGTTGCTTGTCATCAAGATATCGTTAATCACGGATGAAAATTACTTCGAAATCCTCTTCATGTAATCATGTACAGTAGAAGATTAGAATCTCGTGTGACAGGTTTGATCAACACTGCATGAAACTTTGTTAACCATTGCGATTTGGCCATTCGGCAGACATATTCTCCATATCCTATCAAATAGAACCCCTTGACTTGAATTGATGAGCTATAGAACGAAAATTTTCACTGCAAATTCTGGTTAGAGAAATCTCGTACATTAATTTTGTTTCTTTTACTATTTTTATATACAGTACAAATATTATTAGAACACTTTTTCATTTCCTTAAATTTGTTTATCTCGCTTGAATGAAATACCCATCTTTAATCAATTATTGGAGATCCTTCTGATAAAATTAAAAAGCGATTTTTATGCATTTATTCCGATGTTATTGGTCTCCCTTACATTAAATGAGAAATCCTTTCAAAGAATATAATATTTTAACTCTTTTTATAAGAAGCTCGTAACGATATTAAATATCAATTTTTAATTGGATTTACCTTCAACTGATGCAGAATTCTTGCCAAAGGGAATCCTATCTTTGCAGCTATTATGCAATTACGGTCTTCTCCGTATCATTGAATTACTCTCGTGAACAATTTCCAGAGCACGGATATAGATAGATAATCTAAGTATTGATGTACAACGGAGACTTTTAACGAAATTTTGTAGTGTTTAAATTTTAGATAAAAGCCAAAAGAAAATCTTTCTTCTATTGCAAACGTTAAAAAAATTTAATAAAAATTGTAAGTAATTATGAGAAAAGAAAATGCTTTTCTCTGTATTTCTAAGGCTTATAAATGATATATTTGCAATAATAAACTAAGCTACATTTCTTCGGCTTTGATGTTTTATCAGATACTGTAATGCATGCGAATGTGTATGTGCTTATCTGTAAGTTTTGCTCCAGCTCTTTCAAATTACTGCAGTTTCATAAATAGCATATTTGTAACCTTGTCAAAAGGTTAGAGGTACTGAATCCTCGGGATAAAAGTGATATCGCCATATTCCATTCGCCTGAAACGGAAAGGAAGTATAATTTATTTTCACGGTTTTTAAGGCTGCATTGATTTTGGGCATCGAGCGTGATTCGAAACGCTTGGAAATCGCGATTTTTATCAATAAACGTGACGTATTTCAAGACGAATATTCCCTGGACAGAATAACTGCTTTTTAATAGTTCAGAATATTTTTATTTGAAAGAAGATAAGAAATATTAATTGCTGGAAATTTAATGTCTTTTCTCAAAATATTAAATAATAGAAAATATTGAAATTTGATATAAATTAATATTAAAATGTGAATGAAAACTTGAGAGGCGATGTAATACTTTAAGGTTAATTTTAATAATTCGTAGCCTCGGCGATTCGTTAGTGGCTAGCAATGACATTTTCCTGACAGATGTTCAGGTTAGATCTCGCTATCATTTTTAAATATGGTAGTTCTAAATTCTAGTCTATCGTACGTATGTTTAAAACCATTTACGTTGTTTAAACCACTGTAAATCAAAATTGTTATCTTCAAAGCGCAGAGATATTGCGAGAGAAAACAATCCGACATGGTAAATAACATGGTACCTATTGGAAAAGAAAACAGATGCCATAGTTCCGTAACTCTTTTCCTACTTCCTCTTATGTTTTGTATATTTTACAATCACGACTCCGGCACAATCCCGAAAGATATATATGCCGCGAAAAGTAGTTTCATTCCAATAAAGTGAACTCTTAAATAATAATACAGCTCCACACCACAGCTCTTCTACTTCCGCAAGTTTAGATGCCCACGATGAAAGAACTTCGGTTTCTTCTGTGCTCGTTAATTTCGTGCGAACTTCTTCGCTTGGCAGTTGTCTGAAATAAAAGAAAAGAAGAAGTAGAAGAAGAAGAAGGGGAAGACTTTCTCTGAAGCAGTATGATCCAAAAACCGAACACGTTTCCAACTATCCTTCTATCTTCTATCGATCGAAACATGTATCCGCAATTACAGTCGATAGACGAGCACGCATTCTGCGATGCACAGGGAAACAATGCCACTTCGTCGAATACTTGCCGACTCGAAACTATTTTGCGCAATCTTCTCGACTATATTTGCGTCGATCCTCGCAAGCGGGTACTCGCGAAACTTTCTTCGACGAGGGGTGGTGAATCGATGCTAGGAAAATCAAAAGGTACTCGTGAGATTTGGTCTGGTCTAATGGGCAAAGGCAGAGAATTCTCCGGCATTCGAGAATCGACCTTGCTACATTCAACGCGAACCTCGACGCACCGGCTCCTCATTAACGAAAGAGGTTAATCGAAATGCGGGCAATCGTACAACCGGTCATTTCAACCTGGCTAGTTTCGTTTGGCCGTTCCATAGAATCCAGCTCCATCGCAACCAAGTTCATTAATACGACGCCCTTTGCACGTCTGTCACGGATTTGACGCAAGCGTGTCGTTCAAGTAGAATCGCTTTGAGTAATTGTCTGTCGTCCTTTCTGTACCGTAAGAGTCAAAGGTGACTATACACTTTGTAAAAATGAAATTCATATAATATCGACTTACGTAGATATTGCGCGTATGGTGTGCGTACGAGTAGATCATGCGTTGTAGAGTGAGAATAAAATGACGAACGATTGTTTCCCGCGTAATTAATGGCCATAGTTCTCACGACCTTGCGGAGATAACTTCTTGTTCGGTAAGTGGAGAATCTGGCGCCGCGCCGTTTCTCCTCGAAACGGGCAAGAAATTTGGCGCGGTTGAATTTCTGTCTGTGGCCAGTCACGTGGTGAGATTGGTGTTCCGTTGGAATGAGTAGCTATGTGGCGCAGTCTAGTAATTTGTCGTTGAAACTATTCATTACTTGCAGTAAAATAACGTAGTATATCTATTTACGATAATAAAACGAAATAAAGGAAAGACGATGGAATAATGATTACCAAAAAAAAAAAAAAAAAAAAATAATAAATGGCTCGTTATACAAAGGGTATGATAAATAATGTGGACATATTATGTAAAACTATTAGTACATTTCGAATAGGAAAACTGTAGATCAAGTATCAAATCAATTCTCTCGGAAAGCTACATCGTACAGCTTGTTTATAAATAATTCAAAAATGTATATAGGTACATCGCGAATATTTGCAAAAAAAATTTTCAGATTACAAACGGCCTTGCATGTACCTACGCATATACAAAAAAAAAAAAAAAAATTCATACGTGTCGCGAACATCCACATAAAACTCTATATATTTTACGAATAACCAATAAAAGTTTTCATGTAAATATGAATGTTCGCTGAAAAATCTACAAATACCACAAATACCACAAATATCCATAGAAAACTTTACACCATGCACTGACTGTCGATAAAACACGATATATCGATCGTATTTGCCCGCAGACGTGACGCATTCACATGATATACTGTATTTCTTACAACATACTTTTGGTGATATGCAGTCTCCTATAAAATTTCGACTACTATTTACCCAACTGTACGCGTATTTTTATCATACATACTTGTGTAAATTCAAACTGATACGAACTGTTTTCTCAGCACATCGAAAATAGTTACCTCCGCTACATAAATAAATAGTTTATAAAATGTCTTTGCAAATAACGACCGGCGATAACATATTTCTACGTTATTTTCTCTGGCTCAGTTCTAGAAATTGGAAAGTTAGAGCCCTCTTTCGCTTTTAAATTTAGTTCCTGCACACATAAGATATAACATTTTAGCTACTTTTAAACGGCCGTACATGTGTGCACTTAAAACATTTACCGTGTGTGTGACTACTCTTTTTTTCTTTCCCTTTGACTTAATGTTCAGCCTTTGTGCGATCGGTCGAAAGTTCCCATACATTTTTTCACTTAGCGACCTCTTTTCAGCGAGTTAATTAACTTAATAAAGTAGCCGTTTAAAAGAGGAAAGTACGTTAATTGAATTCGTAAAAATGATTGAGTCGATTCGGACTCACACATTTTTTCATACTAATTCATAACATTCAATCGTGTTAATCTATTTCAATCTGTTCGTGATTCGAGTTTCTCGAAGACGACGCCTCGAATGAAGAAAATTTATTTTATATTTTCGACTTATTTCATCGTGTTGAATCAATCCCATCTTATTTAGACCACACCGAGACACTTTATAACGATGGTAGAGGATAATAACAGATATTTTAGAAATTGTGTAAGTGATCTGTCTCATCTGTCGAGTCCAACTCATCCCAAATTCCCTTATCTATCTAGCTTGATCTAAAACTTTTTAGATGGAAAAACCTTTAAAAGTAATAACGGAGTTTTCAACAACAAAAAAACGAGCAATCTTATAGCGATTGGAAAACTACTTGGAAGATGATAATGGATCCTAGACAATTAAGGAAATTGCCTTGCAGAATAACACAGAAACAAACGTTTATTCTCTTTGTAAAAACTTTGTACGTGTTTGCTTGAAACCAATAGAACATTTCTGTATATCTAATAAAATAATTTAACGGTTAACAATACGAACTGTGCACTCCGACATACGCAAACGTTGAACGTTCGAACGTGCGTTTATTGACAGGGAACCTAACACGTAACGTGCATGTCGCGATACAATGCTTATCAGGCCATTCATCGTGATGTTTAATCAATACGAAACGAGTTTTCGAGGCTGTTCGCTATTCGCGACCGAAAGGACCACGTGAAAAATTTCATGCAATTTTCCAATGGGATAATTCCTATTGTCACTGGAAACAAAATGCTTCGTCCCTTCTGTTAGTGAACACTTCGTGGAACATTAATCGCAAATAATTGTACACGGAACGAGGCGAAATAAAAGGAAGTGAAACGTATTTCGCGGACGTTTTCGTTAATATTTGCGTTAATTTAGCAAAAGGCTTTTATCATTGTCGAACGTAATTACAGAAACGCGACCACCAATTTTGTCAAAATTCAAGCTAGTAAGAGATGCTCCTTTGATTCTTCAAAGCCTTTGAGGTTTGCTTTAATGTAGAAATTACTAACCCCATAAATGAAACGCCAGAAATTAAGTATTCGTTTCTACGAAGAAAAAAGTAACGATGAAAAATTATAATGTACATATGACGTAGATAATAATATACTAAGTATATACGAAAAAATTGGCGACTATTCTAAATTTTACGTTTTTAGTTTTTTTCGTACCTTTAGACTATAGTAGGATCTCATACTTCATTCGAGCTGCTAATAAGATTACGAAAATTGTGATATCAGCGGTCCGATATGCTTCGTTTTTTGATAGACACATAATTATTACTTCGCGTGTAGATACCTGTTGCTTCGAGAATCATTTCAAACAACAATATTCAGATTAACGACACCAAATACGAAGTCGTGATTCCTTCAGTTTATTCGTAGTTTTCAAAATTTACGACACGAAGCCAATATTGGCTATTTTCGAGAACCATTATATTTCCGTACTTACCGTGTTATTTTACAATTAGATTAAATTTGATTTATAGAAATTCTACCTCGTATGGTTCGGAAAGGCAAATTTTATACGCTTAACCACAAATCCAACGAAATAAACGCTTCTATCTCTACCCGCTTCGCAATTCGCAGTACATCCGTTTAAAAAAGGTATAACAACGTATCCCACGACATAATACAAAGCAACGATTCGCAGACTGACACGTTGGTATATGCACGCGGTACAAGATTTCACTTGGATTCCAGCCAGAACATAGTTGCAACGAATTTAGTCGCAACTGCTCGTACGTAATGTCGTTCGAGATTCTTGGTCTCTTCCTAACGTGTGACAAACAATCGTGTAGGAAGCTTCAGAGATGAACGATGCTGGGCTTAACCGCACTAATGGTGATCCTAATTTGCAGTGCTCGCGAAGGTAGTTGGGGTACGCGTGGATGGTCACCGAGCGATATAACCGAGCAGTCGATCCATCATATTGGTCAATCTATCGCGGAATGGTCCCAGTGAGGTCGTTTTATCGTACAACCTATCCAATCCGTCGAATCTCGCCGTAAAAGGGGACGAGCGTTCGCGGACTACCACCCGGGACGTGGCGAAGTCGCAATCGCACGCTCTCCACCACCATCACCACTCTCACTTTACCACCACATGTACGAATCCGATTCTATTTATTCGTGCACGATGCAGCTTCGTATAATTGATACATAGCCGGCCAGCAGCTGACCAAGCGACCGCTTTCCGATGCGAGCAAACGGCTGAAAAATATTGTTAGGCCAGCGATAATACTGCAGTGTATCACGGCCGTGACACGGCCCGACGATTTATGCTTTAAGAACGTCCACAACACCTCTCTTAATATTGCTATCCAGCGCTTTTTTTTTTTCAAGTCCCTGGCGAAGACAAGCCTACATACGCACCTTTACTTTTGCAGTAAATGAAATTTCTATGCTGCACGTGTAGACGAGGTTTCTATAACTTTTAAAGATTTACAGTTTTCATATTACGATATACGACGAAGTTTCAGTGTTACGATAAACGATAGAGAAAGTCGAGAAGCGAGTTCGTTATCTGCGAGGTAATTATTTGAAGTATAATTTTAAGCAAGCAGAACTATCTCGAGTTCAGCGGTTTTTCTTATTTTTCTGTTACTTTACACGCGGAACACATCGAAATCAAGCGTATCATTCACATCTCTGCATATTGTTCGCTACTCTTCAATTTCCCGGATCTACATCTTACACAGATTTTCCTCGGCCCACGGTATTTTCTTGAATTGCCTTCGTACCGGCGAGTATGGAATATCTGCCGTACACCGCAACCTAGCGGTTTCTTCAAAGTTTCAACTGTTTTATTACTTTTGTTGTGAAAGTAATATAGGGAAAGTAGCTGCATATTATGTTAAGTTGGAATAAATTATTTACAAATAATTTTCTACCTAACTGTTCGAGCAGTCGAGGAAGTTCTTCGTTCCTACGAACTTCTGATTCTTCGTCTTCGATGGACTTTCGCGTTACGTCCGAAATCTTTTAGATCGAAGCAAAACAGGGCAGAAGTGCGATTCGCCAAGTTATATTGTACGCATATATATACCCCAAAGGGGCGTTTTTTCTCGTTAACGT
The DNA here is from genome assembly GCA_014737475.1 of Bombus confusus. Taxonomy (NCBI): domain Eukaryota; kingdom Metazoa; phylum Arthropoda; class Insecta; order Hymenoptera; family Apidae; genus Bombus; species Bombus confusus. The sequence goes on along the minus strand of JACXIV010000023.1, from coordinate 3,315,262 downwards.
TGAACGTCAGTTTGATTGCATTTCCCGACCAAGCATTGTTCGTTGACTGGCGAAAATGATTTTTCGGTAGAAGCAATATTTTGATTCCGATTTAAATGCAAACGAAATTGAACGTTGCGGCTATTCATAGATGCTACGAAGACGTTCCCACAGGGAGATGGACTTTCCGACATTCGGCAGTTAAGATGAAAAAAGTTGATTGTTTTTCTGTGCAACTTTGGCGACTTAATGTTGCCGATAATATCGGAATAAGAACGAAGAGAACGTGATAGACTCGGATATTATTCTTCATCCATTACTCCGCGTAATAACGTCGGTAACTTTCTTCTGAAAATTGGAAAGGAATAGGAGAATTTATAGAATAGTAGAATAATACGAAGAGAATCCTTCCCATTCTCTTGATATTAATTCCTCCATTCGGAGAATTCCATGTACTTTTTGAACGTCCTGCTGGAGAATTTATATTGCTGACAGTGTCCTACTAGCGCATCAATTCAATTGACAGATGGTCACAAACTTATTACAACAATTATAACGAAGACATTATAATGTCAACTTGTATAATGGTAAGAGGATACATAGGTAATCATTGTTAACACAATATTTCTTGGATCAGAGTTGCGCCACGCGAAACACGCTTTATCGCACGAAAGTGAGCCGAAGCTCTCGATGCGCAACTTCAACGCGTTTACGAACAATTTCGTCGGAGCTGATACTCGTTACATACGTACGTATACATCCGCGGATTTTCACAGTAACCGCCGGGTATTGGCAGGATAATAGTCGAATTGTACACTTTGCCCATTATGATCTGGCCGGGAGCAGACTAAAGCCGAGTATTTATGTAATGCGGCCGTGTCGCAGTAATGCATGCATTGCACGTCCGTCGACACGGGGTTACAGAGCGTGTTAATTACTGCGTGGTCGTTACGCGTCATAAATTAATATTTCAATTACGATTTCGCTAATGCCATATACCCTCGGTTCGATCCACATATTTCGTTTCGGAAACACGTGCGCACTCGCCGAGACTCTAACTGGTGTATACAGGTCTAATAACGCGTGCAAACGGACATGAGGCGATGCCTAGTGAAAAAATAAGAAGAAAATGTAGAATACAATTTTTCCGTGCGAGGTTTAGTTTTCGCAAAAGTCGAGCTTGAACGTCTTGTCAAGTATATACTTGAATTTGTCTAATTGCCGACTGGATATGAATAAACAGTTAGCGGAAGCTTATTCTGCGTGCGACGATAGGCCAAAGATGTGGAATAAAATTTGTTTCCCTCGGAGGTTTTATTTCCAAGGAGAGTTTGAATATGTTTAGTTAAGAATCGGCCTGATTCTCTGAAACAGAGCGTCTTGTGAACGAATGTTACGCTACATTTTCGACTTACTTTCGCATGTAGAGCAATCTCCTACCAAAATGTTTATTCGCATACATTCGGCAATTAGACAAATTCAAATATACTCGACAAATTTTCCAGCTCGATTTTTTCGAAAAGAGAACTTCGTACGAACAAATTTCATATCGTGTTTTTTGTTTATTTTTTCATAAAGGATCATCTCACGCCCGCTTGTACATGTTATTCGGCCGGATCCTGTATACATCGCCCGACGAGCTCCTATTGTCGACTCGGCGCATGGGTTGCGAAGAATCGTTCGTTTTTACTCCTTTTGTTTGGCAGCCGTGTTTTTATTGCACTAGATATCCGCGATATCGACTGACCTTACGGTGAACGGCACTCGAAGGAATTGCGTGCGACTGTTTGAAATGCCGACGCTATTCGGCCACGGGAGCTGTCGAAATAAACAACCACGCGATGCAGCGGGACTTATTGATTAAATTATGTATACCAGCAAGCGCGGAAGGTAGCCGGAAAATAAATTGTCTGGCGCGAGCCGCTGGTGTATCGCGAAATTTTTGTACGGTTGTTCGTAATTACATACAGAATGGATAATTCGTGAGAATTTTGTAAGAGAGAATTTGCTCAAACGTGAAAAAGGAAGAAAACGCGGTTGGCCCTTTATTTAGTGCTTTGTTGTCGACAAAATTTGAAAATTTGTCAATTTGTGGAAAAATTGTACAGGATATGATACAACCCCGGTCTATTATTACTTTGTTACAAGGATGTGCTTAAGCGTGCGTCTTAAAACTTTTGACTAGAGCTCCAAGAACGAGGGAAATTTTTAACATTAGTTAAAGCGGATGGTCCTAAAAACGTCCTTCAAGCATCGCGCTTCAGAATGAGAATTGTCTGACACAGTTGCCGTAACGAGAGATTTGTTTTGCCCATCGAGACTGTTAAACCAGAGCAATGGGCACCAGATACAGGTCTCAGTTTGAGGTATTCATTGCGGGTAACGGGCTCGCTAGTTTCATGTGAAAGGAACAACGAAGTTCTACAGCCAATTATAAACCAGATGTAATGGACTTCTATAGCAATACATACGTAGTTACATTTCGAAACCACTCGTTGATTACACTTTGTCATCAGGTATAAACGAACGAGGCTCCTTTGTTCAAAGGACATAATTTCGATGCACCGACGAAAAGACGCAAAGACGTTTCTGTCGTGTCTTGATCATCTGACGTTTTATCTTCTCTTACATACAATGGATAAAGGTACAGGAAAGTGATGACTCGAAGTTAGAGTCGCACAATATTTTTAATAACGAAGGAAGAATAAACTGAAAAATTTACTTTGAAACTCTTGTCATCCATCCCGAATTCCACAAAGCTGTAATCAAGGGTATCCGTTGATCTTTCTATAGCCACCAATTTTTGGAGAATAGCGTATACTTTGTAACAGGCAATCGTGGCTCCTTCAGACCGACCATTGTCGATCGTGCGACGCCACAAGTACATATCCCCTCCGATATTACGTGAAAAGTTTTCCGCTCGAGAGTGTCGCTGTACAAAATGCAGGAAATATCTGGATGGTCCATAGAGGACGCTGTCCACTGGTTCAGTCAATATCTGTCTTTAACCCTAGAACGGTTGGGTGATTCAGAGAAACATAAACTATTGAACTGCATCTCCGGAGCTCGCTGTTGCAAATGTATTCTGTCAATATTAAACGTAGTGAAGAATGGACGCTTCGAATTTTGACGTAGCTGCTGGAAGCCTGTGCAGCTCTGCTACATGTAGATTAAGCATTTATGAGAGGATGGCATTGTATTCGTCGTCCATTTGACAGTGGACAATACGGAGCGAATTGATTTATTGAATGTCTTTTTTTACGTACTATCTTTTATTCGGCTGTTGCTGCAGCAAAAGTACGAAGGTTAGTTTTACGTATGACTATCTAAATTATCGAGTTTACATCTTTAATTTTACAGGTGATTTAGAATTACCAAAGGAATTAATTACTCTGTATCATTGTCCACGTAGCAGAAATCTTATAAACATTACGTTTATATAACATAATTGCAGTCAATGACAAATTATTTATGTATCGATGTTGCAATAGGTAGAAAGATAGCTGTTGGTACATAGAATGCCTCTATTACGTAAGCTCAAAAAATATTAATTTCTCAAATCGACATTTTCGTCGACGTTTGTCCCTTCGAAAATTTGTACACCGCAAAAATGTTTGCACAATTCTTGACAGACATATTTTCTTGTAAATATTGAACGAAACGAGCTATAGATCCGTACATCGCTGGTTTCGCTGATAAAAATACGTAAAAGCGTTACTTATTTCCTCGTAATTCCAAACAGCCAACTAAGTGCACTTTATTTATACAGATGAATTAATACATTTCCTATGTTTTCGCAGAATTCAAACATACTTTTAGCTTCACTGCTGTTTACACTGAACGAAACGGGCACAAAGTGGCGTGTTCGTAAACAAACACGGAAACGATAAACGGCCATGTGGAGCGTGATCAACCGTGTTCGATCTTTACGAAACGCGCAATCTTTGCTTTTTATTTAAACGTGCGCCTCGCGTTTTGCAATTCAAATATACTTAACATTTGCATCGTAGCGGGGGAGAGGGGAAAAACAGTGCGGAAAAACCATGAAATATGAGGGACTGTGCCGGGTTCGTGTAACTTTCGCCGGGCCGCGACGTGGCGCAACCGATCGTGTGAAACGGAAGCGTCGCGGCTACAGTGTAATTTCGGATTCATGAATAAATATCTTCCCAATGGTGCCACCGTGTATGTCCGTGGCTGAAAAAAAACACATACACACACAGACACGCCAAAATAACGAAGAAAAATATATTCGGCCCGTTGAACGTCGCGCGCAAATCCCAGCCAATGGAAGAAAAAACAGTAGTGCTCCCCGACGTATAAATTTTTCCTAATCTGTTCGTGGATAGTATGACCACCTGCTCCTAGATTGATGATCTTTGCATGCCGCGAAATCTGTCAAACGAACGCTTCGTTCTGCCGCAGATTCGATTCGCGAAGTAGTTGTTACACAATGGAATTCACACAGCGCAGAAATGCACAAGTTTTCGACTTTTAACGAAACTAAGTAAAAGAACACCGTTCTTTCCACCGCGTATGTAAGTTTTCGTCTCAACTTATACTTGACCAAGACTCGTCATGTCGAGAGGTCGAAAATACGCTTCGCGTCACTCGGAAAGCGACTAGTTTCAACCTGCTTGATGAAGAAACCGCGGATATTTGTAAAAGTTCATATTTTTATAACGATAATTACAAAAATAGAAACTAGATAGAAAATCGTATTAACTGCAGAATATTATAGTGAGTACTATATTCTCTGTGTTATATATATACGTGTTTCATAAATGCATAAAAATCCGCAGTATACCGATGACTAATTCTCAAGGTGGTCAGTCGGGATGTGAATCTTGACCTGTGCACTTCAGACTGATCACTGACGATGACTAGTTTTTGACAATAGTGTGTCATTTTTGTGCAATACGTCATTATCGTCGGTCTACATAATATCGTTCGCTCCTCTAAATTTTTCTTTGTCTTCTTTTGCTCGAGTAGTTTCGAACGATACCGTGAATTAGCGAATAACAGCGTGCAATCGCGATTAAGGCCGGAAGGCTATTGTTTACGAAACAAATAACAAGTCTTCCATCTTTTTATTTCTCCCCCTCGTTTTATTGTTTCTTTTTCTTTCTTTTCTTTTTTTAATTTTTGTTGGTGCCACAGTTGCCGAAATAAATGCGGTCAAGCAAACCGTGGCGGAAGTATAGTGCATCACCGTTCACTTTTTTTTTTGCGAAAACAATTGAACCTGTCCGGCGATATCATAAATTTCACGAGAGATTTTTATACACAGTTTTTGGCTCTTTATCGCGTTCAGTCGGCCAGATCCTCGCGTGATTCTATTGTCCATTTCCTTCGTCCTTTTCCGTCTGAACGATTTATAGTCGCGGTACGTTGCAACCTGTATCAAATAGTTGAAATAGGCTAATGACTGGATACTGAAATAGCTTATTGGACTGAAAATACACCTGTTAATGCTACCTATTCATATTTTTACACAGATTATGAATGTCGATTTATTTCTCGATGTCAGAAGTTCCTTGTTACATATTTTCGCTACTGTAATTGTTACTGTTTGTTTAAATACGGTATAACTTTCCAATCTGATGTTTCGAGTAACGCAATAATACAAAATTATGTAATTTAATGAAGAATATACGTATATACCATCGAAGAACATGATAAAATAGAAGCAGCAAGAGATATTAAGATATTGTCCTATTTCTATATTTCTAATTTCAACTGGACGCATTGTAACTTCGTCACATTGCCCACGTAAACAATTCGATTATGAAATTAAAATATCTCACCTGCGTCCGTTCTGTAAGAAAGAAATTATTATAAACAATTATACGCTGTTATAATTTGCCACATAAGGCGTCCTCTTGAGTAAACCAAATCTCAAAGTAACAACAAACGATCCAAATAAAGCACTAGTCTGAACAACGAGACAATCGAACCAAACAGCGGAGCGATCGAAATTCGATTAGCTAAAACGTGCTTTCCTGGCTCGACCGAAAGCAAGGTGATCCGAGCAAACGACCAGGGACAAATGAGTAAAACAAGCACAGGCCGCAATAGTAATCCGCGACCGGCGCAGGGAAGTTAATTAAAGGTAAACGTTTCCGAAAGTCTTCGAGGTCTTCGCTCAGCGACGAGAATAACAGCGACTTCTCCTGGTATTAGTATGCGTGCAGCGATACGTTGCAAGAGTGTCGCGTGAATTTTCCTGGTAATTCGAGCGGATTGTACAGTGAAAAATGTCCAAGAATAATCGTAGCGAGCAGATGTTACGGAAACGGTAGTGTCGAAGAATCGTGGCGAAAGGCTTGATCTCGTAAAAACGGCACGTGGCAAGAAGGTGCACGGAATAGGGGAGGTATTATTCTCAATTTATCTCGCGCCCACTTAGCCTCGTCTATTTCGTGGCATCGGCTCTCAAAGGAATAGTCGTGGCAGCTGCTCTGAATCGATATCTCGGCAAACGTGCCTTAGCTTTTTGCCAGTCTTACGCTTCTTCGCCGCTTCACGATACGTCACGGTCTTCTCGCTCTTATATCCAGCGAAATTTTCAAGTTTCATCCCGATTCCAGGTAATGAAATAGATGCTCGTTGGGATCTTGCCAAGAGAGGATTCGCTGGAAAATTGTTCGTTATTCCGTTTACCACCTTTCGGATGTTTCCGGAAAGGAAGGTGGCTTATCTGGCGTATCTCAGGTCAGATAACCTAAGAGGAACTATTTCAAGATTTATTCGACGAGTTGGATCGAGATTCGTTTCTTTCTCTAATCGCGAGCTGCGTAACTACGACGCTCTTTTATGAAGTCACGTAATTGCGAATAGAAGACTTTGGAAGCGTAGGAAAATTTACGCGACGATTTCATGTGCAATTTTCTTAGGGATGTGAGAAAGTGTACAATTGCCCAATTTTGTTTTTATACGGATCGTTTTTTATACAATTTCGATTTTATACAGTCTAGAGAAGGAATCCAATTCTCTTTTTTACGCGATTTAATCTCAGTGAACATTGTTAAAACGGTATTATTTAAGATCGTTCTCTTGGAATTTACGCTATAATTTTATTTCCTCGAATAATCTGCGAGTAATTTAAAAAGAAACAAACGATTTATGTTTTCATGGCTTATCCCACTGTAATGCTGTGTGTTTTATTTTACGTTTTTCTTAACTTTTACTCCGCCGTTTTATTTTTCTGGTTCGTTATCGCCATTGAATTTTAATCAAAATTTTCTCTTATTAATTGTATGCTATACGTTTCTTCTATAGCATCAACTGCTTGTTTATTCAATTGTTTTCTTTAATTCGCATATCGCGATTAACGCGACACGTTATTCTTGCCACATTTTGCTTTTCGTACATACTAGTGTTAAAAGCACATTGCCGTAATTGCATTCAAATCCCTCAACTAGCAATTATCCGCGTAATAGCTTCCGTTTTATGCTTATAGTTCATAACATTCATAATCCAAATTAAATGTCTTCCAATGAATTAAATTCAAATATTTTCCACCTCGAGCGAATATATTTACGTTGCGCGAGAAAATGAGCATGCTAATTATATCAACAAGTATAATAGAGCAAAATGCGCAGAAATAATCTACAATCACTTTCATTTTTATTCGTACACGACACGATTCTGCAGATATAGCTTCTCGCTGCAGGACAATGCAATTAACATTCCTCGCGCCTGTCGCATCGATACGGTCATTGATTAACGAAAATATGCTCGCCTCGTGCAAATAACCAAGGGACAGATATCGCCGCCGCGTCGCGTCAATAATTACTTCCATACGTCTCTCTACTTCATTTAAGCAGAGACGAACTGCACACTCTGCTAATCGATCAATTACAGAGTCAGTAACAATGTAAGTAGTATTTAACAACGAATTAATTTCGCCGTTCCGAAGCTTGCAAATAATAGAGAATCGAGTGCGAGTCAACAGCGAAACTGCATTCACCGTAATTGCACGATACGGATCAGGCGTTTCGAATCGCGTGTATACTTACCTTCTGGAAACTGAAACTCATCGGGCTCTGGTGGGTTTTCGGGGCTCGATTTCATTCGTCATGCTCATATCTCCAGAGTATGTAATACTGCAACGAACGCATTGTATCGCATTTCGATCACTGGAGATAGCAATCAGTGTTGGGTGTCGTTGACTGACGACTTGCAAGATCGTTTGACAGATCCAGTATTCAATTACCTTACAACGTACAGTCGCAGAACCTTTGTTCGTGTTACTTCGTTGTCGCCGCGCTCCGGCGGAATGTGGGTGGAAATATAGATCGCAGGTTCTTCGTAACAAACTTTTATTGAAACACGATACAAACGCCGTATATAGTTTCCTTGTTAGTCTGATGTTTTACTTTTCGAACTGATATTCCTCTCTTGAGCTCCACTCTCCACCTTTCCTGCGCCCTGCAGCTTCTTTTCTTTTCCCTCTTTCTCTTTCTCTTTCTCTTTATCCATCAGCCTTTAACAGAAGCTTTTCTATGTCCACGGGGTAATCGCGTGATCTGAGAGTAGCGCGGAGCTTTCAGTGGATGCCTGGCTCCGTTGCATCGCGCGAGGGATTTCGAACTGGAGATAGATAAGCTGCTTCATCACGCCAACTTTGACTACGCCCATTTATGACGCTTGCGTGCGAAGCAATGACAAAAGTCGTGACCAGCATCGAGGCTTCGAACGTTGTTCCGAATGGAAGTGGTGGCCGAGCGGGACTTGTCACGCGAACTGACGTTGCTCCGATATTATCGTTGAGTGTATCGCCCTTCTGTCTACTTTCCGTGAACGTCCGTTGCATACTAATCACCGGACGTTCCAATAGCAGCGAAGATCTATTCTACGTAAGAACATACGGTATCTTCCAAACGCCTGATTTGCCGAAGCTAATTGCTCCGCTCATTCGTCCGCACTCACGCATTCTCTCTCACTCGTCCTTTTCACACCACGCCCATTTCAAATGTCGCATTCGTCTCAGTAGGCCATCGGTGTGTTCCGCAAGTCTACAGTCAAAACACGTCGATTTCGCGAGTCGTGGGATCAGTCAGCTTGCGGTTACGATCTTGAAAAGTCAACTCGTCGCAGTTGCTAGCGCTGCGATCGACCGCTAAGTGATTTCTAGTGTCTTCTCCGAACTTGGTAATATGTTTCGAAGCTTATGTACGCCGCCCCGGTTGGTACATAAGCATGTACCGACTAGAAGACTATCAACGGGCAAGATCTGGCTGGCGCGGATCGGCGCGCTAGTATCAGCGATCCGTGAATCACCTGCGAGGGTTCTCGAGCTACGATATAATGCTCGTGGGATCGCGGCGGCTCTCGCGGAGAACGGAAAGAGATTGCAGAGATACAAACCGTGGCCACCAGCTGTGGGCGTCTTAATGCGACTGTGCTGCCTCGTAAATTACTTGGAGAGAGGGGGAGAGAGAGAGAGAGAGAGAGAGAGAACCGTGGCGAAGTCACACGAAAAAGATAGCTTCGAACTTGGATAACGCCTTCCGGGAATTAATATCGTGGTTTATTGTGGCGTCGAATGGGTCAACCATCCGTTTATTGGAATCACGTTTTACATGTCGCCACCTCGTAGAAACTTTAACGGGCAAAGTTTTATGTTATGTGCGTGGGTCTTACTCCATTTATGTAGGTCGTATTCCGATTTATATTATGTTTCTGTTTACGATGGTAATTAGAAGATTATGATCGCGCGATACATTGAATAAACGCAATAATATTGCTATGAATAAACGCGATTCTTTTCCGGTTGTTTTCCCTTTAAGATTCGAAATGGACATTCCCATATTTGTTTCAAAAGTGCCCTCTCTTTTTATTCTGATAATTAAGTATTAGAATCGCTACACTTAGATCACACGTAGAATTTTCGACATAAGCACTCTTCTTCATTTCCTCTTATTGATCTAATTGACTGCATAAGATTGATTCAGAGTTGCAGATATCTTGCCCGATCCATTTGTCTCTTATTTTTTGCACGAATACATGCCTCTGTGACTCGCTAGATATCCTGCAGTAACGAATGATTTTTAAAACGATAGTCGTGAAGTTATAAATCTAACGTAGAACGTATCCCCTTGAAACAAAAGATCTAATTTATGAACATCATTATCACCCATTAAAATTTACCTCATAAAGAAAATTGATAGACAGCACATACTGTATCCTTTTTTCAAATGCTTGCACTTTCTCAGGGAGTAGCCCACTTTTTGCCCATTAGCCTTACATGTCATTCGGTTATAAATAGCTCCGGCTAGAAGATCCTCGAGTCAGCACGGCTGAACGTGACCAAACAATGATCTTCCCCGGCGAATCTACAGCAGCTTACAGGGAAAAATGAACAATTAGGAGACTGTACTCTCTACTGTGTTACCGAAGTTTCTTTATATACAGGGTGGTTGGTAACTAGTGGTACAAGCGGAAAGGGGGTGATTCTACGCGAAAAAAGAAGTCGAAAATATAGAAAAAAAAAAAATAGAATAAAAAAGATATAGAATAAAAAAAGTCGGATAGTAAGTTAATAGGTAGGAAAACACTTCGGTCACATTGGAAGTGTTTATTGATTATTACATTGAGATGCGTCATAACGAGACGTGATAAAGTGCACGCGTACCGAGCGAAAGTTCAATCGATTTTCTCGAAAACAAACCCTCGAACGAAAAATTTTTATTCTATATTTTCGACTTCTTTTTTCGCGTAGAATCACCCTCTTTCCGCTTGTACCACCCGTTACCAACCACCCTGTATATACGAGCCACAGCATGTGCGATATATCTCCTATAAGTATGCGATACAGTATGAAAATTAATTTTCTAACGCTATTTAAAATATCCGGTATTCTTTATTATCCGGTTTATTTACGGAAATAATTGCGTTTATTCGTGAACATTCCAATTCATTACTTCAAGGCAAACCTGAAATTTCAAGTGACCAATCCTTTTATAAATAAGCTAGAAAATTGACTTTTTCATACATTCCATTAATTTCTTCTTTGATGTAGCTATTAAATACACGTTTCACAAAACAGCGACGGTTTACCCACAGTGATATGATTTATCGTGAGACACAACCACTACTTCTTCACAATTGATCATTTTGACTGACTGTCGAATGGTAGTCGACCTTTCAGCAAAGTCGACCTTTAAACAAAGCCTTAGGGAACGTCGATGGCAGACAGGTGGGATCACAGAGCGCGCTTTGAAATTCGCCGTGCGAAACGAAAAGAGCGTGGTTCACGACGTTGATAAATTCCGCGCGGCGTGTATTTTATAACGCGGCAGTACGCGTCTGCCGTTCATATTTGATGCGTCAAAGCGAGCGGAGATGTCGCTGAATGGATCGCGAGTCGAGGCAAACGCGATCGCGGAGGTACAGCCGAGGTGTAACCGCGTCGTGCTTTAGTGGCAAGAGGATTCGCAAGGGACGGGAAGAAAGACGGAAGTGAAGGCAAGAAAATAGAGGAAATGAGAAAATAAAGAGGAACGGCGACGGGTAAAGAGATGCGTGAACATAGGGACGAAGGAAAAGAGGAGAGCGAGCAGCCGCCATTAAGCAAAGCGGGAAAGGAGGGAAGCCAAATTAGGAACTCGGTTTTTGCTAATTTACTGAAACTCTTCTGAAACTGTACGGCTACGAAGCACGATTAATACGCGTCACCTGAAACGCGACATCCGCCGTATTGATCGAATCCTTTCTATTCGGTGTTTTTCGAGTAATTGATCTATCGATGGGCTCAAGTACCTTGCACAGGTGGGTTCGAAGATTGACCATCTAGATTCGATCCTCCTGTAAGTACAGTGGTGGACAAAAGGAAAGGTAAGCGGTACAAAAACATTCTGATTAGAAAACAGAATTATATGTGACAAGAACCATTAAACCATAAATAGATGTAATCTGTATATGAGTGTTATCAATGTGGTAAAAAATGTTTAGTACAAAGTCACCAATGGTGCAGTGTAGCCATTATAGACAAGTTTGTTTCAGAAAGTTTTGTATAACATTTTCCATACGACTGATGATTATCGTCACAAAATAAAATTACTTCTTGATTCATTATCGTTAATCGTTTCTGTACCAATACTACTTGCAATCTTTTTTATTATCGACTAAATTTCAGTAGGCATCGTTTGATTTTATTTTAGACATTCGAAGTGCAAAATAAGAGATATGGTAGAACGACCGAACCGTAATATCTGATGAGTCGTATTCGAAACTTATGAAGCGAACCTTGGATGATTGGTTTTGAATCGTGTTTGTAAGTGCACACTGAACTTGATCCTGTCGCTAATCAATCGATCCTATTAGAATGGGATTCTTCTAAATCGGCTCACCGGGATTAATCGTGTTCTGTTGAACGAATTGTACGCTTCGTAATGGATCACGTTCGCGGAAATAATCAACGGAACTGCGCTCCCCAACTGGTCGACGCGAACTAATCGCGGAGAAGGTCGGTGATATTGTTGCGGATAAATTATTGCACCCGTATCGACGAACCTCCGTAATGACCCACATTTCGTGGGTCGCTCCAAAGCGGCCTTCTATCTTGCTCGGCCGGTATACAGTTGATAACGCTGGACCATGAACTTTGATAGGGTTTTTCTGGCTTATCCGATAACTATCTTATATGAGCCACAATGAAAATCGATAAACTGATGGAGAAATATTGCTCGACGGAGTAATATCACGGAAGTGAGATGCGAAGAGCTATTAGCTTATTAAACGTTCGAAGATTAACAAACTATTACGTGTAATTCATTGATTAAATTGAATGTCGTCTGAGGCGTTCTTTTTGTTCATATTGGCAAAATATTAATCGCAAGTGTTCGTTTTAAAAATGGTTAAGAGGTGTACGTGACATTCAAACGGTGTTAAAAATTACGATTCAAAGATACCTCGTAGATAATTATTTTGCCGATGTAATCACTATATGTTTAGAAAGACATTTCACACAGCTGTTGATACTCGTATACTTTAATCCTGCTATATCCTTCCGGTCATTTCCGATCCAATTGTATTTATCAATCGTTAAAAAGTATCTTTACGTTTTGAACAAAATATGGAAAAAGTATTCTTAGTATACATGATATGCCGATTCGACTGGATGTCAAACATCTTCTCACTTCAAAATTCTTTTTGCTCGCTAAAGAAAAGCAAGAATTTCGAGGAGGTAAAGTTAAGACTGTAGAAGAAGAAAAGTATGTAATTTTTGTTTGGCGCTATCTCGTCTTAATAACAACAGTAGTATTTTAAATGCCTAAAACCATGGAAGACCGTTTAATAATAATAACAATAATAATTCAAGCGTTTCTCAGTTATTTAACTGTAAAAACACCCGATTTCCCTCATTCTTTGTCGATTCGTCTGCAAAGGAAAGACGTTGAGCCTGCTTTAGCCTATCTAAGGTAGAAGAAAATGGTGCAACAGGAAATTAAATCGCTGTTCCGACGCGAGCTTAACGCTTTGACAGATAACGGAAATTCTTTCGTAGCTTCGTTCCCAGAGATTATTGACTTGGATCGTTGGACACCATCTCTAAATCGGAAATGCAACCGCCGGTCCAACGTGGTTAGCGTGACTATTCGCGATCGATCATTAACCACTGAACCATCTGTCCGCGCAATCAGTGATTTTGTTGCTGAAAGTTTCGCAGAAAAGTTACGGGTCTCTTGCGGTACGTTTCCTCACAGAGAAGTCAAACTTTAATTTGATTCTTCGAGATTGACGTAGGGTCGATTCTATACTCAGGGCGAAGGTATAAGAGCGGGGAGTAAGATCGATGGGAAAAGTGACGAGTTCATTTTGGGAATAAGAAAAGTTTCGGACTTTGGACCGAAACGTTACTTTCGGCATGCTGTCAGATGGTGGATTTCATTACCATGGAATATCTTTGTTCGATTCCTTTCACGTATGCATAGTATTAAAAATTTGCCCACGATTTCCACTTTATTGCGCGTTATACGATATGTGTAACATCGAACTATGTACTTTCACAGCCAGTCAGGGAAGTCTACATACACCTATCGGATTTTTTTTTTTGTACAAGTGTATTTTACTTACCAAAGGATGTAAAAGTGTACTTTCTTACACAATCGTTCGTACTAACAGATTAATACTATCATTGTTAATGAATTTATGGAAGGAATTAAAAAAATTGAAACATTTGACTCACACACATCTTGGAATAAAATTACATGAGAAATTACAAAACCTTCGATTTTTTACATTATATAACGGGCGTACGTAATCTCAGTCACATTGTATTTCATAATATTTTAGTTGTTTTTGCCAATACAGATGAAAGTGAATAAATTGTGTTGCGTTTTGACACGTGTCTCTTAGTGTGCGGTAAAGCTCCATTTATCCGACACGATCGCAGGACAAGAGGTGTATCGGATAACTGGATTAGTCGAATAGCTAGAACTAGTAAGTTCTGCCGCTCTTTGCTGTTTATTCATTCGTATAATTGGAGTTCATTTTCATGTAACTATATTTGAAATTCGATCTCTGCTGATATTGGAATATTACGCGGAAAGATTACAGTGAAATTTGTGAATCCTAATATTTATTCGAGTAAGTGGTACGTCACGTGGCTCCAAGTTGGCTAATAGGAGTTTAGGAACATATTTGATAAATCGGGCATTGTGATGACATCAGTAGTTCGGATAAACGGAGTTTGGATAAATGGAGTTCTCCTGCGTCAAAAAATTTTTTCTAGCGTTTTATCTAGCGTAATATTTTATATGTATAGTACGAGGGTTTGGTATTCTCGAATAGCGCGAATTATGACTACAAGTCGCTTGCCGAGAACTTTGCACGAGATATGCGTGTCACGAAACGTTTGGCAGCTGTAATTTATGGTTCCACATGGCTTCCATAGAAATAGACTTTTCTGTTTTTCTTATCGCGTTTCCTTTATTATAAATCTTTTATACCCATTAGGGTGAAGACATATTTATCCGGATTATATGGATTTTGTATTTCTATGTGCTATTTTGATCGTTTACGTTACGTTAATGATTACGAAATATCTGTTACAGGTTGCTCTTGCGTCGTCTATAGCAGCTCGGACAAACCTCAAGGTGGCACGTTCACATCCCCTTATTATCCCAAACGATATCCGTCAAATATCGATTGCCTGCTTTACACGTTTATCGGTCAACCCGACGAAATCGTCAAGCTGACATTTCATCATTTCAATATCCGTCGTATTCGATCCGAGTGAGTACTGTTATTTAAATCACTTTAAATATGCGATGCATATTTTACATAAGTTTTTTCAATTTACGATATAAATGCAACGTATGTTACGATATACACGGATTCAATAAGAATATAAAGATGTATCGTGTCTTTCTTTGGTTGACTGAATCTTCTATTTTAGATTATTCGATTATTATCACATTATCGTACATTATCACGTTATAATATAATATTCAATAAATACAATAATTTAAGAAATGTATGTAAGTAATACGACATAATTTGTAAATGTCATTGACAAATTCAATTTTTCACATTATTATTTATCTTGCAGATATAAAAGTTAGTCCAAATAAATAAAACTTCCTCTTTATTTTATCTTGCATTAAGGAAATTAGTTCTCCGTATACAGTCTTTCTTGAAGAATGAGAAAGAAAAAGAAATACCTATTTCACCGTGGAGTATAACAGAATGAAGTATCATAGCAATGATATAGCTGATACAGAACTCAACAGAGTGTATCTCATTTTATTGCATAAACACTGTTAATTAATTGATACTTCACTCTCAATTAAATCAATTGTCCGTTTTTGGTCAATCGTGCCAGTAAATAATCGTGCTGATAACGTAAATACGAATTATCATATCGTACTCTGAACGTACGATACAATCGTACTTGAAGTTTTCTTTCCGAAAAAGCTACGTGAAGTCGGGACTAGAACTTGCATTATACATACATTTCGTGCAGATGGAAGTTAGAGAGGATAGGGACTGGGAATTTTGAATAAATTATTGGGCAAAAGACACGATTTCATGGCGATCCAGATGTAACAGCGATTCGTATGCTAAATTATGCTGGTCGCAATAATGTATGCACGTGACAGCTTATTTGATGAAAAATGGAATAATCTTAGAATTAAGAACATCTTCGTTGCACGACATTTACGAAAGTTTTATGAACTACGTTTTTCTAATTAAAATTAGATTATTTATAATTAAAGATTCTTGCGTTTAACTTAATTGGAGTTCAACGAATAAAAAATTCGTGGTCTGTGATTCTTGCTTATTAAATTTTGCAAACGACAATTTCCTTATCTGAGTGTTTTCTCTTAATATTATCTCAACAACTTGAAACTCGCTATTGTACGTACCAAATATTCATTTCATTTGATATGCCTTCGAGCAAGTCTGTTTTATGCCATGATTAAAGTTTTCGCGGAAGCAAAACATTTGTAACTGCCGAGTCAAATGTAATTAAAGGGCCTCTCGTTTGAGTTTTCAGCGTTCATTGTTTGCAATTACTATTCGCTCTTTTTAACTAATATTTAAAGTACAAGATGTATATGTGATTTAAATAAAAACACTATCTTTCTCTTATTATCAGGTAATATAATATTTCTATGGAAATACAACATTTTGGGAAATATGTATATATGGTTTATATAAATTACACTATCGCATACCTACGATAATTACAAACGAGTGAAGTATTCTTAAATCTCGCTAATAACTGTAAAATTACCTATTGTACTAACAGAAATGAAACTGAATATTCCCCGTCGGATTGGATTAATATTTGTAAGGGGAATGTTCAACTATTGAATATAATTATTTGAAGCAATTGAACGAATTAAATATTTGGAATTTGTAACAAAGTTATCCATAGTCACCGAGTCACATAAAGGAACGACTGACAGCAGCACGATGTTATTTCTATAGCCAACATAAGGACACTATTCAGAAGAAAATCTAGTTCCTAGTTTGGTAGAGTACGAATGCGATTATATGTATACTACATTCTTTAATCATTAAATCAAACCGTTGCAAAAAAACCTGAACTGCTGGACAGACTGAAGAAACGCGTCATTTGCTCAGACAGTAAAAAGGATGCTCTAAAACCTGAGACAGTTTAGTTCGGAAGTAACGAGTCTTCACTAATGACTGATTCATCGGCCCGATTAGACGCCTTTGAACTACCATCTTTTTCGAAGCCTTTAGAATCATTTATATAGGAGACAGTTCAATACAGGAGACATCTATAGGGAATTTGATTAATTCTTCAGCTTAAAACTAAAAATATTTTACCGGGAAAAAAATTTCAGATCAATATAGGTTAAACAACAATGAAAATCATGGATTTTTTATAGGTAAATTTCATGTTGTTTCGTTAGGTATACGCTGCGACTAATTTCCCCCCTTTTTTTCAATAAATAAATATCTTTGTAGCATAGTTACCTTTTAAATAGGTATCAATTCGAGTTCTTTTATATAGAAGGATTTTCGAAGTTTCTAAAGTCTCAGTGAAAGTAGGCAAGCAGTGGCCAAACAACGTGGTCTTTTTGTTTGATTTAAAGGTGGTCGGATCGCTGAAAGAGGTAGTTTACGAAACCGTGTTTGCTTAAGAGTTCTGTCCCGGTTTTCCAAAATAATATCTGACTGGGGAAGTTCATCCTTCCATCCTTTAATCGACCTTTACTATGCGAGTACTCGTGCGGGCTATACACACGGTCTGTATACAAAGCTTCAGCTTTTTTAGCCTCGCTTTAATCCAAAGAATGTGTACAAATTGGTCGTTATGTCATATATCTCGCTATTTACACTCCCGTTAATTTGTATTAGCATCTGAATGATCATATTTCTAGCTATACACGACACAAATGCCCTCTCTACCAAAATCAATTACATTTCTATAATTTATGCATATATCTAGTTTTTGATCAGCGATGCAAATGCAATATATATAGTCTGCATATATCGCATTAGCCGAATCAAAATTGACCGGTTGCTTCAACAAAATTAAACACATCTAGCGCATGTACAAATTTAGACAATTTTCAATTTAGCCAGCCAGATCACGTTTCTAAGATATGACCGGTGGTTACGTTCAATTTGTATAGATCCGAAACTTAGACTGCGGCAATGTGTTCGCGATTCCTATATCCTATTTGTATATCGATCGTGCTTCAACTTCAACGATTAAATCAACTATATCTGATGAAAACTAGTTTGTAAGCAATGTACTGCAATTCATAACAGTATTCTTATTGGAAATATTGTTGATGCAGATATTGGTCAATTGTTATAACCGACAAAGTTACACTAACCGTAGTAATCTTATAAAGATTAGTAAGGCAAAGCTTTTCTAACAAACGACGTCAGTATGCACGTGGCTTTCTTTCTCATATTTGTAGCCTAATTATCACACTAAAAGTTTGCATCAGAATTATAATAAAGCTTATTAGACCGCAAGAAAAATAATGCACGCGCACACAGACAAATCCAGAAGATTTATCACACGGTCCGACGTGGCGGAAGCTTGATCGAGTATACTTAGCCCCTGTTATGTCTCAAGGAAAGACGGATCATCGGATAAGAGGCGTTCCGTCTTACATCGAGCTAGCTGGGGCGACTGATTAGCTGATAGTTACGCTGCGTGTTCCCCTGATAGCCGGCTTGCAAACCACCCCGATTGTGAATGTCACTACACAATCACGTTCTTGTGTCGTAACTGCACAGAACATCAAGTGTACCGACCCTATTCCTGTTTTCGCTAAATTATACATATTTCTCCGTTTCGCCAAATTATACATATTTGTCTGTTTCGCCAAATTATACGCATTTCCCTGTTTCGCCATTGTGTTCTCTCAGCCTAACAGAGAATTATCCGTTATCCTTGAAATATCGACTAGGTTTTCATTAGATTAACGCCGAGAATAGCGCGACTGGAAAATATCGTCTTTGACTCTCACGACTTAAAATATACAAACGAGACATTTGATATTATATTATATATTATTACATTTATTATATTGATAATGTCTTAAATCCTCTAAATATCTTTTGCGAAAGGCGGCACTGTCCTCTCGCAACATCATCGTAGAACATTCAGTATGTAGCTGTTCTTAGCGATTAATGTGAGAAGAAAATCTGATTGCAGCTAGTTGAAGGAAAATTTCATATCTCAGTGGCGGCATTTCGAATGCATATCACGAAGTTTGCCGGTTGGTTTAGAACGGCTAAGTGCAGGAAGGGTCAGCGATGTGACACGGCCGGTGGAAAGAGTCGGTTAGGAGTTCAGGAAGGAGGAAGTTATGAGACGAAAACGAGGAACGTTCCCGTGAATGCAGCGTCCGTTTCCGTGGACGGGACGACCCCCGTAGATTTTATTTTCTGCTCCGAATGCCGCTGTTTCTCCGAGCGGAATATGAATCTCGCTTTTGTGAAGTTGCGGTCTCGCTGCCTTCTTTCTTTGCCTCTCTTTCTCGTTTCACCATCTTCTTTCCGGCCTTTCCTATCTGAAAATGTAATAGCGTCGGTATATCGATTTTTCGACCAGCGTAACGACAAATAAATAGTTAGCAAATAGCGCAGCGGATCTCTTTTGATGTTGTTAGTCTGTTACGAGACACCGTAAGAAGGTAGTGCAACTGCGATTTTCGCACGCAAGATGCCTAAAATTAATCGCAGAACGTGTTTCGTTCCATTTTATTTGGACATTGTTTCCCATGTCTAGCCGTTTCAAAGATGCAATCCGATCGAGTTTCATAAATGTCGACTTTAAGATATCACTTTGAAAAGAACATGTTACATTTATTCGATAGCGAATTGGTAACAATTTCTTATGGGCTACATCAATACGTATGCAATAATTAAGCTTCAACAAAAAAAAAAAAAAAAATATTCGAAGTTTCTACTCGATTGATAAATCGCAAAAATATTAAAATAATATTTAATGTTAATATAATAAAGATTATTAAAAGTATTAATAATTCCAGATCTCTGATCTATTCGATGCTTGCGAAACAGACCCCATAATAATTACATATTTTACAACAGGTTAGCGCGTTATATTCACGTACTTTCTTCTTTTCCTCGCCAGATATATTTCACCTACTATTACGTTCAACTTCTATTTACAGTAGGGTGTAATTACGGTGTATCGAGCGATCGATTGTAGGGGCTGGCTCCAGGATGACCGACGCGATACAAGGGCGCGATTATGTATGCAAATATGCGGCAGAATTTCTGCTGACGGGCATTATGCGTCGAAGTACGACGGAGCCGCGGGAACTTCCGACATGGCGAGACAGTCTGTCGGAAACATGGGCAAACAATTGGGTAATGCACGTCGCTTACGCAGAGAACGCGGTAAGGGTTTCGGTCGCGCGGAAATTTCTACATTCTACATTCTACATTCTACGGTCTCTCGGCAAGTTCACGCGCACCGACAGCGTGAAAATCGCCCGTTTTCGCCAACGAAACGATCAGCCCTCCGTGGATTGGCACCAAACGATCAACTGACGACGACAAACTGATCGAATTCACTTTTCCTTAATTTCTTAATCGTACGATTATAGCAATACTGCTGGACTGCGGATCTTTTGCGCATTTATTCGATAGTGAAATTCGAATTCGAAGGCAATTCGAAGGTGAAAGAATGCACAGAATACATATAATAAATATCGAAAGTATAGTATATATGTTATAATATTTAATAGGGAAAGCAACTCTCTACTTAAATTCCATTTTCTTCTTTTAAATTACATTCCAAAAAATACCAAGAATTTGCATAAATGTTTATAACATCCTTGTAAATCTCTCTGTGCTGTCCAATCTACGAAGTTGATCAATGTGGTTTCCGAACAGCTGAAATTTGGCGGGCAGGCTTCTTCATCGGCGGACTCGAGCGTGAAGCGAGCCGCGTCAATATTTGCTCCGCTGAAGGGATCGAAATGCCTCATATCGAACTCGCTCACGATTCTACGTCCGAATTTGCAAGCAATTATGCACAGAGAAAGGGAATCGTAGCAATTTCATTCATTTTGTTTCTTGTCTCTTCCCTTTTTTTTTTTTTTTACTCTCAGGGAAAATGAAAGCAAATTTTGCAACTAATCGGTTAATTGCGTTGGGAGTCGTTAAACGTTAAGTGGTGGATTTTTAAGTGCGGTTGAGAAGTTGAGTAGAGTCGAATTAGTCGTTTAACGAGTTTTAATATTTCAAACAAGTCGATTAATCGAATGAACTTTGCCGGATACACATGTGTTAAATTTTTCATACTTTCGTTCCTTTTTGTATTTTAATTGTTATTTTATTTGGGTAATACGCGGAAAATATTGTTCCACAGGTAATTACGATTTTACCTCTGTTAATAGTAGTGGAATTTGTTGTCAATTATGGTAAATACGTCATAACTTACAAACTCAGCTAAATTCACATTTTACATAAATAAATCTAAATAAGGTGTTCAATTAATTAAAAGCCATTCAATGATAACACGCCGGTATGTTACGGATCATGAACGAGCCTCGTTTTCTATTTCTTGGTATCAATAACATAGCTAATAACAAGTCCCCCTCTCATCGCGTCAATTGCTAAAAATCCTCCTAATATTCTTTAGACGATGGACTTATGCCGAGCACGTGCTTGTCCTCGGGCCACTCCACCTACACGGGATTCTATTTACAAATCCTCCAGCGGTGGAGGCCATAAATCGTTTCTGCTTCTAAGGACCGTCCAGGCGCTTCGTATCCAATATTAAGCTGCCCATGAAGATGGCCCTATTAATATGGTGTGCAGGGGCACGACGATCGTTTACACAGCGCTCTGTACTATATATTCTAAAGCTGAGAAAATCCCACGGAGAAGAGAAGCAACTTCGCTCTTAGATCCGGCGGCGTCAATATTAAGCTGCCGTTGCTGTAAGAGCTGCTGCACACAGCGCCTGGTGTCGCACCAAGTTTCAGTTAAAGACCCGCGGTATCTTCGATTCTAATTATCGACTATCTCTCTAGTGATATTATCGTCGATCGGTTGTCTCTGTAACTATGTTACATACAGATACTCGGTTACATACTTGGTTTTATACAGGATAAATCATAAATGCATGTCCACATTTCGGAGAGCGAGTCTGCACACTGAACTAAGTAAAAGATGTCTTACAAACGTACGTCCTCCGTACCTTAGTTATCTATCGACGATTGAAAGAAATGTTTGAAGTTTCCGCCTTGTTTTCGGTTTACATGTTTACTATAATCTAAATTAAAATACTAAAGTAAAATACTTTATATTTACGATATTTGTACGAGCGGTTATTGGAATCATATGGACAATTTACTTCGCAAATTCAAGTTGAAATTATTCGTATTTATAGTCGCAATGAAATAGCAGTCGGTCAGTGGTACAAGCGTTTAACGTACGTAAGTATGTACGGAGACGAAATAGTGGTGGCCCGATGCTTAGCGATGTAAAACGCCTCTAATCCGTCAACTATGTAAGCATGTAGCTTGAAATCTCGGCTATATAACGAATCGAGAAAATAGGGGACCTGCCGTCGATGTTTTTCGATTCCTCCTGACTAAGACGAATCGTCGATGGTTCACTGTGATATCCTGTAGCGGAATTTCGACAGTATATGTATTTACGTGAGGTGTGCATATCGATGAAATGTGTTTTCTGTTTGTATGAAAAATAAGGTCGACAAGCTGTCGTCGGTAAAGTAATCGATCACGTATCAAACGGTGATAAACGTAATCGTTACATATCAGCCCTTCTTGGCCATCGTATAATCATCCTTAAAATACGATGTTATCGCCACGTGATGTATTACAATGAGTGAATAATGGCTTTAACGAAGCTATCCGTTTTGATAAGGGAATCGACCGTGCGTACGCTCGTTATGCACACTGTCCACTTTCTGATGACACATGATGCTTCGGACGTATATTGATACGCATTGGTTTTATCTTTGTTCGGCAGATATCGGCGCGTTCATTACGTCTATCCTACGTGTCGAATTTACTTCGCGGTATATGTTGCTCAGGGGAATTTTAGTTGGTGACTTTCGAAGTGATCGATTCGAATGGTAATTGATTACATGAAAGGGTGAAATATTCAAAAAATTAGAATGGTTCATAAATAGAGGAATAAATAAGGAGAAAGTAGGTTTTCAATAATATACATTCGATATTAAAAATAACGGTACTTGGTTAACAAACAGCTAATTTAACTTATAGGTATAAAACGTCTGAAATGTATCAGGATATTTCTCTTTTGAACAATTATCAAACAAGTTACGAAAAAAAAAACAAAAGTAACCGCGAACGAAGAAATATTTACTGAAGAACATTTCGAAAAATAATAGCTGGGGGAGGTAAATATCGATGAACTCCTTTTATACAAACTCCAATTGTAGCGTTTGTGTTTTATTCTAATAATAAGTTTCAACAATCTTGAAACCGCCAGCTGGAACGGTGCGAGCCAACATTAAATTCAACCTGCCTGGAACGTTCTCCAGGATATTACATGGCATTGTAGACGCGTGATATAATAAAAGGAGCAAATTAACAACAGTGAAATAAGAAGCCAGTGTTCGTTCGTCGCTGTTGTGTACGTACGCAACATAGTCTACGCACCGCTGCTCTATTTTGCCACGGTATGTAGCAATTTGGACGCGACGCGTCGTGTTTCGACGAAATCGAGCTTCAGTCGTTGTGTTTCATAGCACAGCAAACAGGAACAGGCAGCGTAGAAGGATAGGAAACCTCGAGTTTGCGGCCCGGACAGTAGTGCGGAACGTTGTAGCATCGGCTTTCATCGTAGCCCGGCCGGATGCCGGCGCTACCACGGAATTATACTTGTCTGCCGCGTAATTGCCGAGATTAATTATGTGCGAGATGAAATTCCTGGTCGGCAGAGTGTGACAATCCACGACGGTTCGTCGCCAACCTCTTGCGAACACAGTCACTGAGCTAACAAAAGGGCAAGAAAATAAGGGAGTAACAAATGGAATTGAAGAAAAGAACAAAAATGATCTTCCCCTTTTCCTCATTTCTGCCTCCGTGATATTAACCGAGATAGAAGCGAAGCAGAGAAAAGATTCGAATCGTAAAGTGAAATAGCGACCGTTTCGTATGGCCCTTTAATTGACATGAATATTTTAGCGCACAAGGTGGATGACAGGGATACCAAGTGTGGAAGGTTCGTCTTCTGGTCCAGCGGCTATCGGCTGAGGATCCTTTCCATCCCTGGGTCGTGGGAACCTCGTAATTCTCCGGGATTGTCCTGGAAATTGCTTACGCTTGATGTTTATAAACGAGCAATTTGACGATGCTCCGTGGGTCGAAGGAAAACACTATTATCGTCTTCGGGTCAGCACCCTTCTTCCGACGAGGCTTCGTCCCTTACGGTTAACAGATTTATCGTGGATCCGATTTCCATTTCCTACGATGCTGTATGTGACAAGAAATAATATTCATACGATAACTCTCTTTATAGGGTGAAACTTCTTTTTTTTTGCGCAGGTTTAGAGTCACATCAACATCTTAGATTGTTAGCGTCTTTCATAGCTTCGGCATTTTTACTTCGTCTGCCATATTCGGATCGATACCATACCTAATCCGAAAGTGTATGTGCCGACTCGAATACGCCTTCTACACAGCGAACGTGTTAACGCGATCTACAAAGGCGCTCGCATAAATCTAAAAAGGAAAGTATCGTCGCTGAAATTCATCGTATTTGTCTGACGCGATTTTTTCGACGAGATGACGGAGGATCCGGCACCGATCGTAGGTGTTGCAGGAGGGTCAGAAGTCGGGGCCTAGTCGATCGTACTTTCAATTAACATAAGTACAACAACGTTAACTTCATGAAATATTCAATGCAGCTGCCCCGGGGAGGCGCAGTACGTCGCCGGGACAAACTTCCGTTCGGTGAATAAATGGCACTACTAATGTTAAGAAAAAAGGCGGCACGGTTCCTTCATTGATTTTGCAACGGCAGTGCACACCATTAATGGTAATGGGAGCATGGAAATGGATATGAGGTCTTCGTAGTGTTCGAAGGAATGGCCGCGTGCAACGGGAATATTCGATAATTCGAAAGATGCTGTTGGCTTGGCCCCGTTACGAACAGGCCGGAACACTCTTGCCGTAACACAACGATTCCAAGCGAATTCTTGCAATTGTAAGGTGATTTTCGTTCTAACGATCGTGTTGAGCGGTATATCGCAGCTTTAATTGACAAAGTACGACGTATCGGTTTAAGCAAAATCAGTTTTCAACGCGTACAGAAAGTGTACAAAGTTTAAGTGTTAATTCGCGAACGTCGTAATCTTTTACACGAACTAGTACAATTTGAAGTTATTCACGATCTTAGGGAAATTATACGAAGATAATCCTGTCCAGCGTTTTAGAGGCGAACCGTCAAGTATGTCTTATATTTCTCTCTATAAAGTATTTCTACAACGTTAGCTATGTATTATTGTCTCTTGTATCTCAAACGTTAAAACTTAAAAGTTTCAGATAGAATAGTAGGTAGTACAGAATAAATTCCGACGTTCGTTTTACAGGTTCATACAAATTTTAATACGTTTCGCTGAACTTGTTTTAATGTCGTCCACAACTTTTATTATGAGCAATTGCGACTTCCATTTAAAAACTTGAAGATGTCCCTAAAATTTTTAAGAATACGAAAGATCGAACAAAACCGAATATATATATAAATATTGTGTGTGTGTGTGTGTGTGTGTGTGTGAATAAAGTTTTTACTTGCAGAGTTATCAAAATGGTTCCAGTTACGCGTCTCGCGCTATATTTTATTGAAACAATTTATCGTTCGAAAACACCATTTACGATATAGTGATAGAAACAGTTAACCCGAAAAATGCCGTGAAAAAGGAATAAAAGAACAGAATGGGAAATATTCGAATGACATTTCGTTTTCGTAGAACGTATTTCTTTCGTATACGAAGTTTTAAAATACTCGCCTTTAAATGTTGCTGCGAATGATGCTGGAAATATGGAAAATATAATGGGCTCGGTAGATAAGCCTTCCCTTAATCTTCGACTTGACAGCTTGTGGTTCGGTCTTTCTTGAGTTAGTATAGTGTGATGAATGAAGGTCCAGATTTTGGTAAATATGCAATAAGTCTAGAAATTATGTGCCTCGCGACTAAAGTAGTAAATCTTAGGCTAATAAATTGATAAACACGTACGTTAAACAACGTTACTGTAGTTTTTACAATTCTCGGACATTTTTTATTTTTAGAAGACAATTTTTACGTACTGATAGGATGTAAAATATTAATTATTGTTGGAAGTGTTCAGTCAGTTTGTTCGTAAAATAAGCTAATACCTTACGTTCTTTCGGTAAATTGAGAGTACCGTCACAATTTTCTGAGTGACCTATATATAATTATCATCGATAATTTTACATTTACGGTCTTCTCGGTATATGTGTATCTCGAGTAGTTCACTAACTTTTATTGGCTATTTAGTCAAACTTAATATTTCAATGTATGTTTGTATTTTCCATTAAGATGGTGTGTTTGAGATGGTATTTTGTGTTACACAGTGGTTCTGATGGGAAGAAGATTTATGACTTTGCTCCTAAAGCTTTCCTCGGGTTCGTGACAATCAGCCGGTGACGAAAAATGAATTATGATTCTTGGAAGCTTAGTCAGGCACTATCCGGCTGTCCTAAAATCTCAATTTACGAAACTACATTTCAAACATATTATTTTCATTGTTTCTACAGCCATTTTCCTTGGCAATGTTCCGTAAAATACATTACATTCCGTAAGATAATATACTTTCAATACTATTCTACAAATGCACAAAGAACAGTTTTTAAAAATGTTAATTATCT
Source organism: Bombus confusus (assembly GCA_014737475.1). NCBI lineage: Eukaryota > Metazoa > Arthropoda > Insecta > Hymenoptera > Apidae > Bombus > Bombus confusus. The sequence goes on along the minus strand of JACXIV010000023.1, from coordinate 3,288,415 downwards.
TCGCTAAAAAAGCTTAAAAAATTTAGACAATTTTGGGGATACGAGTATGTCCAAAATTAACGTGAAATTGGGAAAATTTCGAAACTTTAATTCCTAAAACTTCTTCCTTTTGTCCACCCACTCTGAAATTTAGCAGATATGTTATTTCCACGCCGGATATCATAATTTCTAGAGTTGAAAAGTTGAAAAACAGATCGAAAGTTAAAAAGCAGGAACCATCCTAACGCGTCTGTATCGTGGTGCAGCGTTTCCAGGTAGGAAGAGAAAATGTGCAGTAGAAACTCTCCTCTTTCTATTTCTCTCGGTTCCGCGTGACAGTCACCGGAAACACGGTGGATCCGTGGCTAACTACACGAGAACTTCGACACGGAAACAAGAACGGAGAGGTCGGGAGAAAAATAAAACGACGAGTATAAAGTACGATTTTCGCAATCACGTCTCTCAACTATGGCTGTTTTGTGAAGTCTGTCGTCATTCTGTTAGCAATTTTTTCCCCTCGTCATAGAGCGATGCGTCTCTGTACGCACTTGCACACTTTACGACTTGTCGTTTCGCGACAGTGGTTGGATTAATAGCAGAGCCATCACCCTATAGAGAGATGCGCCTACGTAGAAGAGAAATCGGTCGCTAGCTTGCCCACATTGTATCTTATCGCTCCTCTTTAGGATTTCTATAAGTACTGCACCGGAAGAAACCATTTCATGACAAGGTTTAACACCCGACGCCGGTATCGCACGCGACGATAACATTTTACGGTCGCTGCTGCGTGCAGACAGAGTTTACTCGTGCGTCGTAAAGACGATCATCCGAGTTCTTTACTTTCCTAGTATCATCGACGTGCGTTCTTTTGGTGGCTTTCCTATTGCACTCTTTATATATGTGAGAAATATCTTTTTAACTGGATACGTTAACAAGGATTTCTCACAATTAATTTTTAAGTTGAAGTTAAATGTCATTGCGCTACTTTTTAAAATTCTAAATTGAAACCAAAGTACGAGCCACTATACGACGTGCATATGTGCAAATAATAGGTTCTTTAAAGATTGTTTCCACACATTGTAGTTATGAACAATAATTTTACTCATTTTGCCATCTTCGTACAAGGTGTATTAAAGGATACGATATTAAAATGATAGAACAAATAAAATTCTACTAATATTTACATATATATTACTACAGTTGCCTATCGTAGCGCTACTAGCTGTAACGCTTAATCAGTCCAAAAGTTAATAGCACGCCCACAGCAAGGAATCTCCATAAATTCTCCACGTTGTTCAGAATTTCGGTATAACCATTCTAATCATTTGAATCACGAACAAGCTTTGCACAAGGTCTAGCGAAACATTCATTCGTCCGACGGATTCCACTGGAAATCTCGTTTTACTTGGATCATGAGCAAGATCTAAGTGGCGGCGCGAACGTCACGTCGCTATCATTGTTTACCATCCCGAGGACAAAAGACGGATTTTCATTATTCCGTTCACGCGACGCTTCTAATTTCCGAGGGCGAAGTCATATCCACTTGTTTCCTCTGATTCCGGGCCAGCAGTTCGTTGAGATCGTCAACGTCGACGGCGATGCCTCGACGCGCGTCGTGATTAACCGCCTCGATGTCCCGTCGATGTTTCATGGGGAAAAAGAGTCACGAAACGCGAATTAACCGACCGTCCTTATTCCATTCGCATCGGTTCTTTGCCAGTCCCTTTTTCTATGCCCTAAAAATCGATGGATTGCAATAAACTTTCAGAGATGAATTCTCTCTCGTCCTTACAAGCAAGTTTTGTGGCTTATGTTTCTAACTCCTTGAAAGTGTCGAAACGTTTCTTCTATTATTGAATTCGCGAGCTAATAAGTAAATCTGTAATTTTAACATTAAATTTATTGGTTTTACCAGCATTCCATTTCATTATTTGTGAGAAACCTTGGTTTGGTGAACAGAAAAATTTACTACGTAGTTGCCAAATGACCAAACGTGTTGGAACAGTGAAAACGTTTAGATAACTTCAGGGAATTAAATAGTTTTCGTATTGCAGTTGTATCAGTTTTTTTAGAAATTGGTTGGGAAGAGCTGGACCTTTGGAGAGAACATGGAAATAAACTTATGGAAAATTGTGGATACATGTACAACAGTAAAATTCGTAGTTAACGATATGCAGGATATGAATACAATGTATCGTAGAAATATTGATATCTACGAAACATACGTAGGAGAGCGTAACTTTTTTTTTCGAATAACTGAATATTTTAGTTTACATGCCGTTTTTATTTAAATACGTAAATAAAAACTTGTATATTCGAGATATGCATACCGGAAAGTTTACACAAATTTTTGACGCCATGTATTCAAAGCGTATCAAGAAATTTATTGAAACGCTGTGCAAACATATTTCTATCTTTATTAATCGAATTCAAAGTTATTTTGTTTATACAGTGTATTTTACGTTCGAATCGGATATTTAATTTTCATTATACTTTTAGCGTTTGTAAATACGATCCAACGATATGTACCTATATCTCCTTTAAATAATTTTATATAATTTAGTTTTCGACACAGCCTAATTTTAAATTAATAATGCAGGAATATTTATGATTACATATCATTCTAATACAGCGATGCATATATCGTCGTTTTCTATTAACTTATTTGCATATTTCATTATTGCTTATTAAAAGTAATTATATTCAGTTAAACTCAGTGAATCATGTGATGAACAAATTTGTGTGCGTGACGTTGTAATGATTTATGATACTTTAACGATAATAAAATGAAACATTTTCCTTTTTATGAAAATATCTTTGCGAGATATAGTAACGTCGTTGTATCGCATGCAAAGTCTAACCAGAGAGTAACGAAACTAAATACAAATAAAGAAATTGTGTGCATTGTATGCACAATTACAGTGGAATCCTTTTCTCGTTTTAATAAAGTCTCGTGTCCATAAATAAATAGACATTTTTTGAGTTTTATCCTCATATAACACTCGTATCATTAAACCCTTGTATTGAGTTTAATTATAGTGTGTCTATTTGTCCTACATAAGATAAAATATATTTAGATTATATTTACAGGTTCATTTAAAACTTTTTTCTTGAAATTGCTTTCAGACAAACCTAGGTCAACATTCTAAAGTAGGGAAAGAGGGTATAAAAACATTTTTCGCAAGTTTATATTCATAATTGTTGACAATATTAGCTTAATTAACGTTTTAATCGCATTTATCGTTAGGAGTTTATTCAACTAAAAGAAGGAAAGCAACTGCTCGTTACTTATTAATATGATAATAAACTTGTCGCAAAGATGTATATTTAGTGTGAAAGCACGAAGAAAGAATAACGACATTAATGTAGAAATGTTTTAGAAGAATTTTGCTGTCATATGAATATTAAAGAAAATTACTCAACTGTTATATCGCTATAAATCCTTTAAGTATCTTTCTATAAAATCTTTTCAGAATTTTGTAAAGAATTATTGAAACGAATACAAGAAAAAGATTTTTTTTTAAATTTATGATTAATCGGAGATCGCAAGCGGATTTCTTCGCTAAAATATTTAAAAGCATAAATGACGGCTAGCGTATTTAAATTTAGGATTATAACATTACATTGTATTTTAATAATATTTTTCGTGAATTTATTCAAGCGGAAGAGGAAAAATTCTTTTTTGAGGATAAAATGATGTATTTATTCATTTAAAATTATTTACAATCATCTGCAGCAAAATTTGAAAATATGTGCGCTTTAATCAAACATTTGTCCAGCGTTAGTCTGCCACATTAATCTGCTCAAGTTAAATAGAAGCTACAGTAGGAGTTATACGTGTATAATGTTACGCAATTTGCACGTAACATGTTCCAAGACAACATACACACGTATCCTCTGATTTGAGCACAAGCACAAATGCTTTGCACATTGCATTATATTTCCAAATATTGAGATTGACCGATGACGCAGCGAGAGATGATAACATGCAGTTTGATTTATACTACTCGCCATACAATGTGAGCAAACAAATACGATCTCAGCACATCGTGCTCATCTCTTAATGTGTACATTTCCTAACTAGATACGGATCAATTAACAGTTTCTTACGCAAAAGAGATGCTACCTCGGCTATCGTGTTCTCTGCTATAAAATATGAGCGAAAGCTGTTTAATATTGCAGTAATAAAACATGTTCGAATATAGTTTCACGTGAAATGCGTCTCATGTTAAATTATACTTTCATCAATCAATCTTAATGAGAGTATTTTGGAAATTATATCTGGTATTAAATTAATGTAAGTAATTAATGATATAATTAGGATTAATGAGAAAGTTTTTATAATATTTCTATTTATGACTTATTAATTATGATTTATTTAAAGAAAATTGTTTACTTCGTGGTTGAGAATAAAATAACATTTCAGTTGTTTGAAAATTGCAATTATTATGAAAGAAAGGATTCTGTATCATTGTTTGTTCTCTAAAATGTTCTCTAAGAGCTTCATCTTTGATTTTTCGATACTATAAAAAGAAACAAGTATTTTACACTATAATGTTATTTCATTTAAAAGAAATTTATAAATACAGGCTATGCTGAGGAAAAAATGGTCGTCGATGTAAAGCGAACAGAATTTCACACGTAAATGAACAAATGCCGTAGTAATCTACTTTAGATATGAAATATATTTTCGCTGATAGAACCACGATTACTTGAATTCGGTCAAAAAGGAGGAAGTCAATTTGCAGAAGATTTCTTAACCTCTTATTGTCAAGTTTATTAAAAATTGGAGTATAATACTTTTAAAATGAAAAGTACGCGAGCTAATAAAAAATAGAAATGGATTTCACAGCGCAAGATATGAAAAGAAAGCTTAGGTTCTGCAAGAAAGAAGAAATGGACTTTTCATGGCTAGAAATGGTAACATAAGCCTCAACGACTGGTGTCTAAAGGACCGTCAGATCTGAAACAGAAAATTTAATTGGATAATGAAACCTGAACGAAGAGCAGAAAGAAGCAAGCGAAAATATAAAAGACAGGAAGTACAGAATGGAAACAAAAGGAAGCGAAAAGTGGCAGGCTGGTAGAAAAGGATATTAGTAAAAGGGCAGTGAAGGAAAGAAGATCAGGATGGAGGAAATAAAAGGGGAAGGAAAGGTAGACGGTAATACTTGTATTTGAGGATGAAGCGAATCCAATTTTAACATTTTAACGCACACAAACCCTGTAACTATGTTGATTTTGAATAATTTAAAAGAATATGACGAAGTAATTCAATAAGATATAGAAAGTGGAACTTCAAAAAGAACGTTGAAATTATAAAAGAACAACGAAAATCTCGTATAAATAATTTATCAAAACTAACGCAAATCAGATGTCTGCAAGTCCCTGCAAATAATATTTTGCAATTGCAATAAAATAAAATTAATTTTGGAAAACAATAGATGTATCATGAAATAATTCTTTGTACTTTTTAAAGTTCACGTCGCCTAAAATTCTGTAAAACGCAGATCTTCGACATTTCCAGATGATCTATTTTCTAAGATATCTGTACGGTTATCCTACATCTCGGACAAAAATGCAGAAAGAAAGGATTCCTATATGCACCAGAAGACTTCGGAGCAAGTGCTAAGCTATCGGAAAGCATTTTCTCGTTTCCTCTATTTCCTAGCCTGATCCTTTCGGAATAATGTTTCCATTTCTGACGTAATGTAAAGTCTGATTGCTTATCATATCCTCATAGTTACTATTCCTCTAATCAGTCCTCTGACATTTGATAGCTACGTGACTTGAAGTCACTGCTTGTTGTCTGATACCTAAGGTGCTCAACCGTGCGCCTACGTTAAGGGTTCTATTCAGTTTCCACGAAAGCTGAACTACATTGAATTACTTATCGAGTTATGTTTAACAGCTATTAAATCAGATTGCAACAATATTACGTTTAAGTAGCTTGGTGATTATGTAACCTCACTTTCTTAACACAATTGTTACATTTACGCTAAATACTAATTAATTAGAGATAGCTTCCAAGTAAGAATTTCCTGCCCTTTGTGAAATATGCTGTCATCTTTACTACAACACGAATTGCAATATTATACGATTCTTCGTGTCTTCTGGTCAGATTTCCGTTATTTCATTCATTGAGTAACAATTAATTATAGATGTATTCCCTGAAGCTTGAATAATCAATAATTATCTATCAATGATAATAGATAATCATTTCAATTATTAAAATAATACATATTAACTAATTTGTGTATAATTTTCTGTCTAATAATAATGTATATATGACAATAGTAAAATAGGATGAAGGCATCATTTAAATAAAATATTGGAAAACTGATTATTTAAGCGATATATTACTTTATTTGTTAAATATATTAAATATTACCTTGATATAATTCTTCGTTAGATTATTTAAATAAACAGATGACGTTTCTTCAAATTGCTTCATTAGATAGCAATCGAATGAAATAATGTTTCATTTTATTTGAATAAATGTTTCCTCAGATATAATATCTCAATTTTTTATACTACCACGTTAACATAGTAAATTGCCTCGCTCCAGTTTGTTAATTTCATTTTATATTATTTCGTTTCATTGATTTTCTATAAAAATCAAATACCATACATCGTACAAGGTAACAACAGTCAAAAAGGACAGCAATGTTCCAAGTAAAAATATTCGACGTTAACAAACGAAACTTCTATAATCGATGAGTATAAATCTCACCGATCGAATCGTTTTTCAAACGAATCACGCGAATTGAATGCGTAAAGCACAACCAAAAGCTTGGTAACCAATCGTCTGCGAAAGTTTCTAATTAATTTTTATATGAAAGTGATTCAAAAGCGAGGTAGCGAAAAGGAAAGGAAGTCCGAGAGAGACCGGATAAGGGACAGAAAGAGAAAGATATAGGAGCAGAATTCAGAGACGAGTAAGGGGCTATGGAAGCGAAGATCCTTCACCCTCGGAAACTTTCTGCAGCTGCCAGTGCCAAGATATTATTCAACCGGCGCAGACCTTTATTAACTTCCAAATTAACCGTTGTATCGAAAATTATTCCCAGAAGAAAATGACGAAGCTTCTTGCAGCGATGTATTATACCGGTTGATGGACTAAGCCAAAATACATGACCCACGATTATTCCTACTTCCGGCACCGGCCGGGTATCCGTACAACAATTCCGGGTGAAGTACGTTTAATCCAGTTGGCTAACTTTAATTATATTCTGGAAATTCTTCAAATTTTCGATAATTCGAAACGACGATTAGCTGAATTTATAAAGACAAACTTTCTTACACACGCATACACCTAAAACATTCGCGAATTGTTTGCACGTCGCTTCAAAAAGAAATAATGTTATTGTTATGCGATAAGATTGATTAAAACGCTGCCGAAGTGCTAACAAATTTTTCTGGCGTGTGAATGAACGAGTTAAGTAGTAGGAAAGAAGTCGCCGCTGCGGTGAAAATCGCGGAACATTTGGATCGTCTAGAAATCGTACGCTTCTCATAAGAATCGGGACGAGTCGAGAAACTGTAGCTACCTTGTGATAATTAGAAACTGCTGTTTCGTAGAACGAAAGGAAGTTTAACTTTCGTGCAAATTGTTCTATTTATTCTCTCCGTTCAACCTGCTTCTTGCGCATGACGCATCGCTTGTCTTCGCATAATATCGAATACAATTATATCCTTCTCTCAATCCACGACGATTTTTATGATATACAGAATGATATGGCGCAATTCTGGACATTGAGGCAATAAATATAGTTCGTGTACAAAAATATCGTTCGAGGTTTATTTGTAAAGTTATAAGCAATTCAGCTTCGATGTTCTTTGATCCCATAGTAAAGTACTTAAGACGTGCACAGTTTCTTTATATCTTAAGGAACTTCTCAGGAAAACACTGCCTTATCCCCAGTTTTCCGAGAAAGCACGCATAAGCTCATCCCCAAACAATCGATTGCCACATCGTCAATAAAATGATCGTCGTCAATTCGCTTTAATCTTAACCCAAGAAAAGCAATAAAACTAGAGAGAGAGAGAGAGAGAGAGAGAGCAATATTTTTAATCGCTGAGCAGTATTCGGTAGAGATGTTAACGCTAAACGTTATTCCCGCGCGATGATTAAGACCCAAGATCCGGCGAACAAATATTCTGATATTCAACGATCAAGAGCATTCTATCCTAAACTTTGTCTGAACAACGTTTAATCGTTACCATCGTTATCCAAGTTCTAGCTTTGTAAAGACAATGTTTGAAATTTATGGCGGCAGTTCCTATAGCTAGCGTGAAAATTACCAGAACTGAAGGTAATATTGCTCAAACGTTAGGAGCTTACTGTTGTACGGAAGACTTACTTTAGTTAAATAAGAAGGTAAATGAACGCAAAGAAATATTATTCTGCAAATAGTAATTAAAGACGAGTATCTACTTAGATATCATTACGTATTTCGAGAAAGAGAATTAGCGCCAAGTTAATTTTTAACTTCAAAATGCTTTGTGAAAAAATCCATTTATTCGTTTGCTCGTACAACTTGTAATGTGACTTACGGCAGAGCAGACCTAGAACTTTCTTACTTTATTCTCGTAATTGTGATAGTTACATTGTCGTTTTCTACTGCATTGCAACAACAAAAAATGCAATACAGTAAATATCGTATCTTTTATTACCCTTAATAGTAAATGTATTGATATAATACATTTCTTTCTATTATATATTTCTATTAAATTCAAACATTTAGCAATTAAGGTATTTAGGCACGCATAACATAAATCCACATCGATCTAATGACGACACATTAACAAAACCGAGGCCATATCTCATGAGGCACCTCTGTCCATATTTCGTCCGTTACCATCTTGATGATCGGGCTCGTTATTGGCTAAAGAATGGGTCACTTGTTTCTTTCCCATGAGGTAACTTCGATTCGAAAAAAGAAAGCCGTGGTTGCACGGGTGGGTGCGGGATAGACAATCGAATAGAGGAGGAAAGACAAATAGAAAGAAAAGAAATAACGGAACACTGGTACGAACAAAATCCTAACGCTCTGGAGCTAAATTAAAGAGAACGGAAACCTTTTCTCGTTTGACCTAGGAAGACATCAAAGCCGAAATTGTTCAACTTGTCCCTAGAAGCGCTGGAGATTCACACTGCGCTGTTCTTCCACACTACACTCGATCGTTCCTTTTTATTCGATTTCTTTTTTAACTCGTGTAATTTCGTTCGGTTTCACGGTTCGAACCATTTTATTTCGTTACGTAATTTACGTAATTTCGTCACGCGGCGAAACATATTATCCGGTAATTCGTTTTTTCCTCGAATCGACGGGAAAAGAGAGAAGAAAGAAGAGCGGGCATTACCGTTGGACAGTGGCCGATTGCGAATTTAGATTAAGCGAAGTGAAAAAGGGACGCGGTCGCGGCCGAAACTTCCTACTCAAGCAGTAAATAAAAGAGCGAGCCAAGGATTTTGTAGCTAGTCGAATATTCGATTCGATCGTCAAGAAAATAAAAAGGAACGACAGAAACAGACGAAATTACCATCGAAGAATCGTTAATGAATTTTTTCTCTATTTCTACGCTTGCTACCGGACCGGTTACGAACATCCAGTAAAGCACGGCTTAAAATAATGCCGTCGTTAAAACTGACAATCGATTTCTTTCGTCCTTTTCAATCGTTGGCCAGCAAGCGCGATAACAAAAGAAAATGACAATCGAGTCGTTTGCGATGTAGAAGGTGGGAAAAAAGCGACGAACGTTGATGAAAATTCGCACCTTTTCCGGTTAATCAATTTTAATATAAATGTAATATATTTAATATGTATGTCCAATTAGGTTCCCGTCTTGTAAGAAAATTCTAACGATTTTATGAATCTATTTAGTTAAATTATACACGCAGGGATGGGCAGCTGCTGTTGGAACATTATTTTGGATATCTTGTCTGCAAATGCAACTAGAAATAATCTTCTATTGGTTAAGGCATGGTCTAACTATATCGAGGAACATAAGGTTTGAATGGTTTAGTGATAAAAAAATTGCTTGTACCTGCATTTTGTCGGTAACCATGATTATGCATATTCAAAGCGCATATTCTGTCAGCAGCACGTACTTTGTCGCTATCGTTATTATGGGTGACATTTGACTCGAGAAATTTAATTTTCCGTGTTAAAATCTTCAATAGTCAACATAATCCATTCCTATGCACTGCTCAGCGGAAAATATTTTCAATAGGATGTATTTTACGTGAGAATGTTAATTTTGAAAAGAATTCATATAAAACAGATGTTTATATAATAATACTTACTGTTAAGAAAATATCTTATAAAAGTATTTTTAATCTACGAATTTTCAGAATGTTTGAGATGAAACTTGTTGTATCCGAATATTGTATTCGAATAATAAAATAATTCTATAAATTAATGATAGATTCCGATTTCTATATTACAATGAAAATATCGTCATTTAATTAGAGACGAGAGTTGTTCCATTGTTCGTGATAGATGCTTATAATCATGGTAAAATACTTCAGGATAAAATCCAGAACATAGATTTTCCTAATGTTTGAATAACAATTCTCAACGGGATAATGTGTAGAACATAATCGTAAGGTTTGGTTAAACATTTTAGAAACAACCAGTAGACTTAATTAGAGGTGATGGCAAGGTGAAACGTGGCTAGCTACGGCCACACTGAAGTCACCTCTGTTTTCTACCTATCTCATAATCCTCGTAAACTTCGCGCGCATGATGTATCTTGTTAAAACTTTCGATGTGCACGCTTAACTTCCGGAAAATCCACGGTATTATATAGTACGATAATAACGTACCAAAGAATAAATTTGCTAATCAATCTGCGTGTATACGTTTATCACTTGGAGTGTATAGTCGCATATGGAAAACACCTCATACATATATTAATGTATACAGTAGTACATTTACGATGGAAAGAGGCATCTGTTGCTAGCGTACATCCTATTCGGATAAACTGTACTCTCGAATACAATTACATACTTGTTTAATGGAAAATTATGATTCTTATCATTTTTTCCGTTGGAATTATCGAATTTCACATGTTAATGTATTTAATCTCTAATAGCGGTTATAAATTTTATTTATTTCCTCACATTTATTAATGGATAGGATAATATGCTTCGCTACCAAGATTTAATAAACGAGGTAACTGCATTGTGTACACGCATGTACACGTATAGTATGCAGATAGGTAGTTTCTGCGTAGATCTGTATATATGCATTGTAAATGTTAAAGCCCGAGTGTCCTAACATCGCGCAACGTGTAATTCGCTGTGTTTGTTGAACGTCGTGCGCCTTTTCTTCTTTATTTCGTTAGAAAATATTCCTAAAATATATAAAATTATATTATCGTACTACGTGTACAAGTTTCGTAAATAAAAATTCCCCATACCTCTGCGAGTAGCGGAGGTATTCAAGGAAACGATCCAATTTCCTATAAACGATCACAGAATTTACTTCATTTTCAATCGTGTTCATTACGCTTATACGTAAACAATCGCCAATAAGAAGTAAAATGACGATCGTCAATCTCTCGCAAAGCTGTCGCGTGACAAAAGATTGCCGCGACAAAGGAAGGTGGCTAGGAAGAAGTTAAGAAAGAGGTAAAATCGATAGAAAGTTTGGAGCACAATGGCGAAGAACAAGCAGCACAGCGAGTGCGTTAGATTGCGCAGCGATATTACGAGCTGCAGAGCCACCATTAGGCTCGCCGTAGGAACATTCTGTCTGCTGGATAAGAGGAAAATCGCTACCTGCCACGAGTGTGAAGCCGAATCAGAACGAGAACAGTGTGGGGGGAAAGGAAGACAGAGACAAGGAGTAACGGAACAGGTTTCGAACAGATTGAACCGAGCTACCAACCGATTACAGCCATGGAAATTCTTAGCAAGAAGAAAGGAATAATTATCCTGTAATTATCGCAGCAGGTCTCATCGTGCTCGCGTGAAACGCCTTTCAATTCAGGCGCGTATTCATACGGAAGGTGGTGAGTCGAGTAAATGGAATAATAGCCGGTCTTGTCATGACTAAGAGAACTCTCGTTTCCTGTTAATTTTGCCAAACTACCAGTTACGAATATTACTCCACATATTATGTAAATGATAATGTTACTAAGGAAATATTCCTTCGTGTTACGTTCTTTCCGATCTGTCTCGTTTTCAATTACCACGAGCAACGTTACTGTCTTGCTGTTTCTTTCTTTCTTTCTTTTTTTTTTCATAAAAAGTTCTAGAAAATGTTTCATTGCGCGGTGATCTCATCCGCTAACATCTTAGCGATCTCCTTCGATGATTGACGGCACTACGGGTTCCAAGGAAAGTATCAAAATCTTTAATCATACTCAATGCTCGACCAGCATGATTGAATATTCAATTCAACGATTCCGATTCAACGATTCAGTCGAGGAATTCTTTAATAAGGAATCTGTTAATAAGCGTTCCAGGAGTGCCATTCAGTTCAAACCGCGGGTCCTTCCACAAGCGTTTTTCAGCATCAGAAGCAATCATACCTTAAATGCTCTCGTTAGCCACAACACCAGCAGCATTCATAGCAGCGACACTGCGGTGTCATTTCAACCGACCTGGTGCGTGGTTGTCGTTGCGGTTTGCAAGCGCCGTTCTGGTATCATCAGTAACAACGCCTCGAAATATCCACTGAAGCTGACAAGTGTCGGCAGATAGGCACATTTACCTCAACAGATCCAAGTGAAGGTTGCGGTAGGTCTTCGTCAATCATCCTTCCGTACCTTCGCAGCTTGCTGATGAAATTCCCTATGTTTTGTCACTCGCTCGCTGACGTTTTACGAACATTACCTCTTCGTGAACGACCTCATTCTCTTCTTATATGTAGAACAGTCGAATGCGTTCGGTGACCAGCTGCACTTATTGTTACGGTAGAATTCCATTTATCTGAACTTGTCAAGGAACAAACAGTTTATCTAGTTGGGGTTCATATAATAGGAGTTCACGATCAGATAAGCGAATGCAATCAGCAAGGATTCAGTTAATCGGACATCAACTAAAATTTCGTTCCAGTAAGTGGAGTTCTACTGTATAACTATGTTTTTGCTGCTTCTACTCCGTTTATCCTGGAATATCTTCGTGATAATAACAGCAAGTTATAGTGCATTGGAAATCACTTTTTAAAGAGTGGATTAATTTCAACTCACTGTGCGAGCAATTAATACAGCGATAAAATACACACGCGTTATTGATGGTTCTGATACATATAGTTAAAGAGGAAGTTGACACTCGATACAGATCCTCTTGTATATTGACATAGATCATAGCAAATGCTACTACAACGGCCCGGCGAGATCATAAATTGTGGCGAAACGATCACTCGAATCGATGATTTCTGACAACGATAACTCACATCAAACAATCGGTCACCATGCATTCTGTCAAAACGATTTGAATCACATCACTTTAGCGATGTGAGAGCTTCCTTCTTCTTATGACATATGTACATCCCATAACGTACCCTGTCCGCTTATCATGATATATTTTCTGGTTCATCGTGATTTATGATTTATATATTACACTGTACACCCGCGTATACCAAGACATTTAGCCTGCTCTTCGAATTGTCGCAAACTACGAAAGAATATAGGAAACGTAATTATTCATTGAAATATTATTAATACTGAAGCGAAGTTACATTAGCGATGAATAGAGGATTGAATTAAAAACTTGGAAAAGCGATGTGGTAAATTTTTAAACACGCAATCACATTCAGTTCAAAACTGGAACGCGCATTATTTATTCACGGTGAAGTATGATTCATGACTCCCCTGTTGGTGTTGGTTAATCTGAAAGAATTTGTATTTGCTAGACTGCGCGAAACCACGAATGAAATTTCTCGAAGCTTGCAAAATGAATTTTTTACTGAATGCATAGATAGAGTTTAAACTACTTTAAATTTTACAAGGATTCGCTTGATCATATTACATCCTACGGTTCGTTTTGCTATAGCTATAATCAGATTTCCATCAAAAGATTTTTAATACCGTACAATAATGTTATTGATATTATACGCGTATCTGGTATATCGGTACTCGTAACAACCTTCTTATAGTTTTTAATAAAAATATTTGAGAAAGATAAATATTTAAACGAATTGCGAAATGCAACAAATTTTGTTCAATTTTTCTGAATAATATCTATTCTTACAGCTCCGTGGTAATATTAACTATCATCTAGAATGAGGTTGTCGCTAGGAATTTCATAATTAATCGGCGTCTTTGTTCGATCTCTTTGGCAAACAGCACTTTGATCGTGTTATTTCGTGTTAGATCGTGTAATGGGTATCAGTTGTTCCCAGTAATTATTATCGTGACAAAATTTTGAAATTTCCTTTGAACCCGTATTTCGTAGAACACGCAATCTACTACTCTTTAAGCGTAATAAACAGTATAGAAGATGTCTTATTGATGAGTAAAGACATAAAGAAATGATTTATTATTTAAGGCGAAAAAGTGAAATTTTTAACCAGCAGTAGAATACTTTCTAACTTTTCTCGTTCTAGTTTTTATATTTTTTGTTTGATTACAGTATATACTGTTTACTTGCAAATAGCAAAAAGAAATAATCAAATATTTTAACAAATTTTATTCGATGTTTTAGGAACATTTTTCGATATTTAAGAATGAGGTTTATAGTATTTTGCATAGGTGTAAGTTGTCACAAATTGTTTATTTCAATGTACCTATTCAATCGTGTTTACAATTGGGAAGGGAAATTTTTGTATCAAAGAGACATGAAAGTATTTTACATTTGTTTTGTATTATTCTTTTAAAAAACATCTTTCATTGTACGTAGACCGCTGATGAGCCTGCTATGCTTCCATCAGTTGTAGGAGGAACAGACAAATATATCATAATCAATGTCAAACAATTATCTCCGCGGTAGCATTCCTGTATTAGTATTTCGAACTCAAATTATTTTTAGATGGATAAGTTCAGTATTGTTTAATGCATAAAACTTTCAATTAATAATACTAGTAATTTCAAATTTAAAAGTTCTCGAACGTATATTAAAATTTCACAAAAACAAGAAGGTACTTTATACGTAGATCTATAAAAGACGTTTTTTAACTAATGAAGTTTGGTACAAACTAAACGTATTACTGTTAAGAGAAATAACGTTTTAATATCTTCGATACGTTAATGTCATGCTAAGCGATAAGCGAGTACTGTACTTTGGGTATTTTATATATTTTTGCATTTTATCATATTTTATCATATAAAAATTTCAACATATTTTAAGAATCCGTAATCTACTTATTATTTCTAGTAATTTCAGAACGTGCTATATTTTAATAAAATTATCAATGCTAGACTAAACACGCTATACTACGCGCAGAATGTAAAATTTGTCGCAATCATTTATCACATTATCCTACTTGATTCTCGTATTTCGTTAACGATAATGATCCAGCGAACATCAGTATCTTTAATGGTCACATAGGTAGAGAACTTGCAGGCAATATCTCACCGTGCTTCTGCCAACCGACCGCTGAAATGTAACATAAGGTTACACTCGACTCGCCGTTTCTGTAAACAGCTTTACGATCCAGCTGGTACTCGTAGAAAGAGCAGCGGACGAGCTTCCGGTGATACACAGTACCATTATTTACGGATACGGACCAAGTCCGATAAACGATAGAATGTGGAAAAAAATCTCTCGTTCATCTCACACATTGCAAATCGACTATGTACACGTTTTAGTTATCACAGCAGCTTCGATGACAACGCCTGCGACTTCCTGCGACGTTTCAAATTCTCCGATGCCTCTGTTCTCGACTGGAAATAGAACGAACATTATTGGATACCGTCGACCTTTTTACGTAGTGGATATCATGACATTTCTGAATTTATCTGGATATCTTTAACTTTATCTGAAATTCGTCACGATTTTTTGTCATTCTCTTGGAAGTACGAGATATGTTATATAAAGTATATCTGATCTGAAAAATATCTATTTAGAAAAATAGTTTTATCAAAAAATTTGGGATTATTATTTCGTTTGGAATATTGAAATTCGAAGAATCTATATATAATATACAGGGTGGTTGGTAACTGGTGGTACAAGCGGAAAGGGAGTGATTCTACGCGAAAAAAGAACTCGAAAATATAGAATAAAAAAATAAGATTAAAAAAAAAATGGAATAAAAAAGTCGGATAGTAAGTTAATAGGTAGGAAAACACTTCGGTCTCATTGGAAGTGTTTATCAACATAACGTCAATCGAGACAATGATCTACGGTGAGATCCGTTATAACGAGACGTGATAAAGTGCACGCGTACCGAGCGAACATTCAGTCGATTTTCTCGAAAACAAAGCCTCAAACGAAAAATTTGTATTCTATATTTTCCACTTCTTTTTTCGCGTAGAATCACCCTCTTTCCGCTTGTACCGCCAGTTACCAACCACCCTGTATAATAAAACTATAGCACATGTATATATAATAAAAATCTCACCTATACGATTAAGATTTCTTTTGTAATTTGTATCAACGTAACAAATAATTGTCTACCTCCGCCAGTAATACACGATTCTAATTGCGAATTGCGAAATCAATAATTATTCTAGGAAATTGGAATTGGTTTCGTCGCAAACAGAGTACTCTTTCGCCTATAAAAGAAGCACGAAAACTCCCTTTTTACAAGAACACGTGTGTAACGTATGAGTTTTGTCCGCCGCACGTAGTTCGATCGAACACGCAGGACAGAAATGCAAAATTCGACAGTCGTTGTGGCATCGGAAGATGGCGAAGAGTAATTGTCACGAGGTGTTACAAAACCACGAAATGGGGAATGACAACTGTAATAGCAGCGGTAGAAGTTAGGGGAACAAGCGAGAGAATGGCACGCGCCCTAGTAATCGCTCAACAGTAAGCATTGAATTTCTGTTCCTCTTTTGCTGGTAACCACCCCTTCTACCGCAGTCATTCAGGCGCCTTGTGTTGAATTCTATGTGTCCTTGAAAGGCGTCTCGTTATATTCTTCGAATTGTACTCAGTCATCCTGCGCGGCGAACAATTTCGCGTTGCTGTCGTCTGTCATTTGGAATCCACCTCAGATGGATGCTCGAGTGCTCCTGAAATGCGCTCCACGATCCTCCTTTCGGTGTCTGTCTTTTACGTACGAACAGACATTCTTGACAACGAGGTATTTAACACTTTTCGCCTCTAAAGTTTTGTCATTAATTATTCCTATTGTAGAGTTCGAAGAATGCGCGAATATCGTTGATAATTATTTACGAGATTGTTTTTATATACATTGCGTATAAAACACTAGATTGTATATAAAATCAGCTTGTTCTATTCCGATCAATACCGCCTCTTTTTATAAAAATGTTAATAACCTTTATAATATTTAAAAATATTCATATATACGCTTTAATTATTTATTTCTGCTCCTATCTTGGACATATTTTGGGAATTATTTGTTTAACAAATTTTGTGCGTTAATCTAAATCGGAAATTTCTTCCGGTTCAGTAAAATTCAATTAAACTGGTTTTGTCACATTTATAGATAGGTGATGAGTGGAATGTTGGAGCACATGTCAAAGCTGTCAATGAAACCTTCGTGTTAAAGCAATCGCTTATATTTGAAATTTAATCAAATATGCCAGATTTCAATGCAGTTGGAACGTGTTGCCTGTGCATTTCGTACAGCTTTTTTTCGAAGCAGAAGGAAAACCTTTAACTTGACCGCTATAACGTTATTCGCGAAATAATTTCATACGTTCTAAAACATTCCAACTTCTCTACATCGTATACGTATACATATAACTGTTGTTTAAACTACATATATGTATATAGGATACTATGTATATGTTATTTACAAACTACTTTGAAGAGGATATAAAACACAAATTATTTTTATTTAAAAGTATAATACTTCTGGTGAAATATTTTTAACCCGCGAACCACTTTTATTTTAGAAATCCTTTATCCTTAAACGTTTCGCTTCGTTTCTGTTTGAGGGTAAATTACAACACACTTACATATATAAAGATGAAAACTGACCTAACCGATGTTGATTTAATTTTAATTGTAACGTGCCAGTTTGTCATAAGCACTTAAGTATGACATTCGCATAATTTTCTTGGCGCAGAACAATATCCATTCATTTGTGTAATGACGCAGCCAAGAAATTTAAGAGGCACTCAGAATACCTCAACCACGCATTCTCGAGTATTATTTATTACAAGGATCGCTTAAAACGTGCTGCTCGGGCGCTGCTTTTCCGAGGATATTGAAAGGGATCGCGATTTCGTAACCCCGACACCATATGGCACGAATGAAAAGTGCGAAGAAAGTATTAAAGAATATCTTCTGCAGGATTGGCCCAAAGTGATGGCACGTTACCGCGAAAGAAATGACACGCTCAACTTTTTACCTATAACATAACCACGTTCACCATTACTTGCGAAACCGTCGATAAAATTTCCTGTTAATATTTTAGATCAATAACTTGCAAGCAGCTGTGAACTTTATGATTAAATTGATCATTAAATTAAATTATTAAGTTACGATTAAATTTCAAAATGTTTCAATAAGATTCATAATCAGATTGCAAACGTTTATGCATTTATGGGAAATTTAATGACGCAGAACAAATCTCTGGATCTTATCCCTTCAATTACGTTCGTAAAAATAGTAACTTTCATAAACATCCAGAGTTTATACAAAGCTATTTTGCAAAGTTTAAAGCATAGTAAAGAAATATACGTTCCATGATGTTAAATTTTAAATGAGCTATATTATCCTTCAACTTTAAAAGCGTTATCTTACAATGCTTGTCTGGTTATAAGTTAGAAAATGTTTCATAAACGTTGCCTGCTTATTTAGTAGCTCTTAAGATTTACGAATAATGTTAACTGCGCCATACAACATTGACATCTTCGCCATTTCTTGCGATTAAATTGCTATTGTATCCGAAAATAAATATGTCAAGTATTAAAGTGAAAAGTATCAGAACTAAGCAATTTTTGTCAAAATTTCAACGATCCATTTAATAGCGATATTTTCCAATATTCAACGAAGCTAGCGTTTGATGTATGTGCCTATTTATAATTGGATTGGACCGAACAATATCTTACGACGTAGAATAAATCACCTTATTCACGTAACAAATTGAGCCGATATAACACATTAATCCTTTTATGAATGTAAAAGGGAAACGCTTTATTGCTGTAATTTGTTTTACAAGAAATAATGCAATTTAATCCACCATTAAGCGCAAGCATTCTGTCAAATGTATAACAAATTGTTCGTTATCTGCGTTTCAATTTCACATTAAGTGTTATTTCATCCCATGGGAAGAAATTATTACTTAAAAGCAATTAAAGTTAATATCAAAACCATATATATATATATACTTTATAAAATAAATTAATAGAGAAATTATATTAACAAGAACATGCATAAGTTAATAAAAATAACTAACTAAATAATAATAAAACGTGGTAGATATAATGTCGTTGAAGGATGACAAATATATGCAGTACCATCTCTTTTTAAAAAAAATGTTCTGAATGTTTAACCTAAATAAGAATATTTAGTCACACTCTTTTGCCGTATACTTTTAGTACTTGCATATTAAAACGAGCACGCGATTTCAAAGGATAAGATTTTAATAACATTATCGCGATAAACGCCGTTATCCCTTAAAGATTATGTTTACGATTAAGTAATTTCTCTTCAAATGATAAATAAAATCAAGCGTAAATTGCGGCAACATCAGTCATAACAATGATAAAAGATTATCGTAAAAACTTCAATACATTAATGATATAATGTTAGAATAATATTATAATTGCTTTGAAAAAATTACTTCGCGGTACGATATCAAAAATTCCAAGAGCAATTAAACTTTCACCGGGAAACAAATCTAAGAAGACGTAATCAAATACTTGCTGCTAGTTACGAGAAGCCATAAAACGATAGGGGAAATAGAATAACCGCGCGCAATGGGCCCTTTTTACGATCCAGCTATGATTCCGGCGTTTTATCTGAGAACGACAAAGGTGCCATGTTTTCCGTATAAAATACGGCGACATCGATCCTTTGTCACGTAGTTATTGAGAAAATGGGTCGTAAATTTCATCGACCACAAACGTCGTAACCCATGCGTGATGTTTAATACAGTATGAAAGTTAAACCCCCATCAACATAATAAATAGTTCTTGAATAACGATTGGATAAAGGTCTTTTCTATTACGTGAAATTAAATATGTTGCTAATCGTTAGCAAAGAAAGCGATAGAAATAAATAGAGAAGTATAATAGATAACGAATAAATAATAAAGCGAGGATAACAGCAATCCTGTAAATTGATTAACTGTTTGAATTTGTATGAAATTTGATGAAACAAAATTGTATCGCGTTTTAAGCAGACAATGCCAGCTAAGTTGAAGGTAAGAAAGAGGATTAGTTTAATCACTCATTCGAAGATAGTATTTGTCCGATGAATACTTGTGATTTCGACCTCGTAGCGTGAACGTACAAATCTCCTGTCACCGAGATAGTCTCTTAGCGGTGTTTGCCAAGGACTTGGCCAGTCGACTGTGCGAATTGGGATTTCCTGAGATTTCAACAAATTGTTGCATCGAGCTCACTTCGCTCGGTCCCTGTCCTTTTAACGACGAACGGAGACTATACGTCAAGTTTTATCGCCTTTCTGCAATAAAGAGCGAGATTCATAATGGAGCTCTGAATTAGAGATGGTGATTAATTCTACTTCTGCTCTACTATGACCAAACTGTATTCGATTTAATTAATATCATATTTAATAAAATGACAATCACACTGAAAATTGTTTCGAAAATTCGACTATTTCATCCGAAACGATCTAATATCTGTCAACACTCGATCAAATAAATTTCATCCTATTATACCCGACAAAATCAATTTACGTATTAAAACAATCTTGTTAAAAGGCCAAATCCTCCTATGCGTTTCAATCACACGTGCTGATACATTTACCACTAATTATTAGTTGTATAATTCCACATAATTTCACTGCAGTCGTCTCTACGGATATATTCAAATAGCGCACCATCTGTTTGAAAGAAAGGCTGCTGCAGAATTATTGCAACAATCTATAGAAGTGACAGAATCCTAATCGCTATCCACAATACTTGTCGTCTCTCGAGAGGTTCATCGCGGATCATCCGGATATTCAGTTCTTGCTCTCGCCGAGGCTCAACACTCGCCTCCGGAATTCATTATCCGAGCTGGCTTAGGATTTAAGGAAAAAGCGATGATCGAATTAAGTGGATGCCTGATTCACGGTTATCCCTCCGGTGAGCGATGCGCACGTTGTGCCCTAGTCTATGGTCACGGTAGATGCATAGTATTCAATTGAATTGATATTCTGACAAACTCGATACGTATGACGAGGAAATTTTGTAGATGATGAAAAAAAGCGATCGAAGTTCTAGGTCAAACAGGATACAAAAATGTGACGAAGAAAATTGTACGGATAATTGAAAAATAACGCGCTGTAATTGATTCTGATTGAACTGAGCTGAACTGCGGCGTCTATTAAGGATCGAAGGCCTTGTACCGACCAAGATCCCAGTTATTTTCGCAGAACTTTACCAGCATGTTCCATAAACAAGATTAAGAACAAAATGTTATACAAACGTAGGATCTTGAGTGCCATCTTATAAGACAAATACGAAATGACGACGGACTGGTACAGTCCTACCATCACTGGTAAGAACACATTGCCGATATCTATTTGATATGTTTGCACACACTCCACTGTTTACTTGCTGAGGCTGTTGATTTGGTCAACTACTACGGCAGTGGTTAAATGATTGGCCTCCAAAAGAAGATTAGCCCCCAAGATTATCAGATATCACGCCAATAGATTTTTACTCGTAGAAAACTGTGAAAGAAAAAGTTTATCAAACGCGAACTGCTAGGAATCAGGAATTAACGTAAAGAATTCGTAACGTATTTTCTGCAAATGAACAAGAAATTAGCGATTAGATTCGTAATAACGGACAACATTTTGAAATGGAATTATAATGCGAACTGGGTAATCTACTCCTAGTATCAAAGAAGAAAGCAGTCGGTTGTCGTATATTCGTTATAACTTTTTAATAAAGCACTCAAGAGCCTATGTTTACATAACATCTCTTTCTTATTTTATCTTGTAGAATGCGCAGCTAAAAAAAAAAACGGAAAAAAACTTGCGGAAAAAAACTGGCACACTCTACTCACATAACGTGAGTAAAGTATCATGGCGTTATGACGCGAGAACGTCACAATGTACATTAATGTAATCAGACATGTATATAAATTTTTACGAGTGTATGCATTGCTGTTTCCAAATGTTTCATCGCGCTTTCAGTTTACTAAATTTTACTAAAGCGGGCAGAGAGCGAACATTCTAAATGAACCTCTTAAAAATTGAAGGAGCTCGCTCGGTCTGAACGCACCGTGGCACAGAAGGAACGTCGAAGCTACGTATCGCATCCATACATGCATGACCTTACCAGGACGATCCTGCGGAACCTTTTTATCTTTTATCCGCACGTCAAAAATCAGGCCGCCCTGCTTCAAGCAGCGACCTGTGTCCTCGGTTGCTCATTATCCGGTGCCATTGTAACGGAGTCCTTTACACGGACGTGGTACCTCCGTGCCTCATTGTGTTCCCTTTTTGCCTAGAAACCAGATAGGAAAATGTTCGCGGAGCAAATTCTCCACGGTGCCAGAGAGACGACAACGACGATGAGAAACACCACTCGCGTTTCTCGTGCACTGTCTACGACGCTCGCTGAATTATTGGTCGAGATGGCCACTCTCCATTGTTAGATCATATTCCCAGCGGAGAAACTGGCCTGCAAGAGAGTAGAAGCTTGAAAGACCGCCGGACTACGGATCGTCTCGTTCCCCGTGGACGTAACAAGATCGAGCACGAAATTACCTGAATATTTTCGTCAATTGATTCTGAAAGATTCTCCGAGGAGCTCGGAGTTATTCTTTCGGCTCAGTTTCATGTTCTTCGCTCGCCGGTCTCTTGGGATTGCTTTTTCGTGGTATGCCGCTGTAATCGTTTCGACAGATTGATACTTGTTCAAATGGTGGCGTATTGAAATCAAGAAATTCGGTAACGAATTACACGAAACGCAAAGATCTGAAAGATTTTTTACGGGCGAGTTTTTAAGCACTTAGGAGATTACGTTGTTTGGAAATCGGAATGGTATGTAAAAGACGGAAGAGATTTTAAATAGGGAATTACACACATGATAGATAAGTTTATTAAAAATTTAATTAATTCTGTTGCGTACTCGTGTAACGTAAACTCTATTTTTTGCATCAATTAATTCGAAACCACCAAAATTATCTTCATTATTCGTAGTCATGGCAACGGACGAGTCTGTATTACTTACAGCTTCGTTAATTAATGTGGAAACTTCGATAATCAGAGAAGTTTGAATCTTTTTCTTTCGACTTTGCTAGTTCACGCTCTGCAAATAACGGAGAACTGCTATTTTCGGTTCGTGTTTGATTTTTATTAGTCACATTAGTATAAAAAACTACATTGTTACTAGTTTTTACAAGTACTAGCTTTTACGTAATAATCTGTAAAATGTGTTTTATTAGCTAAATCTAATTAGATATACAAGTGTACTTAATCATTTGTTTCATTCTTATTCATTATTTGTAATTATAAATATAATTGTAATATTGATAATTCCCATTTTATGTGTTCATCCTCATGTGATTCTGTGTTCATCCCACAAAATATTAAGTCTTTCACGTAATCATTAATTAGCTGCCAATTCGCATATTCTTAATACAAGTCGAAAAAAGGTGTCCATTTGTATTACACTTGTGAGCAGCGTTGTATATTAAACAAGCGTAACAACCGCAGATTTAAAAGCTTGTTAAATTCATGTAATTCGTCGGAAACGTACAAGAAAATGTCATCTTTAAAAATATAACCTTGAGCTTATTCAAGTCAAATTACAGGAGTCCTTGCTTAAACAGCTTAAGTAGCCCTAATCAACGGTCCTGAAAAGTACCACTCAAAGAACAGCGTTTCGTCTCTCTGCTCTAATTCTGTCTTATTGTTCCCTTTCGGGTTTGTGCCTGATTTTATAGTTACTTTGATGTGTAATAAATAAATTACAGTAAAACGCACGAAAGCAGGTTTCCACGACTATAATACCGATTCTTCTTCTAGAAATTAATATTTATTTTCTACTCCAGGAACGTGAACAATTCGGAAGGGAGAATAAAATCAGCTATTATGTTTGAAAAATCCATAGTCACGTTGATACTTCGTACATTATCTATAAAAAACAGACGTTCTTCGCGACTGTAATGTCAATATTTCTCCTGGGAATTGATATTAATTTTTTACTCCAGAAACGTAAAGAATCCGGAAGGCAGAATAAAATTACGTTTGTCGCCACATAGTGTTGGGAGGCGTCGCGCAAGCCTGTGAAATCTTTCGACGTGTATACAAGTGCCGTTCGGCTTAATAGCGATGGATGATGGCTCGAGATTCACCGATAATGTCCGTATACCATTCAAGTGCAGAATTTCGCGGGCTCTCGAGTTACAACAGCGATTCACGAGATTTTCGTGCTCACTAGAGATCTGTCTGCGAAAGCATGTACACGCGCGTAACACAATTATACACAGGCAACAGAAGAGAATGTACGCAACTTGTGCACGTAGAGTACGATAGAGCAAAGCGAGCTCTATGATTATGCGCACGGCAACTTCGTTATCTATATTTGCTAGTGCGCGTCGGTTCTAGTGATTAGTGCAGAAAGTTTCTTAGATGAATATTTGCGGTGGAGATTCCCGCGATCCTACATTATCCAATCGAAGCGTTATCGGCCGAATCAAATCGAAAGCACGTAAAATTTTCCGTCTTAAATATATATTTATATGCCTTTGTCGTATGGAAGTACTCGTGCATAGGTATGGCGTTTTTTATTACGCCAACTTCGCGTGACTAAGTGGAAAGTCGGGGCGCGGCGAGAAGTTGCGTGTTGAAAATAATTACTTAGGTTTATTATAACAGAATTGCAATTGAGTTACTGAACGGTGTATGTTAAACGTGCGTGTCGTCTGTTGTACGAACCAGCTAAGTACTGAAATATTGTGAACAAAAATTTTCACATTTTGTACTTTGGACATTGTGCATGTCGTTTCCTTGTGAAAAAGTTAATGAAAATACCTTGTGATTTATAATGTTCAGCTTACGAATTTATAGAGATTTCAGACTCGTTAATTTATATGTGAATACTTAATAACTCCAGAATAAATGAAATTGTTATCTTAATTTAAAACGTCGATTCTTTGAGTCCTATTTTAAAGAATTATTTTCTATCGTGACAGATGCGTATACGGCGAGTTTCGGAAAAGCAGATATGCTAGAATTGTTCAATTTTCAATTTGTAGTTGATGAAAAAGAGGATCTATCGTACTGTTTGGAATATTCCGAATATTTTCTCATTTTTCATTCCTTGTCCACATGCTCGGCGCACAGGATTGAATGGTCCGCTTTGACTCGGGATCCGACAGGTTTTTGGATTGGGCTTATTTAATTTCCTATTCTAATATACCGACGTTCATACGAGTTATTTTTTTTATACATACTATTTTATGTTTTCATGAAAATTTAGAACCCCAAAACATGTAACGTAACCTGTTGTTTCATCGCGTTCTTATGTTCCACCTATAAATTGTCTTCGATGGATGCGACTGATTTTTATTCCAATTGAGCTCTATGTCGTGCGGATTTCAAGTTCAGTGAAAAATATATTCTCGTTTTTTTTTTTCCGACATAAAAAATATCTGATCAAATCCATTTGCCGAGTAATTGAGTACTTTTGTAATCACTGAATCGATTCAATGATCGATAACGATACCCAAATCGAATAATGCTGATGACCTGTGAAGCACTTCCGATAATTAGGTGTGTCTTAATTTTATCAATGAATCAGCTGTTCTTCCTATAATGTTTGCTTTTTCGCTGTAATACATCGCATTGAATATTTTTCCCTATTAATTTTCGACTTTGTATTAATAAGTTCGTAACATCGTGAATATTACCTCTACTCATTAGTTTGCTATTAAGAAGATATATATTTTAGTAGCACGAATTGACTAAAAAATCTATCGAATTTCTATAGTAATAATGCGTTCCTCTT
This sequence comes from Bombus confusus, assembly GCA_014737475.1. Lineage (NCBI taxonomy): Eukaryota > Metazoa > Arthropoda > Insecta > Hymenoptera > Apidae > Bombus > Bombus confusus. Next base: position 3,262,208 of record JACXIV010000023.1, on the reverse strand, counting down.
AAATATTGTAATGATAAAACGAATGAACGATTAAAAAATTATTTGCGATGACACTAGCGTTTAGTTGTCGAGAAGTTATCGCAAAATTTTTCTATTTCACTTTTGCCACGTTTTTTATCACAATCTTTTTGCTGTAGTTGCACTTAGCTCCTTTCCGATTTCTTAAAAGCTTTCCCATGTTCCTTTGCTCACTTTTGCAAAGTGTTTACCAAGGATCCTACTACGAGTGTATTGAGTTTTTAATAGATATTTAAACGTTATCCCTCGTTTTCACGACTTAACAATAAGTAATTAATGTTCGTGTTTTCGCGATTAAACTCTTTGGAACAAGAACTTCGTTCTTTAAGATGTTTAATTAAACTCATTACTATCACGAATCATAGTGTGTTTTACTTCCACTTCATTTTACATTTTTTAACGTCATATCTCGTTTCTGACTTAGCAGACCACCGACTGCGAAAAGCTCATATAGGAGAAAACAAACAAATTGAAATAAATGTGCATTGTACGAATAAATTGCACTTTCAAATTAGAAAGTACGGAGATCTGAAAATTATAAAAGGAATATTATTTATTTATCCAGTTTTTGATAAGTTGCTTTCTTATCAAATATTCTTATACACACAATTTAAATACTTATAACATAATTACTCTTTGAAACATATTAGGTATACTTATTATATAAACGAATATTTAAATAAATATCAAATTGTAATAGTCATTGCTAAATTACAGTTAGATTGTTAATTGCTTACAAACTTAATGAAAGGCTGAGTGTCTGAAATGTCGATAAACTACGGCGAGGTTGATTGGTTCTAAGCTCAGCTGATTCAAATTAATAATACTGAAGCTTTGATTACTTCTGAAGTGTTTAACGTATCGATGAACTGACAACGAAAACTTCTGATGAACTACCCCCTGAGTTATTATACCAATTATGAATTATAACGGAAATTACATCTCACTTTATGGTTCTATTGGGCGTTCAAACTCCTGTCGCACAGGAGTGTATAGTAACTGCCAAAAGTTGCCAACGAACTTTGACAATTTACTAAATTGTATACGAATAAAATTCTTTTTCTAATAAGTTAACGAAATAGGTAGACTAAATTGTACATGAATACAAGTCTTTTCGTAATAAGATAATGAAATATAATAATATTTCAGCGAGACGGCATATATTGTACTTGTTTACACTCTCAAAGATTCTTTATCTCAACAATATTGTGAAATTCTTCGTAACCTACAGTATATATTTTACATAATTATTTGATACTAAGGGTAATATTACGCGATAAAATTAACTTCTTAGAGTGAAGTCTCTAATTTTACTTTAGATAATAATATACTGCAATAAATATATCACATATCATCGGAATTGAGTGAAGTGTATTAATTAACAGTTTAATTACAATAAAACATTAATTCTATCAATAACATCTGCACGTTATCAGTAATTACAAAAATAAGAAATCTTAACTTTTCTCTCAATCTACGCTATTAATAACGTCACTTCTTAATTTAACTTATTTGTTATTTTTATTTTTAGTTTAATAGCAAAAGATAGAAGCACGTGTAATATTTAAAAGTATACGATGAATTTCTTAGAAACTAAAATATAGTTAAATGCGTATTAAGATTATAATGAAATTCCTAAGCAAAGCCTGTTGGCAGATGTTACTCGCTTTTTGTTGTGGAAAACTCTGTTGCAGTAATGAACATTTAGAGTTAATATTCTTTTTATCTTGTTAAGTTGGAAAACATTAAGACTTGTAACAGTTTTAATTTTCTAGATAGTATATTAGTTATATTAAAGGAAGAAGTATGCGATTATTTATTTTGTAAATTCAATAGATATGTCAACGACTAAAACTGTTTGTTATTCCTTAAAGAATCTTCTAATATGATATATTATTATCGATACTTAATAATAATACAATACCTAGCTATGCAATTAATTATACGTATGTATATATTTATCTTTGTATTTCTTCTAAACAGTAATTATTTCGTAATGTCCCATCCGCTTTACTGACTAAAACAACTTTTACGACTGATATCGAACTCTAACCATAAAAGAACTTATTGATCACACCGATCAAACAGATGCTTCATCATTTTTACAACCCTTTCACCGAGTCACAAATTTATTGCTATAAAGCGGTCGACCGTCTCTAGCCTCGAAACTATAAAATCGAAAGACAGTTTGCGGCGCAAGGTCGACGCCGCGCCACCTTAAAATATCGATCGCCGCACGCACGCCGCGAGAACTATCGGCGTCCATTGTGGCGGATTTAGGTTCTCATAAAGCTCCATTGTTTAGCTGAGCTCGCATTCCTAAATCTCTATTGTCGCATCGCGGTGGATACAATTGCGACGCCGCCGCTGAAAAGCGTGGGCCTCGTTTCGGTTAAGCCACCGTGGATCGGCCGGTGTCCATCTGCCGATCCGACGAAACAATGCCACGTTTTTATTTTTCGATTTCCATACTCTGTGCATCATTTGTTTCATTGTGGGTAAAAGTAAGCGAAATTTGCGTAATTTGACTTAGCTGATGTCACACGCTAGCTGTCGGTCGATCGTACGTTTTTCTTCTTTGATGAAAGTTTCAGGTAAATCGTACTCCGATCGTTTGATTTTTATATTTCATTCTTACATTCTTGTTTAAACGAGCAAAAAGACTTGTAATATTTTACGAAAGACTTTAGCACATAGTGGAAATAAAAAATCGTGTGTGTTTCCTACAAACTTAAACTTTTTTTTTTTTTTTTTGAGAACAAGAAGAGCTATTAAATTGGGAATACCTCAGAGAGCACATCAAGGTTACAGCTACCATCTGAACCTATGAATATATGAATAAATCATGATAAATGAATATTATTGTCTGAAGAGAAACATAGATTGAAGGAAAGTTGCATGGTTCCAAGGGGAACATAACCAACAACCGCCACTGCATTCTATAAATAAAATCTGTGAGTTCAGTAAATTATTTATAATTCTTTGGATCGATATAGCTACTTACGTAAAACTCTTTTGACTTTCGCAAGGTTTTACGCCCGCAGGAAATATGTCATTAATATTTTGAAACAAAGTGTTTTAATCTTTGCTCCGCTCTCGTCACAAATCTGAATAAAATAAAGAGAATCCACTCACGGCCCAAAAAACAGCGAAGAGCAAATCTTACCTTTCGTATCGAATTTATCGTTGTCCGAATGAGACGATCTATAATTTCGAAGCTTTTTACGAGCTCGTAAAAACGTTGTCGAAACAAAGATCTACAATCGCCCTCGAAAGCGACACTTTTCCCTTGCCGCCACAAATGATCCTTTTAGTGGATTTAACAAGTTTTATGATTTAGCAAGTTTTACGAGCCTGTGATCAGGATGTATCGTGAAACTGCACGAGTTGGTGCACCGTCATTCGAGTAAAAAGTACGCAATGAACGTCATGTACACTCTAACGATAAAGTTGATTAATCCGACTACGTATTTTCGTTCCATCAGTGAAATGAAGGCATTCCTTTGTACACGTCAAAAAAAGAGGACAAATTTAATTTTTTCATAGCCGAATTTTTCGCCACGAATAATCTGCAGTCGTTCCTACGATTTATATGCCTGTAATATATTATATTTTTATAATTTATATCATTCAATTTCCATATCATCGAAAATAGTATCGTAATAGTAGTGCAATCGTGTTGTTTAATATCTCCGTAAACGTTCGAGTAATTACGCCGAACTAAAATTAACGAGAAACGTTGTTTAAAAATTTTCTGGACGATCGATCGTGTTCGATATCGGATTTGTTTCGAAACGGTTATGACACGCCTTTACGAGCTCGATGGCGCAACCTGGGAACAAAAGTGAGGGAAGGATGCGTGACGGTGAAACAAGGGATGTCAGTGCTTCCTGACTACGAGAAGGAAGTCGGTAATTCGCAGCCGTAGAAAACGAATTTTACTCTATAAATAAAATAATCGTTATATTCTGCACGATCGATCCTACAACTTTGTTTAATGGAAATTCCACTTTTTAAGGAAATATTTTATTATAAAGATTGTAACGATTATATCTAAAGACTAGATACGTTTATAATAATCTATTGTTATCGTTTAGACAGACGTAAAATAAATGAAATTTCTGTTTATAATTTTAAACATACCTAAATATAAATCAACATAGTTACGAAGATTATTTGTATATAAGATATTCCAAAAAAAAAGTTAAGCTTGGCATATTTTATTGCGACAGAAACGCTTATCAAAATGTTTACGACGTAGTAAGCATTATTATTAACGAAGCTCTTCCATCCTCAACAAAATTGAGTTAACGTAAAGCCTTAAAATTATAAAATTCAAAATTTCAGAAAGTGTTCCTGCAATGAATAAATAAGAAGAGTTGAATTCGCATGTTGAAATTTTATAGATCCTGCATGAAATTCGCGTTATTTTATCATCGAACGTTTTGTTTCTCAGGCAAACGAATTGAAATAGTTAATTGAATATCAAATTTAACTTTACGTGTCAAGCTAACACTATTTTATGTTTCCATTTTTTAAAAAATTCATATCGTTTTTAACGTTATTTAATATTCCTTCGGAAATGCACATAGTACGCCACAGCGATTTTCCATACGCAATTTTGGAACAATATATTTTCGAAATGCGGATACAAAATGGGTTAACGGGATGACGCAATTCGATATGTAATTTGTAGCAATACTATTTGACAAGCGGAAACTAATGGCGATCCTGTACCTATAAATCGCGTTAATACCATGACATAATATAATCATTAAATTAATAACATTACCAGTTTACATCAGCGGAAAACGGTTTATTAATTTAATCCTTATTTTTCTCTTATCAATTCTAAAATATTCGATTAAACACGACAGTTTCATTTTATTTGGCTTTCTTTGTTTGGCGCATTACAAATTCCACGCGTAATTGGAAATTTTATTCATTAAATCGCTATATTATATAAATTGATCTAATGTAACTGTTTCGTCCGATATACACATAGTTGTTTATTGAAGTTCCTAAAATTAATAACATCCAGTTGCTGGTGTTTCTGAAATGCTCCACTAGATTTGGATAATGCAATAAACATACGGACTCGTTTTAGGAACGAATGGTGTGCAGTTAAGAGGTAAAAACAGCAGCGGGAGTCGGTTGTAACATTCGTGCTCGACCGTGTTTTTCAACTTTGTAAACTTCCACTGATGACGTACTTGAAGGTGCAAACCACTGCATATCACAGCCATAATTATGCAGAGAACGTTTATATTGCAATTTTATATAGGAATATAAGAGAAAGAAACTTTATGATGTTGAAAACTTATTTTATTTCCTATTCCTATATTGTTCCTTTTCTGCAAATAGTGATATACTGAATGTAATTTATAGACAAATACACACACACACACACACACAGCCATAAATGAAATTTTCTAGCAACGCGAATGAAGCAAAGCGAAAGGAATTACGAGAAATTGCATTACACGTAAATAATTAAAAGGTAGAAGTGCAAATGTTTACAGAACGATAACTGGCTATAATACACCCTTCAGCTTTCCTTCTCGTATTCCGATAATAATCCCATCTCTTATTACTCTCCTGCCGGAGCGACATTTCTTTTCAAGAAAGAGATATAATTAAGAGAACTCGTCGTCACGGAAAATGACGTCTTCAATTGAAGAAATTAATATCTTAAGTCGTCCGAGCTTTCGATTCCTTCTGCTCGGTCCCTCAGCTTTCTCGGCCACGGTTATGAAACTTCTGGTTGCGTATCAGTTCTCGGGACGATTGCTCTCGTGGCGACTGATACGATTTCAAGGTCCTTCGCCTCGCCCGGTAATCGGATTAGAAACGACTAAACGGTGGCAGGGAAGGAGTGCGTGGAACATATAATTGCTGTAATCGGTTAAATTTCGCCTTACACGGCGAATCACTTTTTGAAGAGGCGACGCGGCAGCGTATAAACCGACACAGAACTAAATCGAGTGGGTGAACTTGCTCGTCTCGCACGCTTCTGCACACATACTCGCAGCCTTTTAATGGAAAACACGTATTACGTCGCCAAAGTAGCACTGGCAGACATCTTTTACGAGCACGTCCCTAATACGAGCCATTCGGTTCGCGCTAGTTTTTAGTGCGCCACCATTTTCTGCTTCGGGGACGAACGCGGAGAAGAACGCGAAGAAGAACAACGAAACACGCAAACCATAGCAAATCCTGCGTCTTCCTCGTTTTCATTTGCTTCCATCGAACCGTGTATCATCGACATTCGCGCTTCTTCGACGTTCGTTCAAGAACGATGTAATGGAAACACGTTGGTATGAAAGTGACTGGAGTGTACGACGTTCTTTCATTTCGACGAATCTTCGATACGGTGAGAGACAATAAAAGTCGAAGTGCCTCTTGCCTGTCTATGTAGCTACCGAGGCAAATTCATCTATTGTATAATACATACCGTGAAATCAAAATTGAAGGTTAAGGATACGTAAATGAATAGCATCATATGTTACAATTTGCAAAGTGAAAAGTTATTTTATGTTCATCTTTCGGTAGTTCTTGTACGCAGGCTTTATTTCGTATTGATTCGTGTTACAACATAAAATCGTGATAATCTTGTTGTTATATTTGCGTATGTTTTAAGCGTTACAAATGGTAAATTTTTTCCATTGAGATTAGAATTACAGTTGTGTATGTTACATTTGATTAATGGAATTGAACATTCCCGTTAAGATTCAATCTTTTTTGCATGCTTCTCGTAAATTTATAAAGCTCGGCATTATCTTATTGAAAAACGAAATCCTCGTAATTAGTCAATTCTGGGCATTTCTTGTTACTTTCTTTCAACATAGCTAGCTTTCTTTGCGATTCAGTCAGAAATAGATATTTTCAAGCTTCGGCCGATTTTTACTTACTTCTCGAAGCACCGCCCTCTTGATATTTCTCGAGATTCCCGGTGTTATCGGCAAGCAGCCTTTGTTCCTTTCCAAGTAGCATGAACATTGCAGAAATTACGAACTGAGCTGAAACGTGGAAATGACATACAATTTTGTGAAAATAAAATCATATTATATAGAAATACAATATTACAAAGAAAATTAAATTTCTTGTTCATTAAACGGAATCGATAGTTCCATTATTTGTGTTAGACAGTTAATCATGAGAGCACATGTGCGATGATAATGCGAAAGAAACGTATTTAAAAAGAGTTAGAAACATAATTTTGACTGGAGAACAATATTATAGTTGCACTTTTTTCTAATGAATTTTCCACTGAATTACTCTCTTATTCTTCTTTATAGGCTGCATAATTTTTTGATCATTAAGTTACAATTGTAACAGTTCTAGTACCATCGCCAAATTTTTGTTTCTTATATTTCTACATCTTTTGGTAAACTTTCTTTTCTATTTTTCGCTGCGTCTCTCACGATATCGCGCGAGTCTGGTTACTTTCTCTAGTCCTCTTTCGGATTTTCCCGATCCGTGATTTTCTTTAACTTTCTCTCTGCGAACTTCTCTAGGAATTTTCAGTCTCCATTCTGCTGTTTCACTATTTTCAAGGTTTCTTCCTTGGCCCTTGCAGCTACCTCAGAAATGCACGTGTAACGTCCATGCTCGCACAAGTATGAGCAGTTTCCGGGCTTTTCCCAATTTTCCTTCCCTGCTGTCTGTCTTATCTACTTTTTCCCCCTAAGTCTATTTAAAGTCTGCAATTTTTCGGTTACGAACCAGTCCTTACGCCACGATCGAATCTGTAGAAAATTGTTTTTCGACATTTTTCTTTTATATAAAATGATTTCAAATGTACTTCCAAACGAGAAATTGGCTTAATTCGATTATTTTAAATTAAATAACTTACTCATTTGCTTACTCTTTTGCTTACTCATATTCGCCACGTTTATTTCATTAACGGTCAAAATCTCAATTTCGTTAATGTTCCATTTATTAGTTTTGATATATTAATGAATTTAAGGAAATTAATACTATTATCAAATGAATGTTAAATTTTAATAAATAAACGTTACATTAATATCCTTCGATATTCAGAAAATTAACATTATTGTATTTCTGCTCTACCTGCGTAAAATGTTTTTCTCAAAAATACGAAATATGTTTTCATCGCTGTAATCCTCGGTATTAACTTGTTCCCGAAAATGTAAATAAGTACATAAATTTTATCCGATTTATCTAGAAATAATGAAATTTGACGCAAAAATCACTTTTACGTGATAAAAATAATTTTTTATGCGCGAAGCTGTAATAAAAATCTTAGTCACGTTAAGTTATTTACACGGAACACTGCATATTTTTATTCGGAATAAAATTTATAAAATAACATAATGTGGTTACTAAGATGAGACTAACGATGTGTAACAGAAAATATAATATGGTTGACTGTCCAATTTTGTTAACGGTGGGTCTGTTGTAAATTAATTTATGATATTTTACTGGAAGGCGTAAACGTTATTTGCGCAAAGACTAATACAGAGACGTCAGAATATTAATCGTACGAATCAAAGGACTGGAGAGACACTAATAGCTCGTGAAGTCCATGATTACCAAATAATTAGTACTGCAAACACGCCAAATTTCATCAAAGGGCTATTACAACGAAATGCTAACATTCTTGGTTCTTTAAAAATTTGAATATATCGATTGCAGTGACAATTTCTTATACGTCTAGAATACTTGATGTTAATTATAATATTTGATATATTAGGTTGTTCCCAAAGTTTCTTTCGTTTTATAAGGAAATAATAGATGCACATTTTCTGTTTTATATTATTTTATTGAATTATGTGCGATCCATTTTTTTCTATTACTACAAAATACGTAAGTCAATAAAATAATATAAAAAAAGATATTGTTCATCTATCATTTCCTTATAAAACGAACGAAACTTTCGGGACAACCTAATATTAAAGAATTGATTTCAATCGCGGTATTTCGTTTCATTACTTGTACGCTTAATATATAAACGAAAAACTGGATTTACAAAAAGCTGGATCTTTACAAAAATATGAATTTGCGTAAAAATCCGCAGTCTACTCGTAACTGATAAAATTTCAAAATCTTCCGTATAACAAATACAATATATTCATAAAATGTGCCTATAAGGGTGTTCGAATACGTTCGTGAGTCTGTGTATTATGGAAATCATACGATGGAAAAAGATTCGACCAACGCCATTATCATTAAACAATCGTTGAACGATTCTTGATCCGCGGAAAGGTGGTAAGGGCCAGGCTCTCTATGCGCCATACGTTATGCGTATACGTAATGCGCTATACTGTAAATGCGCTATGCGTATAAATTTCTGATGTAATATTCCAAAAACATTCTTCACGCTCGGTGATCCCCCAGGGGTATAAGCCTGGCGTAAAGCCAATCAGAGTAGGACTCTTCGTGAAGTTTTGCACGCTATGCCGTGATTTCGTGCCAACGATCCTACGGGGCTCTTAGGGAGAACTTTTTGAATTGTGGCACGTTTAATCAGTTCCTCTTTTCTGCGCACTCCAACGTACTATACTTGCCTCGCTTTCTTCTTCTTTTTTACGAACTAGATTTACCGGTGAATTATGTAATTTTGATTATCGAACAGGCAAACATAGCAAAAACATAGATTGGTGCTATATGATATAGCAAATGCTCCTATAAAATTGGAGATTCGGATTAGAGGAATATAATCTGTAAAAAAGTGGTTCTCCACGAAAGTCGTCCGACAAATTACAACCTTACCTCTCCTCTTTCAAACGCGTTTAATAATTCTCGAAAAAAAAATACATGCGCAACGATATATTAATGCTTCGAACTCGTTAAAATTGAAAGAATGCTACAAACGCTGAATCATTGAAGGCATTAGCTTTTCAACTACCAAAGAAATATCCAGAATCCATACAAGGTATACTGAAGTCTCGCATTGTAAGACGGGATCGTTACGTGCTATCGTCTTTGGAGATAACATATATAAATTTAGATTACCTAACAATATTAGCAATAAATCAGCAGATTTAATAGCGACCCAACAAGCAAGGATGCTATCACATCCATCAAGAATGTATGCAGTACTGATGGCATCGTACTTGATCGGAAACAAATCACTCGGTAGTTAACATAGGTAAAATAATTACTCTTTCATGAATCCCACCACGTGTTGACATCCCTGGTAACGAGTTGGTGGACGAGGCAACGGAGAACGCATTTACCTCATTTTTAAAAAGAGAAGCTTGGAAAAATCCCTCAGAGTCACTCAGAGGCAAAGTTTTTCAAGAAAAATCTCCAATTCGGCTGAAACAACGTATAGAAAAGCTCTGCAACCTCATATGCACTGGGAATGAACAAAGAATTTTTTAAGAAGAACGTAATTACCTCCGGTAGTTAAGGACCAAGAACCTCGATCGTCAACACCAAGTTGTATTAAAAAGAAAGACTATCTGCGACATGCGTCTTTAAGCGAAGATCTCAGTGACAAAAATCAAGTTTCAAGTGTTTTTTACTTTCTCAAAAATATTTGAAAAGATACTCAGCAAAATCTAACTAGTAAATCTCCCTCTGCTCACATTGTCATCGCTAATAAACACATAGGTGCAGTTGATGCGACGTTAAAGCCCACGTAAAAAGGAAAGGAGAAAGAGTATGGTGTAATTAATGAATATTATATAAAAATTCAGTTCGGTAAGAATATAAACATTCTAGCGTGTAAAATTAATAATATGGTATCTGAAAGGAGTAACGAGATATATCCTGTTTTTACGCGTCGCTCAATTTCAAGCGTTGACAAGGAACGAACGAACCTTCGTACGAGAAAAAAGTCACCTCCTACAACTGCAAGGTAGAAACAATTACGATACACGGCAAGATCAAACGAGAACCTTTCTTCTTATCGCTGACCATACATCATTCGAAACGGTTGAAACGGAGCGATTCTTATCGGATCACGGTTCAAAAATCGCTTCGTTCATCATCCGATAGGAAACTTTTCCATCGTTCTTTTATCCGAACCCATTGTCTGATATTTTTCACTCGTTTCGACGATGCGCTGAGTTTGTATGCGGTATACAAGGGATTATCGTCAGGCTACGACAGTTCCGATACTTCGTGGAATTCCTATCGATTTTCATACCGAATGCAGGAGAAACGAATCTTGTTTGCTATCCTTTGGACGGGAACAAAGCGTCCGCTGATGCTATTAACAAAAGATACGTCTGCAACTCGCGGCAAACAAATCTGTATTCGATAGGAGAAGCTATCGAGTGTTATTAACTTTATTCTGAAAGTGCTTCCCAGGAATTTGATTCAACGTCGCTGTCCAATAATGATGTGAAGTCTTTTTGGTCTGATATTGCAAGTTAACAGAAACGATATTTTATAAAAAAAATTGCCTCGGAATTATACGCTGGATTTACGTGTGGCATACCGTGGGATTTCTCTCAGATATTTTCGTGCCTTCGTTATTTTTAATGACACGATTAATAATCGTTTTTTTCTTTTAACGCTTTTTTATTCTTATATTATAATATTCGTGCAAAATCGTCTCGGGAAAATGTCAGGATTAATATTGCGATGTACATAGTGACAAACTCATTTTACAAGTAGAAAGCATTCGGACACTTATCATAGAAAATTCTTTGAAATTTCATTAGTATCGCAACACGACTGTCACGATTGAAATGGCAATATTTTTTGAAGTCAATCTGAAAATCTACATAAAGTTTACAAGATATTAGTGCAAGTATATATGTACGTACATACACTAGTAAAAAATTAGTATGCAGCGCAAATAGTTGCCTTACACTTAGAACATACACTTAATGATAAAGATACATAATTCCATGAAATATTGAAATCTATTGATACAATGAATAACTATCTGTTTAGATAAAATAATTTAGCAAGTTGAATTTTTTACGATAAATATCTTACTACATCTATGTATATTTGTTTCAAACTTCACCAACATGATCGTGATAATTGTTCGTATCGTATATCATGCAAAACCTTCTATGATCTATACGTGTTCGAGCGCTTTTGCGAGCCACTGCGTGTCAATGTAATAAATTGTAGCAGGAAATTTCTGTTTCCTGACCTACAGAAAAAATTGAGAACAAAGCTGATGCACGCTATGTGGAACAAAGCGATATGTCGAGATTCGAATTCTGGTTGGAGAGAAGGGCTGTTTTCATCTTTCACTATGAATCGCTTTGTGTGTAAATTCAGCGGGGGTGGTTATAACGGTTGACGATCGGCGACGGCTCTTTGGGTTTCACGGAACAACACGTTCTTTGACAACGCGGCAATGTCACTGAGCATAGTAAATGTTTCTCGAGAATTTAATTCTCCAACGCTTGGATATTCGATGACTCCGTTCTTTTGAGTACGTCTCTTTTTGTTATCATTTTATTTTCCTTTGTTTCTTGCTTTGCCGTCTGATTTTCCTGATTTCTGGCACGGTATATAAATTGTACGTATAAACGCAACTGTGAAGTTACGTAAAACTACGAAAATAATTTAATAATACAAATTTAGCACGTTTCTTCGTTCAAGTTCAACACTTTCATTTGGCAAATGAAATTATTTTTAATGCGTTTAGAGTAACTTGAGTAGTTCGAATTGAATTAAAACATTTTCCACAATGTCTTTAGTAGGAAATTTCAGGGAACTTTTACGTAATATCCTTCGTACATGTTAAAGTTTGATTCCATAGTAGAAAATGTACTTTCTTATGCATGAAAAGTGACTTTATTGTTTAGTAATTCAGCATCATATCTTTAACTCTAACGGGATTTAAGAATTAGTTGTTGTTGCATTATTTTCAAACTTTTATGACCCTCAAAAATTAAATACGAATTACTGTGCATATGCTTAAAGTGAAGTTGCAGAATTTAATTATTAATTATATCGTATTATAATATTCTCGTAAATCCTTGTTTATCGAATGTTACTTCAACAAATAAAATAGAATTACACATGTAATGTGCGTAAGCACGTATCAATATAACAACGATGCAACATCACACGAGTTTTATAAATTAAAATAACATGAAATTATGCTTAAATTATGCTAACGCATAAAATTTCCATTTTACATAAAATTATAATATCCACACCAAAGTTAATAGTCATTCAAATGCTAAATTTTGCAACATGCTGATTTAAATCATGCATTATACGTTTATACGTGAATTTCGACTGCAATTCATCAAATTAAAACCAGACATGTTAATCCTATTGAACTTCTTTATGAGCTTCAAAGTTAATGAAAAAGTTGATGTCTCCCATACATCATTGACTTTGAAACGGAACTGAAATAATATTTCATTGAAGGAATACATGACACGGATAAGAAAATTATTGAGTTGTTATGCAGGAATAAAAAAAGAGTAATAATTTTATATCTTATTATTCGAAATAAAAGCATTTCGCGATAAAGCTTTATGTTTTGTATAATATCGAAGTACAGTAATAAAGGCATCAATTGGAAAATCTTCATGTTGATGATGTCACTTTATAAAGGGATACCATACATTCCTTGTTGAACAAGAGCCATTTATTACGCAAATAATCGATAACCTATTGCATATTGAAATACCTTCTAACATTGTATCACTATAGTAGACAGTGTAGACGTGATATTATCCATAATATTTGAGTCACAATTTTAATTATAATACATATGTATATTTTTTCCATTATAACCACTAATAGTATTGTGCAATATTATCGTTACCTTAATATTGTCTTCTATTCCTTTAGAATATTCCTCCATATTCAGAAAAATATGAATTTTTATAAATACACAAGAATCGAGTTATTACTATATTTGATTCTTCAAGATCGTTTGATCACTAAACCATTAAACGAAGTTCCAAACGAATTAAAGTACAAGCTAAATTTCGTTAGTCCCCTGTCTCGATACGCAGCAGCATTTTATCTCAGAATAGATGGTTGTCTCGAGGGATATGTAATTTCACGCGAGTCCGACACTCGTGTATCTCCATATAGCGCCAATATCTCTTGAAAATTCTTAAAGTGAAAAATTTAACATTGTTCGATTTAGTTTCTTAATATAATTTTTAACAATGCGAGGATCGCAACAGATTATTCTCTACGTTATTTCTAAATTATTACTAAGATATCAAGAAAGATTACTTCATAAACGCAAACAAATTAAAAACCGTGTTTGTAATATCGTTCCATGCTTCCCTTCCATTGCAGCCAACGCGCCTACTTCTGAATCGATCTGTTTGTTCGCGTTCAACAAGGAAACTTACTCGCGGCATCGAATTTTTTGTACATGACAATAATTATCCTGCCATATTCGAACGATTTCAATTCGCATTGCTGACCTTCCATGACTTTAAAGGTCATTGTGTACCACATATTTCAATTTGTCTTGACAGCCGTTTCCATATGGCAAAAAATATATATAGCATTCCACTAAAAGAATTGACAATGACCCCTTCATTTTTGTAAAGATACTGTAAATATAAAAAATTGTTATGTGCTGTTTCGTCGGTCATGCCAAAGCGTACAACTTCTTCTTCTGCCATTTTTCTCTTATATTTGTCATTTTCGAGAACAACGCTGAACAATATTAACGCGAACACTCAGTGTATCGTAAAAGAACTAAGAAACCATTATTGTTTATCATGTATCAATTTACATAAGTATTTTGCGAAGCAAGACGCATCCCTACATGAATTGCATAAATTATTTCTCGTGTGATATGAATTACATGTGTTTATTATACCATGGTCGAAATAAAATTGAAGCGCGTTTAAAATTGTGCCTGAACACGTGCCAAACGTGAATTGTGTTATACTTGCGTGTCAAATTATTTTAATCGCTAGTTTTATCGCAAATTGTTGGTAACCCTGCTGAGATGCATGAACGAAGAAATGACTCTGAAGGAAAATAAATTCAGCAGTTGTTAATATTGACATGAAACATTCATTACGGAAAAGCTACGCAAAAAGCGATACAAAAATTTAATATACAAAGATATTTGTCCCAAATATATAGAATCGTCCATAACTGATGATACAATTGGGTACAAGATTATTCGACGTGAAAAAATAAGTCGAAAATATGGAATATAATTTTTTCGTATGACGGTTTGTTTCTGAGAAAAACGAAGATTAAGTTCAAGTACGCTTGAACTTGGCTATTTATTTGATTATTTCACTATTTATTCGATTATTTCATCGAACTTATTGTTCAACAATATTATTGAACAAATTGTTATATTACCTTAATTTGCTACATAGAATGATATCTATTCAGAAACTTATTTCGTCTTGAAAACTAAAGGTTAGTTTTAAAGCTTTGCAGTGGTATTCTGTACAAAGGAAAATATCCTGTTATAATGTCTACTTACTGTTTTCTTCACTCGGCTTTCTTCAGTATGAACGCAAATTAAGACAACCTTTTTATGTCTACCATTAATCATACTTACGTGTGACCATTCGACCTATCATGCCTTAAGGAAGGAACTTGGAACTTTCTACATTAATACTCAGTCGTTTGCCGGGTAATTGTCTCCGTTTAACTAACAGGGAGATATCATGACCGGCTGCGGCGAACGCTTACAACAAATGGAATATTGCGAGAGGTCTGCCGCTAATTAATTAGAAATCGTCCAAACGCTTGTGATGAATAGGCTGCGTAACAGGATCATTAAAGCCTCAGTAAATTTCGAATCAAGTCCCTGTGGCGCGTAATTAGCTTGTTCGCAGATTTCCGTTCAGTAAAGACTAAATAATCTTTTAACGACCAATCCTACGTTATAGCCGTGCCACAAAGGTTTACACACACTTACCGAATTTTATGAAATTAAACGAAATTTTAGTACGTTGTCACAAAACTATTTATGCATACACCTACATATCAATATAGTTGTTATCAATATGTTTTCAAGAGGAATTAAAAACGTTATTAATCATTTAACGCACAAAAATATTGGGATGAAATTAAAAATTATAAAATCTTCAATTTTTTAACGTAATGGAGGTTATTGATGCTTAAATGGATGTATGGGTGCTACACGATATTAATGTAATACTACGCCTACCATTTTTATGATTTTATGTCGATATAACGAATGTACGCTTTTTGTTACTTTGTATTTCATGTTTTATATATTTTGTTTCCTTTCCCTTAACGAGAATGAAAGTGAATAAGTAGTATCAGATTTAAAAAATTCGTAGATCTAACCTTTCCACTACAAACGTTTACGTTTAAAGGGTGTATGTAGACTTTCGTCACTGACTGTATAACGTAATATTCTTCGCTTAAGGATAAGTCTAAAGAGATTTAAGTTTCATCGACAGTTTCAGCACTCTTGATAGCCATTGAAAGCTATATAGAATTCGCGTGTTAACAACCGCTAACGAACTGGCAAATTGTTTTTGTGAATATTAGCTGTAAGCTGCTTGGCTCTATTATAATCCGTGCTAATTTTGCCATTGTATTCGCTTTAAGTCACGGGATCGGAAATGTTCCCCAAGCACGTGAACTGCAGTAATCTGTGTACAGCCGGACTTGGGAACACCTGTTCCGTTTCACTGCCGAGGCTAATTAGTCAATTAGCTATTCTACGAGTACTATGGATTCGATATCTGATACATCTTATCGCCGGAGCCGCTGCTATCGGGTGAAATTCGATGAATTTCAAAACAGAAATTTACACCGATCAACTACGAGATATTTCCTTAAAAAATAAGCTGGATGGTATGGAAATAGCTGCTTCTGCGAGAAATAGTGAAAGCGCATTTCGTTCCTTCATATTTGTAGCAACAGAATTTAAATGAAATAGAATTAAAATTCACAGAATTGGAGATCAAAAAATTTGCGTTTCTGAAGATGAATGTATTTCTTGTATCTTTTAGTTATATTGGTTTGATATTAAGTATCAAAATGCCTCTTGATTGCATTTATCGGAAAATGCTAGGAAATTTTATTTTATTTAATACATACGATTATACGTTTGATGATAATGAAATAACGGATACATATTATATAATAAAATAACTAGAAAATGAAAGCAGTGAACCACAATCTGATAGCATATTTTTACTTTACAAGTTGAGATATTCTTTTAACTGGAGCTATAAATTTCTTCGTGCACCAAATCTTTTTCCCCTTGTATAAAATAATCGTCCCTAAAAATGATATATTTCGTTTTCATGAGTTTTATTTTTCGTATACCTGCACATAATTGCGTGTCACTCTTGAAACATGTCTATGCGTGCATACACATATACATACAAAACGACGTTTATTAGTTTCGTTGAGGTCACGTTCTTCTTACAAGCACAAAGAGATTGCTAACAGCTTGCAACTGATTTATGTTCCAGCTGCGTGGGTGGTGACTTTTTAAAGGTGTTTCTACATTTAGAGACCAACGGTGTTTCCGAATACACCCCCTGGACTGGTGTGCTCTGCGGTGATCTACATGACATCCCGCAGGTTCTATACAGTTCAAGATCTACGCTTATTTTAGAGCTTCACACACAGGGACCTCCATCTAATGCGACCGGCTTCTTTGGGAATTTCCAATTCATCAATAGACGTGAGTTATCGACATGAATATTAATTCGAGTAATTAATCGTTGCTAAGGGTCTAAAACACTTTTGGCACACATTTTGGGAAAAGACAGCGTTTAAGTTAAGTTTAAGTTACACTGTTCCACAAGTTTCGAATACCTAGCGTGCTTCTTGCATTCGACATTGCATCGTCTTCTGACGAAATATCTGCAATCTGTGCGTACTAAAACGTTCGACAGGGTCTGTAGAACCACACTTTGCTGTTAGTTCAACGGTAAAGATGATGTTTCATGTGGAGATCGATGCCTTGTGTTTTGAACACAAGAATATGAATTATTAGAGTGGGAAATTTATAATTGAAATGTTTTTTAAAGATCTTATCTACGAATGTACATACATGCAAATATCTAGTACCGCTTATTTGGTAATAATATGTCAGTTAAAATCACTCGAAGACTTCGTGCCTGAAATAGAATCTCGTAACAATTCAAAAAGATCGAAAGCTGATATAAATCGGAGAGAAAAGATCATATACGTGTTCTATCGTAGATCTCTTGGTTGCATAAATTGTTGCATAAACTGCTTAGCAGCTTCTATTTTAGTAATGAAGATATTCACTTGTAGGTCAATGGATCAATATAAGATCTATATGCGATAGCAAAAATACAATCAAAACCTCTGCTAACATATTCTGCGACAATAACGTTTAATATACAATCACATGCATTTGATCATATTTAATAACATATTTATTAAAAATATTTTAGAAAATATATTTATCTTGTTCTTTCTACGATAAACCAATTTCACAATACACGACAAATCCAATCACTATATAACATATATAATAATGTAGAATATTGAACGAGGATGCATTCAAGGTAAATAAATTTATTGGAAAAGTAAGTTTGTATTGACAAGAGATATTTATAACAAGAATCATGCAATAAAAGAGAAAGTTAATATGTGTTTCGATATGTATATGGTTATTCAAAGCCATTAGTTACGCCACATAGCACATAGGTAATTGAAGTGGAAGATATTCAGCATTAGGATGAAAGATCTATAGTGTGAACCGTTTAAGCGCGAATTTACAGGAATAGAGATTGCTGCGAAATCACTTTAATGACAACTAAATTTGTACTACCAAAATTTAAACAACAGACACTGAATAAAAGTTACGTATAAAACATGTAAAAGAATTTTTACTTCTAGATCTTTGTTAATATAGAAACGAAACAAGTATTAATAAAAAAAAAGTAACTCTTATTGTAACAAATATCATGAACATACGTCGTTTTCACAGTATGCAAATAATTACAAGAGGTTAAATTTATTTCTGTACAAATAAAAAGAAATTTGACTACGATATATGCATTGAGAAAGGTATGAAAATATAATGAACACACCTAGATCACGTGTTAGCCTCAACTGACTGGATGCTGATTTCTTATTCTTCTTCTTTTTCTGTCAATTTTTGACACCCCTTACATGCTGGCGTGCATGCTCCGCATATTTAAGTACTACTGATGCACGTCTTCGACCTGATCTTACATACATATATGCATCAGATACATAAATTATTGAAAAAGGAAATAAGACTGAAAACTATTATTATGTTGCGATAGATAACGTAAACGTTTGTACCTCTTAAATATTTCATACACTAGATATTTGCCTCCTTAGACTGTCACCAGTTAAAGGATTTGAACCATTTATCTAGCTTAAATGTTCCGTAACTACTTCTGCAAGCATTTTCTGTTCATAAATCTTTGTCATTTCCACTACTAAAAACAATGCGCCATCCGAAAAAATTTAATGGGCAAATTCTTCTTAATTAATAAAGTGTTTGGGATAAAGAAATTACATTTGAGACAAAGAACTTCTACTGAGCTGAATTTTTTAAATTCAATGAGAGGAAGATCCGTAACCATTGAAATATTACTCTATAGTATTGTTTATAAATATGTAACTTTATTACGGAAATGTAAATTTGTCAATTAAATCAATGTCATTTTTATATTTCATAATTATATTACAATCAAATATAAAATATACTATAAAGTGAAATATTTATTAAAATAAAATTATATGCGAAATGATTGTTTAATTATTGCTTCGTATGCTCAATCCGCACGGATTCAATCCGGAACTTCGCGCAATTTCCGTCTATTCTTCTCCTTTCTGGTATTTGCAACAGAATCATGTTATATGCGCTCGCGATTATCTACAAAAAACAACGAATTAAACCAGTCACGAATTAATATTATTCGTAGTTGACACATAGAGATCTCCAATCTAATAAATTAGATTTTTATAACAGTACGGTACATTTTCATGAACATAATTAAAAAAAATAGAGATTAAATAGAGATGTTTCGTCCACTAAATTATGACAACTATTTTATTTTAAACGTTTCATATATTTCTCTATATCGCGCGCATCTTACAACATATATTTGTGTACCTTTAAATTTTGCATAAATGCATAAAAATCTGTAGTGCAACAATAAAAATTTCACTTAAAAAGCCGTTAATAGTCTAAAACTTTTGCCACCTTCAGAAAAATATAAGAGAAGAATTCTTTAGAATCTTTTTATATATAGTCACTTTTTTTTATTATCCTTTTAGTTTCTTTTTGTGTTTTTCCATTGAACAAAGGGCGTGTCACGTTTCTTATTCGCGGGGATCGCAAAACGTAGATCTACGGAAATTCCGATCGTAGATTTGTTAGTAGGTCCGCGACTAAGTAGCAAATATTGTCTGTAGGCTTGATAAAACCGTGGTTCGTTAGTAAACGTTTCACGAATATGACTAGGCGAAGCATGCTTTAAACACGTTGGGGTGGGAATTTTTTATTTCGCTCACGTGTATGCTAGCTTACGTGTGCCACATATAACAGTGGCATAATTCTTCCCGGCCAGAGCAGACTTTTCTCGCGATTTTCTCATACGCTTGCTAACATTGTTCTTTTTTTATGTGTACAACGTGGAAAAGAAGCGAACCTTCGGTGCTTTCCAAAAACTCACGCGATTTGCATAAGGTGACACGTCTGTGTCACGTAAAATTTGTCGTGTTTTATAAAAAAAAATGAAAAGAACGGAGAACCAATCTTCTTATTACAATTTTACTACGTTTCATTCGAATTTTTAGGACGATACAAAGATGCCTTAAGCTTTGTTGGTGGAATCAAGACTGAATTTTGGCTGCCGTGTTAGTACAGAGGAAACCTTGTTGTGGGTGTGTCTAAAGTACGAGGAAAGCGGATTTGTTGATGGCACTTTTCTTTGAGAAAAGTGAGGGTAACGATTCGAGGTGCTAATTGGTTAAAAAAAAAGTTAGTGGAGGAAGCCTCCTACCAAACGTTGGTCGTGGGTGGTATTGCTCATGAAAAAAAAACCGCCTTCTCCGTGGTTTCTAGAAACAAACAATAAGCCCAAGGGATGTTTTAAGGACCCTTATAGGCCCAAAGACGCTTATGGGACTTGAAAGGGTTATTTATGGATCCTTAGGTTTATTGTACGTTTGCTTAAGAGTCGACGTGACAATCTGGATGTTGTGTGCGACCAATTGGAGTGGCTGGTCCTTTTTTGTAAGTTTTTTCTGAGGGTATCACATCTGTATCGAATTGTTTCGTTTTCCTACTTCTGCAACTCCTAGGTTCATTGCTATATTTATTTATTTATTTTTTTATTTATTTAATTTGACTTTTCCACAATTTGTCCCTTTGGACATTTAGTAAATTTTTTTAGCTTTGTCTTAAATATCATGTGGATGGCTACCCCCATCTTCGTGTCGATATATTTATAAACATAATTCGTAACATTTATCTAGTTTGCCTCCTTCTTTAATTATAATACCTCAATTTATAACTTTACAAAAGGGACATTTAATTTCTTGAACGATATCCGTAGTTCAATATGCAATATGACCCACATCGAGCGATTCAAGAAATTATTTAATCATTTGGAAAATTTCACAACGCTTAACATTTCAATGAAAGAAAATGCGTGTTCGAGGCACAGTGCAAGAAATGGCAAGAACCTTCGTATCAGTGCACTATGGGGTCAAACATTACGATGAATAATTCATCCCCAGACTGAACATAACTTGGCGTTCTAAAACGAATAGTTGCTCGCATAACGTTCGTTACTATACGTTCCAATTTCTCCAGACGATTGTCATCGGCGTTCTTTAAAGAAATGTATTATTCTTATGTTCAATAGACGACCGCGACTGTTGCAATCGTTCAAGTTAAGCTTATATACGACTCACAAATATAATTCTATTTTCTCATAAATATGTATTCGAAATGTATGAGCTATTACCTCTCGATCATTGTTTACGGCACTTAACAATGAAAGAAGATTAATTCGATGTTTTATCGAGAAATCTGAGAAAACTTTTATACAAAACGCAAAATATATATATATCAAAAGATAGATATGTGTATGTATTTTCAAAGTTAAGTTGTTTCTCTATTTTTCATCATTTCCTCTGTCAATCTTACTTCTTTTTCAAAATATATATTTTTGTTAAACTACTATATCCTCAAAGAACCACACAATTCATGCGTTGATGAAAAAAAGTTTCGTTTCGCACAAAATTTTTCATTTCGTCGACAAAAGAGTTTCACTTCTGCTATATACCGTGTTCAATTTACTTTTGTGCGTTGCAAATGTTTAAAAATGGAGTTAATTCCTTTTGTAACTTAGAAAACAACATTTTATCTTTTCAGATGCGAACATCCTACTATCTGAACCCTCTGTCCGAAATAGAATGTCTGTTAGTAATAAATGCCTTTCAGTGTTATAAATACGATTACTATTGCACGAGGTATTTCAGAATATACTAAAATTTCAATTTCTCTAGCAGGTGTACTATTTATCATTCATTTATACCGTTTTGTCACAAAATATTTTTCTAATACATTTCCTATCTACTCTGGTAAACATCGTACATCGTAACATTTGCACATATTCCCACTGACACACATGCGCACACACACATACACACACAATCTAGCCATCTTTCCTCTTAACACTTTGTGTGTTTTCACATACCTAAGCTTTTGGTGCTTTTCAATCCCATGGTACGCCACTACGTCGTCCACTTGGAACAGATTTCGGGTCAAAGTTAATCCGAGCTGGACGAAATTCATCCAGGATTCGGCCAAGCATAATGGAAGTCGATAACCAAAGAGATTAGTTAGACCAGAGATTAGACGACAGATAGGAAAATCGGTGTTCGGTGGCTGGCTTATCGTAAACCGTGTTATCAAAGCAACCTAACATATAATGCTTCACGCGAAGGAGCCGCTTGATCCCACGGCTAACTCGATCGATATTCAATTTCCTCGGCTCGATCGCCGTTACATCGAGATACTTTATCACTGAGAGTCCCCTCGTGATCGTTGATTACTAACCGCCCACGGAGCCAACGATGATATTTCACTGGCATAGTTTGCGCTAAAAGGATCGCGGAACAAAGACCTTGACAGAGCAGGAAGAAAAATGCACCGGATTTGTCGTAATGCGTGAAGAACGTCACGAATCCATTTCGTTCGATCCATCATCCGAGACGAACCCGTCACCAAAGAATGTGCGCTACTGCAACGATGCGCCGCAGATTCACACAAGAAGAAAAACGAAGGAAACAACCGACTTTCATACACGATATACAGGGTGTCTCGCAGTATCGAGAAATCACTTGCACGATGTATTTTGCACACGAGGACAATGAACTCTTTTTTTTTATTACTTACATGTGCAGAATCCATGGCCTAAGATGTGTTGTTCGATGCTACGGGACATCCTGTAGATTCCCTTTTTTTCTTTTTTTTTTTTATTAGATTTGACGTTTCATTTTTTCAGTATGAAATTTTTGTAGTCATAAGAGAGTGCAGCTACAATGACGGACGAAGGAAATTGTATAAAATAAGAAGTATAAAAAGACAACATAATTGCGCAAAATGGATTTATGTCTAATGAGAGTAGTGAATAAATATAATATATACCACGGAATATATGATCGCTAGCAATATAGTAAAAAATTTTTGGTACAGAAATTAGTAGAATTCAGTGTGATAATTTTAAAGTTCTTTTTATCCGCCACTGTAATTCTCACGTTATGAATCTTCGCTTTACGAACTTTTGTCGTTACGAATTTTTTAGTCGGAATTTTTATTTTATATTGCACGTGGTAAAGGTGAATAGGAGCGATTTTTTTTTCAAAGAAAAGAAAAAGGTACATGGGAGATTTTTAATACATCTACTACCCCGACAGCTGCCGATTCTTCCGGTGACGAAGAAACGAATTAATTCTTCTTCAAAAAATCTTTCTTAATTTAAAATTTCTGTCTTGAAATTAAATTTCTGTTTTTAATTTAATTATTTTATAAATATGTGAATCTTAGACTAGTAAAGTCCTTTCTTATTCCTTAATATTTAATTTATATTTTATATATTCCTTCTAACGAACGTAACTCTCGGTTACAGTATTATATCTAAGGTAAATACATTCTCGCTGTACAAATTGCCGATACACGAAACGTCACTAGCAACCAATTAATTCGTAAACTCGGGAACCACTCGTACTACCAAATGATACGAAATTTAATACTCTTGGACCGAATTAATTAGTAAGTAAATGCTATAGTAAATACAATGGTATACCAATATAGGTCACCCTGCCATAAGTAGTGCGGTTTTCAGCTTTCGTATTAAAAGTTGAAAATAAAAAATTATCTTTCGCCATCGACCAGTAATGAATTTCTCGTATTTTTTATAATTCACTATCTTTTCCTGGTAAATTTTCTATTCCAACTTTTTAAAAGTCCGATAGTAACGCCTCCCATTGTTTCGAGCTTAGCTCTCAGAAAAACAGCATTGTTTATGACCGAGACTTTTTCTAGCCATCGTAATAAAACTTCTTTTCAATTCAGTGTCACTTTATCACCGTGAGATAAAATATTCGTGAAAACAACGTTCAACCTCCATTGACGAAGCTTAACCTTAAGACTATTGTTTTTCTTTTTTTTTTAACAATACATGGACTCGCGATGACACTCTATGGACACATCTTCACAGTAGTACCTGGCAGCGATGCGTTAGAAAATTCGGCGTATTGCCCCGTAGATTATACGCGTCCATTAAACGCTAAACAGCAAGCTAACCGTGTGTCGGAGCGTGAAGCGTGTTCGCTGATTAACCATGTATAATTAAAATGTAATTTCTCCCTCGTAACCGGGAAGTTTTAATCAAACAGGGCTTAAACCAAAGAACCAGCGGATGGGACTATAGCGCAGTACACTAGGGGGATGATTATCGCGGTGACTGCGGACCGCGGGATTCCCGGTCACCTTTCTTCGCCACTAATGTCCAGTATTTTATGCAACTGGATATTATTTTCATATCTCTAGGATTATTTAGCGATATCTTTCTCGAACACGGCTGTTTTTGGAAACGTTGTTCGTTTGAATTATTATTATACAGCGTATATACCGCGAAATTTTCTACATGATACTTGCACAGAATTGGAAACATTATTTTGACGCTCTTTATACAGTATCAAACATTATTTATAGACAGAATATTCTTCGGTTTGTTATTTTACCTTTATCGCGTTGCTCCCTGCTATCAGAACAGTACAAAATTTGTTATGTACGTACGTTTTATTTGGACGTTCAAAATGTTTATATTTACAATTTAATTTTTACTGCTTTGATAAGGTAAAATTGATCGAAAGCAATATGAAATATGAAAAGCAATCCGCTCCGTAATTACTTCCTTCGTTAATTCCTGAAATGAGAAAATAATGACGCAATTTTAATACACGAAACTGATATTATTTAAAGCGGATTAGTATTTTGTTCAACTTCAAGCAATTCTGCAAGCCATTTCAATATAAGGGCCAACTGTCTGATTATGTATGCGCAAATATCTCATATTTTAGCTTTAAATAAATCTCATTTATTATCTGTAGCAGCTGGGTCAAAATCAATGTTATGACTGCACTCTCCAGAAAAGGTAGAAATTGATCGAGTACGTAACTGATACTTGGTATAATGAATCGAGATAAAGTCTGGGGATAATGTATTACTCCTAAAACATGTTCAATTACGATAAAACGAGGCTCTAGGGGATATGTCTGGGTACATGTTGTTATTAAATTACTTTTATCTTTCAGAAATGATAATACAGAATTATTATAATGTGTGTGATATTATTTCCCAATAATATTGCAAACAATTGCAATAAGTATAATAAATAAACAATGTTGCAACAACGCGTTGTTACTCAGAAAATAGATAATGCAGAAGATTACACGATCACAGGATAATGTACTTACCACCCTAACAACCTCATCGCCTCAATTTCACCGAAATTCGGCAATTAATGAGAAAACGGCGGAGGCGATGTCTTGGAAATCATCTCTGCGAAAGTGTTGCTTATAACATACATTTATTAAGCGAAATTTTCTTTTGTTGCGCATAACCGTTACAAAATTTAATAATTATTAATTTCATTGTGCAACGAATCGTAAACATATTTGTACGTAGGAAGGCATTTACGATAAATTAGATAAAACTTGAGTCCCTAAATTACTAGCAAATTATTAAAACCTTCAAGAATATTTAATATTACATACAGTAATCTCATCAATTATATACAAATAACCTTAATTTCCTTTTCATCTATACCTATTTTTCAATAACAGTTTGAATCGATCTTTCCATTCATAGTAGTAGTTTTCGTATTATATTTACGCTATTACTGGCTCCATGAGTGCCATAAATGGTTGCACGAATCAGATTTACATAGATGTTAGACAAATGTCACGCTTTATTCAAATTAATTAAATCATGGCAAGTATGTAATCAACTATGTAGTTTGCTGACCTGCACCACAACATTAAATTTTTACAAAATATTCGATCGTATTTGCGTATTTCTTTTTAACAATATTATCTAAATCGTTCACATTGTTGACGATTTCTTAGTTAGTTACGAACTTCGTTATGAAATTTGTGTCGCTGCAATCGTTGCAAAAGGTCTAGTATCTAAAACGTGAATAACCGATGATCATCGTGGCAGTAAACGTGTTTATGGGTTGTTTACATCAGCTCGTGGAGCCATTTATCGATTCTCGAAGAACTATGAATGCCAAAATCGCGCTTTGTCTCGGACATAACAGCGAAAGTCGACTCCTGGCGGGAAGTTTCTTCCCTGTTCGAATATTGCAAATCGTCGATGATAGCGTTGTAACGAGTCGTAAACCGTCCAAGCCATCGTAAATTTTCACGTCGAATGGTAGTAAGATATATGCAGTACTTGCCAGCTACCTACTGGCTATCCGATCGAAACTCGACGAGTTACGATTAAAATTCTAACGAGACCTGAACTCTGAGTACTTATCGCTTTCAGTGATAAAGAGTTCTGCATTACGATGGTCAAGATAAAGAGGAAATATGGTACAAGTACGAAATGTCTCTGGGCTATTTGCACCGGTATTGATTAAAGTGGCCAATTGAGGCTGTTGGACTATTTTCAACTTTCTCTACCACCGGCATCGTGCTAATTACTTGGAGACTGGCCGTCCGAGATATCGACTGAAATTCGATTTCCCCTTTTATCTGAATCCATTTGAAGCCTTCCGGCAATTGGAAGCAGAGCCACCACTTTCCACGCATGTTATTGCTCACTCTTGAAAAATTTGAATCATCGTTACGACATGGTCTCGTCGATGTTAACGAAATGCCATCGTTTGAAATTATTCATGGCAATGTTAGAAATTGGCGCAAAAAAAAAAAAGAAAAGAGAAGAGAAAAGGAATGAAAAAGGGTAATCGAAGCTTCGTAAAGAATTCATTTCGAACGAGCATGTCCGCGGCTACGAAATCATACAGTCAAACAAGAACCATTCACGTCTCGGAAATGAAATTCCTTTGTTCGTAGCCCTTACATCGTGAAAGCACTTTGTTCGCAATTTTAGTTTTATCACATGGTGATTGTTATAAGGCGAAGTTTACTTGCCATTACGTGCCAAAGCAAATTTACTAACAATATAGGCTTTTTGTCGAAAGCAAACTGTATTGTTACGACGTTACTTGACAATTATTGACATTAATTGTAGTAGGATAATTGGGAAACTATAATATTGTATTTTCGAGTTAATAAACCCTCTCTAGATTAATTCTTTCAATTAGAAAATTAAAAATTAGAAAAAGAATGTTGGCTTTATGAATGAGTGTCGAAATAAATGAACTTTCAAACGTATTTCGAACTTATTAGAACTTTCAAAAACATCAGGTATTTTAAGTACTCTGATAGCATAATGGGAGTTTGATATAATGAAGGCAAGTTCTGATACGGCCACGGGTTGTCTAAACATTATACGTATTTAACGCTGTTCGAAGTATTATACGTTCTATGTTATCTTCCATAGAATGAAGTTCAATAAAATTTCATTAATTCTAAAAATATGTTGTGAACGTTTAGATTATTATTATTAATTATTTCGTTCGATTATGGCCAGCTATTGTTAGAACGTTTCGAGATCGCGATTAAAAGAAACATATGTTTCTAGTTATACTGTATAAATTTTACTACATTTCGGTTAGAAAGCTTGATCTTATAAGATGATTCGCTACGGGGAGGCTATTTGGTATGGTCGTTTAAACGTACGCTCTGGATTTTATCATTTTGACAGTTCTATTATCGTTACGAAAAATATACCACAGCAGAATCTTCCTTCACGTAATAAAATATGAGCGATATAATTCTCACAAGGATGAACACCGAGAAGAGAGGAGTTCCTGCAATTTTCGTAACAATCCTACGGTTGTTATACCGAATATCTCTTTAGTCTACTTAACGGAAAACCTATTTAAAACATTGCAAGTCTTTTTTGTTAACATTTTATGTTATTTGAACCAAAGTTCTTGTGAAATTTAAAGATTTTATTACGTAATTTTGGTAAAGGAAATCACCAACTATTGGCAACTTTCAGATCTTTGACGAATTAATTTTTTCAAGAACAAAAAATTTCGTACGTTTTTAGGTTTGTATAGCTGCTGTTAAATACAATTAAATTAGAAGTAACTGTAACACGGCACGAAACTAAAATTAATGAAACTGTACCAACGTTCATCCTTGAAACAGTGGAATATGATATTTTCTATTCAATTCTTGCTTCTATAGCGATGCCTTTCAATAATTAAAATTTTACGTACGACGAACGTGAAAATACGACCGTTGGGGAAAATATTCTTTTTCATGTAACTGAAATGATCGTTTCGCGGATCCAAATGCCTTTCCACCCGGCTGATAAAACCATTTTAAAAAAATGAGACTGCTCTGGTACACGGACTGGTACAGCGAAAATTTTAATCAATGCCGGAAACGACTTGCTTTCAATCGATAATTAATTTTCTTTTAAAAGGTAATTCAGTCGAATCGGAAACAAGCACAAGCACTACTGCAAAGTTGTTTTCGACGGTATGCCCGAGCGGTGATAATTTTCTTTCATAATCCCATTGGTACAACTCGGTCTCCGCCGCTGTTTTATGCAACCGTTTCCGTTTGTTGTGTTATTTCAACGATACCTAAGAGACATCTGATACGGAAAGTACTTAAACTCGTAAACTTTTTCGTAGGAGTTAAAGGTAAATCTGCTTCCTCCCTCCCGTTTTCTCTCTCTTTCTCTCTCTTTCTCAGGCGAACGACCGAACGAAACTTTGTCTCGGCACGTCCGTCTCTTTCACAGCCTCGTAAACAACTTGCCACGTCATTACGAGTTTCAGTAGGGAATATCCCCAGCGACGTACAAAGTTAATGAAACTTAAGAAAATTTCTTGCTGTTCATTTCTGTCCCAGGATCACATCTAGCAACGTTCTTCCTTCGGGGGTTAATTTATTTAAATGGATACGAGACAACTCGAATACCAAGTGCGACTGACGTTTGTCCGACGTAACTGTAAATGTTTAAAGTGATTTGTTCTAGGCTCGAACAGACCAGGATCCCTAACTTTTAAGCTCTTCCGATGCTTTTAAAGTTGTAGCCATTTAGAATATGTTAGTTCGAGTGCATTGCAGGCGTTTTCCCTCTTTTATACTTTTTTCTTTTTATATTAACGGCTTTAATTATTCGATCTATGAGAGAGGGGAGCAACCAAATGTACAGAATGTCCCATTTATTTTGGTAAATAATTCTGTACGTTACTGTAAAGTAAACTGAGAAATACTTTATTAAAAAGATGTGACAAAAATATGAAATAACAATGCATTCATATTGCGTTGGGCGTGCAGTGATATTTACGTTAGTTTCATTTCAAAGTCTTGTTTGTTCATATAAACATAGGATTGATACGAATGAAAAATTTTAAAAATTTCATAGGAACTAAAAAGATTTATTTTAGTACATAACAAATTTCTTAGTGACTCTCTGTGATATTAGTTAATATATATTACTACCGTTAACTAGTTCAAACAAAATTAGCTTCTTATTTTCTAAATATCATTCTTGTACGTATTTTACAAATTTTTCTACGCCACCCGCTGTTACATCGTTGTTAACGTACAATACCATGGAAGATCAATGCGCTGACCTAATAGGAATCGTTTCTATGCGTAGCTAACGTTTCAATCTGGTTCTGCTACTTTTCTAAATCCGGCAGAGATCGCGAGCTAAAAGTTTGATCGTTTAAGCGGGTCGTTTAACCGTAATGAGATCACAGGGTTAAAATACCAAAAAGTCTCACTTGCTACGTTTTCGATACTAGCTGTTCACAGTTGCTGCTTCAGGCAGGATTAATTGAGCGACCGGTTACTCGAGTTAAAGAGAGCCGGTGAAACATCGCTCGCGCAAACTCCGAGCAGATCTCGTGAACGACGTTAGCAGACTCTTTTAACGTCCGCCCTTTGAGTCTGTGCCGAACGGCTGGAAAGGGGGTAATGCTCCGTGAAACAACTTCGAATCCGCTGTCTTGCTTGTGACAGTGCGGTTATGAAGTTGCGGTTGCGTAAAATGAAGAACGCTTGCGAATCACAGACAGAAAGGAAACAGTAGACAGGGCTCTTTAGATTTGTAACTTACACGACGATTAGCTGCTACACAGCACCGCCCGAATGTATTCGGACGTTAGCTTATTTTTTACTTTGACAAGATATTTTAATTACAGGATTTTACATATTATGACCCGTTTAGATCGATTTTAAAAGCCGATATACAGGGTGTCAGTAACTGGTGTTACCACCGGATGCAGGGCGATTCTGCGAAAAGAAACAAGGCGAAAATATAGAATACAATCTTTTCGTACGACGTTCCGTTTCCAAGAAAATCTTGGGAATTTGACAAGTATACTTAAACCTTGTTAAGTCCGGGCTGAATAAGAGTAAATCATCGACAGGAGTCAAACTGCATGTGAAAACGAGTCAAATGCGTGGATTAAAATTTGTCCAGAAGATGCTTTGTTTTCGAGAAATATAAATTTGAAAATGTATCGAGCGCGTGCATTAGACCGATTCTTAAATTAAACATTTTCAAGTTTTATTTCCTTAAAAATGAGATCTTAAACAAAAACATTTCATTTCATATTCTCAACTTATTTTTTCGTGCAAAATCACCCTGTACACAGTTGGACCATCAGTGTCGGGCCACTCTGTACAACAATAAGGCGTTCTATATCAGTAGACAGGTTTGAGAAAGTTTTTTAGGCTAAAGGAAACAGGACCGAATCGAATCTTAGTATTTACTAATTACTGTCTCCTCTTGTTATCCTTCCTTCTCAGTTTGTCATTATGATACAAATAGACCCATCCTTTTCAGTTTTCGGAATCGGTTATCTCGAGGCCCCGGATACATTGAAACATCGGGACACGCAAATGTTTCGCCGTGCGGAACGTTTCGGGTGATAATTTCGCCAGGGTAGATTGTGAAGTGTCGGCTACGCGAAACAGTTGCGAGGGAAAACACACCCCAACATTTCGTTCAATTAAACTCTCAAATTACTCGAGCAAATATCTGTGTGAAATTTTATTCATTGGGTTTAACCCCTAGGTTGTCACCTCTCGTTATACCGCCATATCATCGTCCACATTGTTTGAATCAAATTGTGTTTACCGGGTCGTTATTTATATTCATTTAATTTCTGGAAAAGTAATAAATGTCAGTGGTGCAGAAATTACGACATCACGACGGGCGTTCGCAACATTAAATTCATACGAGTCGTTTTTCATGTTCTTTTCACACGTTATTCTTCTTATTATAATGTTATATACACGCACGCAGTGTCTACATATCTGCAATCTCGTTTCCTCTCTGACGTTTTTTTATTTTCATTGTTTCTTCTCTAGTTTACACCGCATCACATCCATTTGTTATTGTAATTAACAAAAAATTATCAAAACGACAAATTTTCTGTTTTTTATCAATTTAATCCGCAAATGCCGTGTATTAAAAGTAAAGTTTGCTACCACTAAAGGAATAGTTACAATTTTATCATTTTCCGCCATGATTATTTTCGTTTGACTAATATTTAAGGATACGAAAAAGTTTCACTCGCTGTACCGATAAAGAACGAAATGAAGATTCATGATGCAGTTTTGCATTACAATGCGCCAAGTTTCAAGCTTAACGGTTAACGATAGCTTGCATCTTCAGTCTCGATAAAACAGCAGATTTTATTTGCCATAGCAATAATCTGCCAACGATAATTATGCAGTATACTAGCGTTTATTCAATTTTCCCTTGGAAAAATAAAACATTCAGTCCGCGTGAAAGCAATTATCGAAAAATAATCAAGCTCGTTAGCAACTCCCAAGCGAAATCGCTCGACATTATCCCCTAATTCTCACTGGAGAATCACTTCGTAATTTCATTCGCGCAAGGAATATACCATTAAACGTTTCACTCATACAACATACTAAATCTGGTGTAATGAAAACGCCACGACATGAAACAATAAAAGCTCATTAGTTAACGATCATGGCAATCAAGTGCATAAACAGTTTCGTTACGCAACACCACACAACACTTAACGTCCGTCCTATTATTTCATGTAATTTTAAAATCACATCGAACAGTTCCGTCCGCGAGGGAAGGATCTGCGTGTTTGCGGTGCTCTGCAATTAAAACGCTGTAATTTGCGGAGCGCGTTGATCGCCGGAATTGAGTAAACGGCGCGCAACAGCGTTTCGAAACGCGTGCGCGCGACAGCCACCGTGTATCATAGCTATTGCCTTAATTTGTGCGGGCGCGGGTAAATTGATAATGAATCCGATGTGTCGGTACAAGATTAATTTAGGGAATTCAATCGTCCCGATCGAGAGACTCCTGATTCTAGGCGAGCGATTCCTATCAGGTCTGATCAAATATTGACATTCCCTTAAAGACGGATTGATTTTAAGATCGCTGCAGTCTGTGTGCTCGAGATTAATTGCTTTACTACACACGCCATTATACGTTAAGTTGACTTTGTATAAGTGAATAGGTATAATAAGTAGACTGCCGAGTTTTATAAATTTATGACGAATTTGAAAGCGAAGAAAATGCATAGGATGCACGTATTGTGCAAAAATGTGTAAAACACCCAAGGTGAAACAATCGTTGTGACATTTAACAAACGAAACAAAATCGATTCGGGAATATTGCTAATAACTGCAGGTGGAGCAGTTAGCAGATAAATTGACGATTTTCTTGTTTATTATATTTATGTCTGACTGTTTTCGGAGATATGCATAAATCAATCCATCCAAAGGAAAAAGTGATGGGACTTTAAGCGGCTAAAGCTAAGCCTTCCTGGAACTACAGTCAATAAATCCCAGTGGTCAGGGATTTCGATGATTGAAATATCGCAAAGGAAATATTGCTTGCTGGCGGGATGTCTAGATTTGTCAAACGGATGCCTTACGAAGCGGATTTTATCTGGACTTTACTCGAAACGCATTTCCTCTAAGAAATTCACTACTTGAAAAATTATACCAGCGCACTGAAAAAATACAAATTTTCATTTCGATAAATTGCTTGCATTAATAACGTTTAATACATCATCGTAATTTTTCCATATATATATTTTGAGAAATGTGTGACCTGCCGTGACAATGATGTATCAAATTGATCGCATATATTTATCATTTCACATTTCGCTGGACTTCAAATCTATGACAGATAACCAGTAATGCGTAGGTGGAAGGTCTGATGTGTCTCGTTCTGTCACTGGCTTTGCAAAGAAAAGCTTCATATGCTGTAAAGATCCGATTCGCGGTAAATATAGTAAATAAGCGTTAAGTAAAACATATTTCGTGGAGTCGACCGTATGTCGTTTTTGCAGAAAATGGCTTTCGTAATGGGATTAACGTACACAGAGAAAAGGAACGAAAAGAGGAAGATTAAGCTACGAGATTACTCCGTAAGAAAATACGGGGGAAAGATTTTTTGCCGTTTTTTTGGAAAAGAAAGAGCGAACCGTATAAATCATTCTGGCTCGTGTGCCTGTTTAGAGAATTTCGAAATTTATTTCTTCGTGTTGAGAAACTCAAATAAGGTTTTTGCTCTAAATATTTGCACAATATTTGTACCATATTTTATAAACAACGATTCAAATAATTACGTTATAAATAGTAATTTACGAGAACAAGTTTACATTCCTTTAATGTCAGTATTGTAGAATACGTATAATCGAGATTTAGTAAGATTACAATGAATAGAGAAGTGTATTTTAGTTTTCTTTCGAATTGAAATTTTCTACAGTCGCCGTTTAAAACCTCGCGTATCTCGACACGTGATAAGTGTACAATGTAAGTGCTTTCTGTGTTTGTAATTAATGTCAATCTGTATAATTTTCTATGAGGAAATTTTGTTTCTTAATAAAAAAAAAAAAAAAAAAAATATCAGCGACAAATGTCACCATCGAATAATACATCGATATTTTATAAACAATACACATAAAACAATCAGAAAATTTTTAAATATTATCTACTCAGAAGATAGTAGAAAATGTGCCCTTAATAGTGTATTTTGATTTAAATCGATATCTCAATTGGTTCGGAAGATACAGCTCTTTAAAGTATAATAAATGTGTCTAAGTTTATAGAATTATGAATGGCAGTCCGCAGCGGTCTGACCTACATTTTTTCCAGAAACTGCGTACGCTCAGTATAGTAGTAATAGTAACAAAGCGTAGACGTTGTCTGTTACTAACCAGCGCAATATTAAAGAGGTTGCGATTGGTCAGTGACGCGATTGGAGTGAGAGGTCCGGGCGTGCGAGAGAGACAGCGATAGAGAATTAGTGAAAAATTCGATTCTCTACAAGAACGATGATATCTCAGCGATGGAAAGTCGGATCGGGATAAAACGAAGAGCATTTTGCAGGGCAAGGTTTACTCTTCCTCATCACTCCAACTGGATTTCAAGATTTTCATTGGTTTTGCAAAAGTAATTGTTTAAACTTTTAGCAGTTTTAATAGGCGTTACTCGTGTATTTTAAGATTTATTGAAATAAATGTGTATATTTTTTGAATAATACTATTTCTAACGGTATTGTTAATAGTTTATATACTAATTATAATACAAAACTACGTGTATTGTGCAAAATTTCAAAGATTCTGTTGGTGAGGAGTATTTATTACCAGTTCCTTGAACTTTTACGTAATTCTTATGCTTTGTTGAAACAAACACTTATTGAAATATGTTTTTTACAATCTCGTTTACATATTCTGGTATTGTTAAAAGTTTTTAAGCCAATTGTAATACAAAATTACGTATATCTTACAAAATTTTGAATGAAATGTTTTATTTACGAACAGGACCGACAATTTCTCCTTCTTTGCACGTAATACTTGTGCTTCGCATAAGCGCGAAGTATTTACGTAACAGTAAATTCATCTGACATTCACGTTGGAGAATACGAGCCACCCCTCGTTCCTTGTCTTATCAAGAATTTCAATAACCCAAAAGAAGAGGAATTTACGCTGGTGCAAAGTTATCTTTTCTGTTAACCAACCGGGTCCAGCCATTCAAACGAGAAAATTCCTCGCAGCGCCGCGCCGGTCTGATAAACAGAGCCGAAAGAAACGAGCATCGCCTTGTTCGTTTTATCGGCCATTCAAATCTGGCCTGGTTTGGCTTCTAATCGCTATCAGCCGGTCTGTTGAACACAATCGACCCACGAACGTACGCTGCCGTGTACGTGCACTCGTGCACGTCGTATTCAAACACGTGCACACGAATCGTACACCACGGAAACGCAGATAGCGTGTGCCACGAGTAGTAGCCTGCTGGTGCAAAGTGACTACGTGTCCCGCGTACAAAGCCCATTAAAATCTATCCACCGGGGCAATAGCGCGAAATTTAAGAAGAATCTCGAGCGCACGTTCCTGTGGCTTTGTAGAAACGACACGAAGAAGATGGTTTTCTTAAAATATAGGTACTTTCGACCTGCGACGATTGGTCGATGGAAAAGAAACTGTTGGATGATCAATTGCTTTTATCCAGTGCAACTTATGTTTTGCCTATGTCCAATCCAATGCATGTACATATTGCGACAGGTTGTTTTTACGAGATATTCCGACGTTTTCTATAAGCAACCGTTAGCATCCTTAGTCATCAAGAGCAGATTTCGTCTAGGTTAGTTATCTTAGTTAGCCATCAATGGAAGTGTCTTCATCAAGGTACACTTGATAAATTACTTGAAAATTATTAAAATCTTTAAGAATTGTTGTCTCGTTAAATTGTGAAGGATTGATACATATAGGAAAATTAAATGTTTTTTTTTTTTTACTATATTCACCATATCTCCCGATCATTGTTTTAGCCACTTTTTATTGCACCCGGTGATTTTCTATTGTATCTATGACAGAAACATTATACATATATATTAATATCACATAATAGAAATCAAAATATCAAAACAATTTAAATTTTGCTTTTTGATCATTATTCTGCTATTAATTCAAGTGTATATTCCTGGCAATAATAATTCGGTGTTGATAACAGAAATCGACCAAAATGTCCACGTATTTATGAGCGGCAATATATATGTATAGTCAATACGATCGCGTATTTTCATACCCGCAACAAAACAAAAGTTTTAACCAAGAAATTCATTCCTCGCGGTAGAACAACGCAACTCCCAAGAGAATCGCAGTTGCGGTTCGTTTATGCGCCTTTTTTTTTCGTTTCCTCGGTCTTCTTTACGGCAGAAGTCGCCGTGACGAATGGGCGACGCTCGATTGGGTCTCGTCTTCCGGAAATTCGTTCTTCCGTCGCGTCGCTAGACAGAGCTTGCTAGAGGCTGCCTTGAGAATTGCAGAGACAGGGGTCAAAGGCGAAACGGAAAGAACGAGTTGGAGGCGCGATGAAATCAGTACGCCAGGGTCGTTAGCAGGCTGGCTGTAAATCCAGCGAATTTCGTTATAACGCATTTAGGGCAATAATTTTAAACGTATGCGACTGACAGAGCCTCGTGATTAATGGCAGTCATCGAGTGCCACGTAGACGTGACGACTCATTAAGAGAAATATATGCATCACAATTGATAGTGTTCTTTTTAACGCCAGAATTACTTATCGATGCTTGACTACATATATTAGAAGATTGTAAATAAAGAGATGCGATAATCATGTTTCTGTCTGAATGAAATTCAACGTTACCTTTGCTAAAAACATTCCTACATGTGTTTGCTTATCGCGAAAACAAAGTATCTGAACTCAGTCATTTTGATAATTCTAATACAAACGACAAAGTTCTAGAAGGTTCGAGGAAAAAATTAAAAGTTGAAGAGGCGTCTTAAATCGAAATATCCTAAATTCAAGACAATTTGTACGCTTCAGCTGTTCGTTCGTTAATAATTAAAATGCATAAGACGTGCGCAGCTGGCACTTCTGTACGATCCAAACTACTATTCTAATAGTAACTTGATAACGCGCAAAGGACTCTTCTATCGTAATTGATGTAGAGAAATTGATTACTTTCTTGTATCAGTGTCGTACTGTTGCACAGAAGAAATTACCCTCAGCTTTGCAAATTCGGTTTACTGGCAGTCGTAGTCTACGTTTGGATAATGCAGACATTTAATGAAACGCAAAATATTGGATTCGATTGAATGTCTTTTTCGAGTACTTTTCTTGTAACCATTGACGTTTGAGAGTTCTTTGAAGTCGAGAAGAGCGTTTAATTTATGTTAAACGTACCTTCAAGTAGGTGAGAATCGAGGAGATTTCTTTTTAATTTTATTAGAAAAACTTATGTCTCTTTATTTTTTGCATTAAGCCAGGAAAATTGGCGTCGGCAACACTTCTTCTTGATTTACAACGAATTTCCGTTTATAGAGCACTGTACTGTAATATTGTAATAAGTGGATATAATAAATATCGTGAAACAAACGTGCGATCTACTGCATACTAACAATATTTTTTATTCAACACTGGTAACGTTCCGTGTTTCTGCTGTTGCTGCTGCTAAATAATGCATTCGTACGAATACGTACGGAATGTTGAATGGTGCAATCGTACGTTTGTTCGATAAAGGTTCATAATAAAATGGACGTTCTTAATTCTGTGAAAAATACCCCTTCAAAGTAGTAATAAATGTAAAGCTACATAAAAATCATCCTTCTGATATACAGTGAATAACGTTTCCTTCCCGAATATTCAAAAACAAATCATTCTTTCAAAAATAAATCTGCAAAATAGATCTTTTCCCCTAAACACATAAGAACTTCCAAGTATAGCGACTGCTTTAGCGAGCATTGTAATACACGAACATTTTATATACCTTTTCACATTACATGCATTCTCTACATATTTACGCTCTTTGATTTCCCATAAACACTTGGACATCCGAGTTTATCCGCCTCGTTCAAATACGACGAACAATAATTTCTCCGAGTTATTTGAGACGTTGACGATCTCACCCTCGATGTAGCTTATCCTCCGTAGCTGCTTTAAGCAATATTTTTGTGACATTCTTTAAATACCATCGAATGGTAGACGAACTTAATACTCAAGGTAATAGAATTCCACGAGCCACTCATTTCTGGCATAACAATCCAGCTGATCTTCAACTGTTAAATAGAAATTCGTCTCGAATAAATGCGACCGCTGTTACACAACGGAATTAATATTCCTTCCCGTGTATATTGTTGTACGCCCTATCAAACGTAGGATGCTGAAAGCACGAGTCACTTAATTATCGCTGGCCTGGGTAGAGAAGGGGAGTATGTACTAGAATTTGAACATATACCCGTAGTCTCCTGTAATTACTTGCAGGCTTAGGAATGATGATAAACTGACGGAGATTTGGCTACATACACTCTTAGCGCGCGAAGCTTTATTATGAATGAGCGAATGAAATTTCGCGAGCTACCTCTTATACGTAGGCGTTGGAGATTCGAATGACTATTCTGTTGCGCAGCAGCATTGAATTTCTGGAGATTCTAATGGGAGATAAATGGTACGATCAATTGTAATCATTTTTTGGATTTCGCTACTTCCATATTGGTAGGAATATAAAATATGGTAGATGCCCCTCGTCCGTACAAATACAAATATACTGTAAAGAGTATAAATATTGTCTAAAAAAATATTTCAAGGCGCAATCTCTCACTGACGTTTGAATATTGCTGTATCTGAAAAGAATCTTTAGAATATTTATATTATAACATTTTTCGATCAAAGCTTATCTATATGTATAGTAGATAAAAGTGTCCTCCGATTTTCTATCTTTTTTCCATGAAATTTTTTAATTCTTTTATCAATAGTTAAAATCTATTTCGATATATTTCCTCTTTTTTCTGGGAACGCATTTATTTTCAAATACTGACAACATAAAACACTTGACGCGAGAATTCAAAATGAAAAGGTTTTTATCTCAGAATCACCTTTTAAATGAAATATAATATTTAGAATGGTATTAAATTAATATTTTTGGATTTGACAATGATTTGAGATTTCAATAGATTTACATTATATCCATTTTATCCATTCGTTGCTTTCTGTATTCATTATTTATTGGCTTGTAGGACTTCAGCATTCAAAAGGTTAATTAATAACGGCAATAATATTAAATTTGCATCAAACGAGGTTCTATATCATAAATCAGGTTTATATGACCTAAACTAGTGCCTATATAGTCTGCAATTATGTTCGTAATTTGTACGCGTCCTTCCAAATGATTTTGGTTCTCTGCTTTCAAGGAGACATTCGAATTTACACATGTTCTTCGCACGTAAATTGGAATCAATTGTTTTCCTACTCGTGGTTTTTAATATAAATAATCTCCCATGCATGTTTCCCGCCCTTACTTTCACTAAAGTGAAAGAAGAAAAACGAATTAAGAATCTGAAAAGGGATTGAAATTTAAATCCAGATATAATTAGCTTGAAAATTTCGTTCGTGGACTGCTTAGATTCTCGACTGTGCATTTTGAAGAATTGTGGCGCGCTCTTTCTTCTATCTCCGTGCTCAATCCCACGCTATTTTACAATTTAAAGGGCGAATTCCGTGATGGGCTAACTAGCTCGGAGTTTTTTAAACGTTTTAGGTACTTCCATACTCTCACTTGCCTACTTCTGGAAGCAAAAAACACAGTCTTTTTCTGGAAAAACACTTCGACGACTTTGCAAAACAGAAAAATAGTTGTTTAAAATATGAAACTAAATGAAATTGTAAAAATTCCGCTTTTATTTCTACTCGGTAGGCATTTAAATTCAACGATATTTTAATTTAACCTGATTGGGAACGCGATTATTAGAATTAATTTTAATTTTACACAGAATTAAATAACGTTAATTCAACGAGTCAAAGTTTTAAGAAGAGAGATGTACAGACTAAAAACAGAAGAATAACTTTCCTGTTTATCGAAAATAAAAAGTGCGGTGCGCTCTTCATTTCGGTAGTAGTTCGTTTTGGGTTGGCAACAATACCGGGGATCTGTAGATCACCAATCTGCCTCGTACTAGAAAGGATTTAAAACGATTTTCACGTCAGTCGGCAGGAAATTCAATTATTATTTTTCAATCCCAACAATCTGTTCCTCCCACGCGAATCCGTGGGCTGTGTGTTCCTAGAGAATATTGACTTCCACGGCCGCATATAATTTCAATTTCAATTTGCATGCACCTCAAATGTTTCGTTCGTTTGATTTTAAGAATGCCTTGAAGCAAAAAGTGCTTCCTTCTTCATTGATAATTCGAGTTTTAATAAATTCTAATTATATTTTACAAATACGTTTTTTTCCTTAATTAATAATTCACTATAATATATATATAATTCAATTTATGAACAATATGTTTTTCCATAAAATAAACTAAATTTATCTATACTAAAATATTATCTATATACAAAGTATATATTTTAAAATCTGAATGTGAATGGAAAAATAATATCTGTAAATTTCAATTAGTTTCAATTATTTTGTTGAATAAATACTGTTGGGAATAGATAAGATAGTCCTATTGATATTGTTAATGTATTGTGCGTGATTAAACTTTGTAAAGAGATCAGTAAATACTATTAAACACGTTGTGGAGCATAAAGATTATATGTTGCTAAGCTGATATCTAGAAGGAAAGTTACTAATATGTATGTAAATGTTTTGCACAGATAAAATCTACATATATATATATATATAATTATGTATATATTAGCAATAAAGAAAGCCACCGGTGTATCCAACCTGTTATTAAATTAAATTCTTGTATAGGAGGCGGAGAAGTGTCTTTCTTTGTGTTAATTTATGATCTTTAAAAAATGTTTATTACACTTGTAATATCAAGATACTGAAAAAAACAATATATTAGTGTTTAAATAATATGCTACTATTTAAACTGAATTATTTTAATTACTTTTCTCAG
The DNA here is from genome assembly GCA_014737475.1 of Bombus confusus. Classification (NCBI taxonomy): domain Eukaryota; kingdom Metazoa; phylum Arthropoda; class Insecta; order Hymenoptera; family Apidae; genus Bombus; species Bombus confusus. The sequence continues at coordinate 3,220,798 of JACXIV010000023.1, read as the reverse complement.
TTTGTTTTCTAAGCTTGAATTTTTAAGAATTTTCATATTACACAACCATCAAAAACGTAATTAGTTTCTTATTTATTTCTTTGTACTTTCGAATCTTGTAAGCGATTTAACTTTCTCTTATAATTAAACAAAAAATTACACTGCTATGCAACATTTTCAACGTCATTGGGAAGGATATAGTAGAAAAATTAATTGCTCAAAGAATTAATCAAAAAACTTTACCACTTTTAAACGAGCAAGAATAAGAGAAACGATTCCTTCCCCCGTAACGGTAAGTTTAAGTACAGTCTGAACATTTCTACATTGATCGCTCTAAATAACTCGTGGAGAGAATTTATTTCGCTTTGAGTTTACTCTTGAGTTCGTTCTTCTTTTGCTTTTATCTTGCACTTTCAAAGGGGAACTGCACGAGATTTGTTTCACTATTGTGAACTTTTTTAAAGAGAGTTATATCATTTCAAACATCCGCTAGAAACTTGAGAATTTTTGGGAATTAAAATGCCGGCAAGCAAAAATTTGTGACGCCATTCTTATAAATCAGGAGAAATGAAATGTCTCACGTTTGAGATATCTGTCACGATTAAACAACAGAGTTTTTAAACTTCCCAGAACTCTGTGTTTAAATAAATTCACTGCGTAAAATAATTGTTAAATTTAAGCATGACATTTTTAAAAATTAAACATTATAAATATAAAATTAACATTATAATATAAATACAAGCGTATGTATGTGAAATTTTTACGATGTTGAAACCTGACAGGCGTATTTGTTTAATTCAGAGAATTATGCTATTATTAAAAACCGAATCGTAATACACACGCGCTATCTTTTTACGTATCAAAAAGAATTACGCGCTGAACACATATTCGAATTAACTAAGTTACCCTACTACACGTATAATTATTGTGAATCGTAAAACGTTAGATGAATAACAATCTGTTCGATACATTTTTGGTGAAATAAAATTCCAGATAACTCGCTGTATTTTGCGGACAAATATCGGCCACGATGCGACTTTACGTGAAGTAACGTTCCGCTTCCAAAATTCCATTACTACGAATTTGAATAATTATATGTGCGCAAATACTGCGTTACTCGTGTACGACGCGGAAGCTGAATTGCTAACACATACCCGCTCCTAACGAACTCTGTGGTTCTACGAGTCCTTAAGACAACAAAGCCCCCTCGGGGCCGTCAAACAGCGCGTTAATTCGTTCAAAATTCACAAACGGGAACAAAACTACGTGAAATCGATTACTAGCATCGATGAGCACTTGAGAAAGGAGTAATTTTTCCCTCTTTTCTTGAACAAGTCATGAAATACCGCTTGAGATTGTAATAGAAGTTCATGCAAGCGAGGAAATTGATTTTACTCATACACGATTCTATAGGATTGCACGATATAGTTGTGTTTCTGTGATAACCGGTTCGTTCTTCATGAACAAGAAGACAAAATTGATACGAATTGCAATAGGATTGTGTAAGGCCGGGCGCGCTTCGATATTTGTTTGAAAGGAAGTGAAGTACTTCTGGAGAAATGTAATTTTCGTAGTTGTTGCAGCAAAATGTGGATAATTAATTTTTCTTCTCCGTCACCCTATCTCTAATGATGCAGAACCAACTTTTGCTATAGAGGAAGTCAACGCGTGAATCTCTTTTTATATTATCCATCCCACCATATCGTGATCTGGCTTCTGATCGCTGGAATTTAAGATATTACTTTCATGGATAAAGAATTGAGAAGATCGTTAATATTTTACAGTTTCAATCTCCTGTTTATAGACAACAATCTCTTGTTTTCACTCTTAGTTTTTATGGCGCAAGAAAACTGGTCCTCAGAAACTTGCATCCAAGTATCCAACACTTATTCTACCTCAGAAATAAAAAAGGAAAGAAAAAATGAAAAAAATAGAAGCGACGTTTCAAAAAATACTAAATATACACCAATAGAAACAACACGAAAGAACAGCCTAGATGCGGACTCATTGGAAAAATGAAAATACGATACGTTTTTTTTTTTCAAAAGAAGAAGCTTTTCACTCTGCCGTCGCGTTTTGTCCATGCAATTCTCTATCTTCCTTCCACTTTAAAGCAAAAAAGAAAACAAAGATACGTGCCTACGTGTTTAAGTAAAGAAACGCGAAAAGTCGAGGAGAAACGGGCAGAAAAATGGAGGAATAGAATATCACGGAGGCGAGCGGCGTTGAAGAATTTTACGTAAGACGAATTTCGTTCCCGGGGATATATCAAGGAATTCCACTCTCCTGTCTTTGCCTCGTTGAAAAACAGCTACAAACGACGGTGGCTGTGGAACGACGTCAAAGCGAACGATAAAATGGAAACGCGAACGAAGGCACAGGCGAAGGAAGTCCATTGCCGCGGATTACGCCTGTTCAAGGTAGTAATTCGACAAGCCCGGACTTCTCAAGCCAGTCAAAGGTTCTTTTTCCCTCTTGGAAATCATCCGCGCGATGCAACGATTCCGCGATCGAGTTCTCTGGTTTCCTTATCGAGATACATCCTCCAGACACAGTGCTCGATCGGGTTGCTCGTGTGCGTATAGTTTTTTCTCTCTTTGTGAATGCAGAAAATCAAAAGAGCCTCGGTTCTGTGGCGAACCGAGCCGAGGTGAGATGTCTGTCGCCGTGTGGGGAGCGTAATAATCGAATCCAACGAAATCAGATCACCTACGGAAATAGAAACCATCGCATAACGTTCTCTCCGTTGGAGGAGACACTTCGCGATCGATCTTGTGCGCCGATACCAAGATGGATTCTATTCTGGTTTACTGCTCCTTTTACTTTGTTTCGGATAGAAGGGAATAGAGTCGAAAATAAGCAACGAACGGGCTCTTCTTATTCGAAAGCTCGATATCTGTTGATTGAAATCCGGTATTTGTAAATATTTATACTTGAAATTATCTTTTTTCACTCTTGTTAAGGGAGTGCACCATCCCGAAGTGCTTAAAAATAGGCAGAATTTGAGATTATTTTTCATATAAGGAATTACCAGATTGCGAATTTCTATGCGAATTTGTATTTTTGCAAACTTAGTGCAACAAATGGGAAAGGAAAAATTCATTTCGTATTCCTCCGCTTCGTTTTTATAAACAAAAGGGTTTTTCTGAAATAATTTAATTCGGAGGTGTAAGAGTAGAGTCTTCGTCCTGTAAAACGAACTGAAGTAGACTCTTGCATAATCCTTTCGGCGAAGTTACAGTAGTTCAAAAATCGACAATTTTCCGGTTAAAATTCAGCGATCCTGTAATTCTCTGAATCAGCCTAGATCTAACGCGAGCAAATAGATTTTCAATTTAATTGCTAAGTAGCCGGTTCCATAAACAGCGTGACGGTCTTAATAGAGGAAGAAAAATGTAAAAAGGAGACAAAGTGAAAAGAAGAGGTTATAAAGGAACCTTTGAGTGGATGGTCCTGTGGTAGAAAACCACGAAAGCTCATTAGCTTGGAGGATACTTGGTAGCTGCTCTCCCATTTTAGCTATTCCCTTTGTAACAAAATAGATTAACTAAAGATGAGATCTGAGCAATAAATTTTACCATTGGACTCATGACCGAAAGCGTTTCCAAGCGGATGTTCGGATATCATCAATGAGACAAGATTGGACTAGGTACTATTAGTTAATCGAGCTAGGGTCGCTAGTGAAGTTCGTTTAAGATTGATACGTTCGTACGAAGGAAGATCTTTCAGCTTTGTAGCCATGACTTCCGAAGTGGAAGTTCCTGCGGCAGAAGTTGGAAATTCGAGGACCGGATGATTGCAGATACCTTATCAACACCTGAAATTCAACAAATCCTGAGTATTCATTATATAGCACAAGCGTGGTAATGAAAGTGACGTTCGAAGTTGCACAGGAGCTCCGAATAGATTTCTAATGTTCCATAGATCGGTAAGGTTTGCGAATTAAATGATAGTTTCTGCAAGATTGATATTCAGATATCCAAGTATCGACGATTTTCTCAAATATTTATCAAGTGTTAATTGTTAGATTAAATGGTCTCGTAAAATTCTGTTTGTCCATAAGGAAACACCTGCTTTCAACAAATGGATATTTTCGTTGATTTATGTTTAAAGTATCTATGCAAGGAAGTTTATACGAAAATCGATGAACATTTTACAAAACAAATATTTGACAAAGCAGTTATGTATTAATATATTTTAGATTTCAAACGTTCACGACGATTAAATATTTGTAGTTCTTCGGATTTCAGTCTTGCTTTTTACCAGCACGTTGCGCAATTCGTTTCTTCGTCAGTTCTGAAAAATTTTCTGCTCTTATTCTTGTTCAAATATATTATTTAAACAAATGAACTTTTTAAAAATCTATTTACACGGCTATATTCATCTCATTCAAAAACACGATAGTTTCATAGTTTTCAAGATATGTATTCCAGAAAATGTTTTCAATCTTCAATTTCGGGGGCTGGTTTCGTCTAAAGATGACTGCCGATAGAAGAAGAATGTGTCGAATATTTTTGACTTCGATACGAACCTGCATAATTTTGCTTCTTGTTATTCAGCTTACACCAATTTCAAATTTCAGTGTCCTTCGAGTACACCATAATTGAACGATACGTAATTTGCTATATCCAAAATTACAAACTATTGAAATTGCAGCACACATTGCTAAACACAAAGACATTATTACATCAAGTTATAGGTATAATAATTAGGAAAAATGACCATATAAATGATATATCATCTTATTGTCTTTATTTAGTTATATATTTCAAAACAGATCAGTTTTAGTATTGTACATCTTATGCGATAAAATATTATTCTCCGCTCTGTTTATGCATATTTTAATTATAGCTACGTTCACAAATTAACTCTAGTTCTTCGACGATCAGAATTGCCTTCAAATCACAAATGAACCCGACAATATCAAGCCGGTTCGCGGACACAGTTGGCCAGTTAACTAACTAACCCAGCTAGTTTCGATTCTCGACTCGTTCAAGATATTTTGCAAAACATTATCGTTGACGCACCGCCAGATGCGCCGTATTAATTAGCAATTATACGAGGACCGCGTCGTTGGCGTGTGTCGAATGATACCTACAAGCAGCCATGTGCTGTTATCGATTTACTACTTACTCGATGGCCAGCGTGAAATGACAGTCGTTCGGACGCGTTCACATACGTGTATACGTCTGTCTACATGATTCTGAAACAACATTTAACGTTAACAAAGTGCCGCCTCCGAATGGACAGTGTATGTCCGAACCGCGATAAAAATCTCGAAAGCTTGATCGCTATCCATTGTTTTCCTATTTTCGAAATAGAAGCTTTTCGGTTGTTTACTTTCGTCAGGCGAAACTGTAGATCAACTTTAGTTTTAGCTTCGACGAACAATTGCACTTTGAACCGAATAGCATGTGTACAAAAGTTGATCATGAATGGATAGCCGAGAAAAATGAATGCGGCAACTTCTTCGTATTGCTTGAAATTAATTTCTCTCGGTATTTGAAGTTGATTATTTCTTCAAGCGTGTTAAGAAACGCGAGTTTGAAATCGTATTTCATTCCGATCTCGTATCTCGATTGATTCTCAAGGAAGACGGTTTTAAAACATTATTTAGAAAGTGTATGTTGAGTGGAAGATTGAATACCGACTGATATTCTGAGAAACGTCGTGACCTACTTCTCTCTTTGCGTGCATCTCGTCTACGAGCGGTAAGAAAAGCATTGACTCGCAGCATCTATCACTGACCACCGCACTGTTACTGAATATACGTATACAGAGTAGGTCACTGAAGACGAGCGAAAGACTCAAGTATTTCAACAGCAACTGAATATTATGATGAGACTCCTTAAATTGCACTTCCGTTTAATCGATGATATTTCGATAATAAAACGTCGTACAAACGTGATGGAAAATCCATTTTAAAATGAAGGGCTCTGCACTCCTTATTTGATAGCGATGTAAAAGTTAAAGCACAAAATGTTATTTCACTTAAAATAGTATAAGATATGTTTTCATTCTTGACAATCGTTTATTTATATCTGATATTGATATCGATGCAGATTGTTACTAATATACATAATTAATACGTAATTAATAAATACACAATTATTTATTTTACAGAACGCTTATATTACAAATCGATATGCAATTTAATTAATTCTCGACGATATTTCAAGAAAATAATAATATAGATGAACGAATGAAACAACTATCTCAAATAATCGAACCGTATTGCAGTGTTTTCACTGTATAATTTTGTGGCAAGCTTAGCTCATTCAGCATGTACTTTTACCGCATAGAGAGCTGCATAAATACACCCTGTACTTCAATTTGAAAATTGATTTTCTTTCGAATTACAAACGAAACGAGTCGGTGGTATCGCAATTTCTAAAACGTCATACCATTAGAGAAATCGCTGAGGTGCTAAATCATAGTATCTTTTTCACTTAGTATTCAGTTCGGAATTTTACTATTAGGTATATCATAAACCCGTGAACCGAGGGATTTGCGCCTTATCATAAAACAGGGAACGGTCAGCCACTTCCTATAATAATCCAACTGATAAAACGTAGTGTGTTCGTTATAAACGATCACGATAAAACGATTTTACATCATAAATAAATTAAGGATGAAATAAGAGAAAATGTGAAAGAATTCCTGCTTTTATCGGTGATGTAATTTTTGAATTAATATTTGTGACGTACTTTAAATATTCTAAAGTTGTAAAAACAGTTTACGAGTTCTACGGCTTCAAAGCAGCAAACTGTTCCTTGCAAACTAACAATTAAAGTTAATAATTAATCAATAGATAATAGAAAACAACTAGTCGATTATTTCTCATTAATTTCCAGAATTCAATCATTAATTTTATTTGTGTGACGTTATTTATTTTATTGCTCAATATGTTACTATTATGCGGGATAATTTATTGGCATTAGTAATAGTGTAATATGGACGTATCATATTACATCGTGTCGAATAGAAAAAAAATTTGTGTCGTCGAAAGTCCTGTCACTGTCATTAGAACAGTGTTTTTTTACGCACCTTTTCTTTCTACACAGAATTCCATCCACAATGCAAACAGTTGCAACAAGTCGCAATTTCCCTAACAAAATACCAGGATAATTGCAGAAACTCTGACCTCTCACGCAATCTAGCTGTTACTACTCGCTCGTATATAGACTTCGATTTCCATCAAACGGGGAAACAGGATTATACATACAAGTGAATTCGCGAAACATGGACAAAAATAACTAGTATTCTTCGCTAAATGTATTTTCTTGCTTTTTTCCCCCTTTCTATGTATTGTAGAGATTACTGAAATTTATTTTACAAGGTTTAATCTAAATCTCGTGTCAAAATCAATAAGACTTTGTAAAATGTTAAAAAGATAGTATAGTATGTATGAAAGCACATATGCAGTATGTATATAGAGTATGTATAAAATATACATATTTTATACGTTGCGACATTAATTGCATATTACGTAAAAAACTTATGATTGATTTGTCATATTTTAAATTTATAAGTCTTCGACGATATTTTTAGAATTCGAGATTATAAATTTGTTTTGCTTGTTGTAAAATATTCTTCAATGTGTGTTCTCATATGTGTAATTTCTACGATATCTCTAGTATTTATTGGCTTCATCTGATATCGTATACAATTCTATAATTGAAAGTGGCTATCGCTCTTCTCTGTAAAACATGTAATGTTATTTATTGTTAAGTAAATATGGTAACAAGTCTCCTCAGTTCCCATTCGTGTCTTCCAATCCTGTTTGTAAGAGATCGTTCGAAAATTTTGCATTGATCGATGTTCTGACAATCGAGGTTCTACTGTACGTAATTTCTTTTCAATTTAAAAGAACATCAAGTATCATAACTACGTAGATGATCTAACGAAATTCGATTTTTACCTGTATTGTCAAATTATTACAACTATCGTAGGATTTTTAGTTAAATTCTGGGGAAAATTTCTCGCCGCTCCAAGTCCATCGTTATTCCTTTATCGATAGAAACACATTCGATATTTTTCAATTAATTTTACGATAAAGCATCTTGATCGGGCACGTTGTTTCATCGGCAGTCGAACACAAAATTCTACGTGCTCGCCATTCGCTTTATTAGCATATTTTTTGCGTACATCCACGTATTTGTATATAAAGAACGATAACGTTATCTGTTACGGCTCGCCATAAACTTTCGTCAGCACTCGGCATCCAATAATTTTGAGAGGAAATTAATTCCATTCACGAACGCTGAGCTCAACGTATGGACAAGGATATAAACGCTGCTGCGGGATCCTTTCGACACATTGAATAACGTCGATAGACGGACAGAACCGCTATTTAACTGGTTTTAAACAATGCAAATTACAATTACGTCCAGCGGCGATACGCTACTGCTCTCCCATTCGCTTCACGCATTCACATTATTTACCATGAAAGCGGGCAGCCTGTTATTCTATTATGCAACTTATAACCAATTATTCCGCTTATATCGTATTTTTCCTGGAACCCTTATTTCCCTACATCGAAAGACAATTATTATTAACAATGACCACTGGTCGTTTAAGGGAAAGTCGGCCGTAAAGTGTACACGCCTGTCGGGTCGTCGAAAGGTTTTAACGGTATGTCATGAATTATTCACACCCTCTCATATTTTCACATACTATACTCGTTAAAAGTTATAACTACACTGCAGATTTTTATGCATTTTTATATTTTTCTAGGCGTGCTTAAAGAAATGGAATTTAAATAGAAATTTGTTTCGTCTAACAAATATTACAATAAACACTCTATTCTATATATTTCAAATATTTTTGCATATTACGTACATTGTGTGCATTCTCGCACCTTCGAATTTCACGTAAAAGAAAATTACACATAGGCAGGTGTATATATATTATATATTATATACGGATATGTATATCTGTTAGCGTAATTTTCTTGAGCTCACTATCGTGCTACTTTTTTCTCTACTAATTTTCTTGCCAGCATATACGGCCAACAAGCGTTCGCATGTACGCTCACATATCCATGCATTTGCAGAAGAAAGAATATACTGTGGACATCTTATGTTACGTGAACTTGAGCCTGAACTTGTTTCTATGCATTAGGATAACGTGCTTCAAACTCTCTTCCACAAGTTTCTAGCCCTTGACCATCTAACATGAAATTCCAAACTCCTACGATAATGACTCCTATCGCCATAATAGTTGTTCTTGCTGTATATATTATTTTGTTAACTAAATATGACAATTTCTTGCTTTTACGTACGTATATACACTAGCTGACAAAATAAAATATGAAAGATAAATTGTAGCTGAAAATAATAGAAGTACATAATTTTACCAGAATTTGATAAAAGCGATGAATAGATATAATACCAATACCAATTACCAATGATAAACGAACGTACGATACAAAAGATATTAATACCCGCATATATAATTAAGTTACCTATTAAAATACCTATTTATTTACTTGCTCGTGAGAATACCAATTGTATATAAAGTATCTTATATTTTTACATTGCATTAAATGAAATAAATTTTTCTCCTAAAGTATACAATTTTCCATCTGCAATGAGAAACGTGTTGTTTAAAATTCGAAACTATCGCAATTCTCTTTAACTTCCGTTGCATATTCCAACAATTCCTCTATTACGCATACAAAATGAGATACAGCTTTACACAATCCTCGAAAACTACGTGCATACTCTCACGCACAAAACACAATTTAACGTATTCATAAATCATCGACATATCTATCGTTAAGGATACAGAATAGACATCTTTGGAGAAGTACTTTTTACTTGAAAGTTATAGAACGATGCTCGCACCCCGCAGGAAAGGATACTCGAAAAACGTATCGGCCTTTTATGGAAGGACAGCCATAAATAAATAATAATATCGAAAGAAGCAACTCCGTTCACGGCAAAGGAAGAAAAATGGATCGATCCCGGCGGATCGTAGCGGGTGATAATGTATTCCCCTCTAGTAATGCATTCAAATTCAGCGAAGGACTTGATCCCCTCTTTCATACGTTCGAGAAGATCGGCAGACCGATCGACATCCATGAGTGCCGGTAGCCCGTCGTGAATTTCCAACAGCTACGAATAAAGTGAGTAGTCGACTACGAAGTCGAGAGACGCTTATTTTCGAGTCTCACGGCCGCGTGCACGACTCGGACCGTAAAGTCCAAGTAAACCTGGCCATTAAGCGACGCTTTTTCTTCTCCTCTATCGCGGTCGGCATCAATGAGCCCACTTACCATTCTTTCTCTCAGATTCTCTCGCGTTTTCCTCACCCTTCCGTCGTTACTTGATCTCGCTTTCGTGGTCGTTTCTCGCCCTCTTTCTCCGTTTCGCCCATTTACAGTCAGTCAAGAAAGTTCACAAGTATCTATTAAATTTTGTGTATCCGACTCATCAAAGGAAACTAAGGAGCACTTCGCAACAAAATTATTTACATATATCAAGAAAGTAATCGAGCGTTCATAGGCCAGGGTGGCTAATTTTCTGAAATTTTTGAAATTATAGAAAGAAAGTATTCGGTTGATGCTCATATAATTTTATCAATTTTCTCTACTTTTTGATTTGATGGAGTTAACCGATTCGGCAAATAAACGACTCGACTATTGTTAATATATTTTTAAAAGGAATTTAAAAAAATTCATACATTTAATTCACACAAAAGCCTCGGGATAAAGTTAAATCAGGAATTACGGAACCTTTAACTTTTTCAACGCCAACGAGATAGCAGGATTTTATTGATGCTTGCGTGGGAGGCGCACCTACAAAATATAACGTAATTTTAAGCTTACTGCTTTTACAATCTCATGTAGATATAACAGGTGCGTGAAATTTTTGTGGCACTGTATTTTGTATCTTTTTATTTCTTTTTTCTTAATAAAGGTGAATAAACTGCGTTACATTTCTACAAAAAGTGTCATAATCTGTCAACAAAATTCGTAGAGTTAACGTTTTTGTCATAATATTTTATATTTAAAGGGTGTATGTAGACTTTTGTGACTGACTGTAGATCGATTTATATAGATCCAAAACGTTTAAAAGGAACATTTTTGTCGTTGCAATAGGCTCGGGACTTTACATAATTCGAAGGAAAGGTGACCTGATTTTGGCCTGGCTGAGAAATCTTGGTCCATTATCGTTGAAATCGAGCCCAGAAAAACGTCTATAGAAAACGATATCTTGACACCAGCGGGCAGTAAATTCGGTCGAGCGGTTTTAGAAGAACCGTAATTTTTTTGTTATTTCTTCAATCGGTCAACCGACATTTGCGGGTGAAGGATAATTTTCGTTACGTACAAAAATCGGATAATATTATCCGATCAAGAGTTTAACTTCGATTGCCTTTTCGATTGATACGATTCAATTGACATTGTTGTTGCAACATTAGAATGTAAGTTCCTGCCTCAGAAACTTGCAGTACAGTTTATCGATAACTCAAACAACCCAAAGAAAAGGGCGAAAGACCAACGAAAAGAGCAAGAATAAAATCTATGTATCTTATGGTTAATTAAAGCTAAAATATATGCACCCCACGATGTTCCTGCGGTATCCCACGATGTTCCGCACGTTGCTCCCGCATAGGGGTTGTCGGACCAGTCTAAATCATCCAAAATTCTTTTCCTGATCTAGAATAGACTGTATTAGCGCAGTTCTTAGCTTGGTATCGTTTTCCAAAGATTTAATTAATTCGTATGGGAGCAACGTTAATAGTGAACAATTAATTTAATTACCGGGACTCACCACGAGGAGGTGACTACGATCGAGTCCCATTATGTATCGTAAATTAATTCTATTTATGGATAAAATATTTATCCTACGCTATACTTAACTTTGTTTGTTTTAATCTAATACATAACTGGTGAAATGAAATTGAATAGACTGCGTAAAAGATTCTTAAACGTGCTTGTACCATACTTGTCATTTATGTTACGTGGGGGCGGAAGATATAAAACTATTTGAAAGGATAAAGAAGTTGTGAGTATTACAATTTATCAATTGGGATATAAAAGTATCGAGATACCTTGTAGTACATCTGACTTTAATATGATTTTATTTGTATACGCGCAAGAATAGAGATTATTATATAAATATAGCGTGCAAGTTAGTATTATCTATTGGTACAATATGTACCCTTCGTATTCAGTATTATATCTCGTTATCAATTATAATTTAATATGAAATTTATGAAATATGAACTTAATCGCTTTGTATTTGATTCTTAAATAGATTTTATTAATTGTGCTCTTGTTGAAAATGAGAAACGTACAAGTGTAGCATAGAACGCGGCGGAGAGATTATAATATCATGTATTTAAATAATACATTGCAGAACAAAATGAAAGGAATGAAAATACAAGCAGTTTCTGAAGCACATATCGGTTACGTCGTCTATCGGTTAAAATACATTAACGACAGTTGGCTCGCGAAAGATTATACCGAACCGAACAGAACAACGGAAAAACAAGGAACAGGTATGAACAAGGAAAGAGAACAAGAAGCGTATCAACGCTACGTTATGAAACAGCACGCCAGCGACATCCATGCATCCACTCATCAAACACGCACAGATGTTGCAGGGACGCTTAAATTCCTAACAGTTTTTGAAAGCAGAGTATGCTATAAATTGTGATAATTAATTGAAGTTTATTAAGTCAAGAAGAATATTTTAAAAATATCTTTTAATAAAAATATTAAAAATTGTGCATTATTGAAGAGTGCGCGAGAGTGGAAAAGCTTGTGGAAAAGAAGCTCGTATCCGAGTTCAA